>JAOWAN010000051.1:1697297-1715565 GCA_028566635.1 Lobelia cardinalis | reverse complement strand
AGTGGTTCCTGGTGTTAACAAACCAGTACGTCCACTACCAGGTTGGTCACTCCTGGATTTGCTATGAGTTTCACTAAATAAGGTTTTTGAGAGTTTACAAGAATACAACACAAATCTGTGCTAGATAGCTTTCAGCAGCAGAGTTTGAGCGTAGAGAAAAACCTATTTGGGTTACAAATCCTATGACCTGTGTATATGGTGTTTTTCTAGATCTAATATAGTTTACACTATATCACTTAATGATTCTAGACTCTGTGGTTAGGTGATAAGAGTTTAATCTTTACAGAGAATGGAATCTGAACAACTCTTAATGAATCACAGAACTGAGAGATGAGATATATGCTTGCAGATCTGAGATTCAAAGGGGGCAACCGAAACAGCTCTTGGAATTTCTCTCTGGGATATCTTGAATGATCTTTCTACTGTTGGATTCACTAACTACTTCTTGGGTTGGATTTGTTGATCTTTATATATATAGAGAGAGAAGTAAATGCCCGTTGTAAATCCCTTGTTGAGAGAGAGAGAGAGAGCAAAAGTTCTCTCTTGGCATTTAATGCATGGAGCTGTTGAGGGAACATTTTGGCATTTAATGCATGGAGCTGTTGAGGGAACATTCTGGCTAAAGTTGATTTGACAACACAAGGCTTTACCAACTTTATCTTGTTTTGACGGTTCTGCAAATGAGTACAAAGCAGACTACATAGAGAGTTGTTAGTACAGTGTTAGTCTTCCAATAGAAGGTAGCACGTGATGCATTAAATGAGTGTACTGTCAACTATTGGGTAAACAATGAACTTCTGTCCACAGGCCAATAGTACAGTTTTGAATTCAAGCGCTAAAACAACTTTCGAATCAAAAGCGGGAAAAGCTAACTGTTTGCTTGGCCTGACCTTTTTACAGGCGAGGTTTACTAAAAGCTATAGGCGCTTTTACAGCTAACTTTGCCTGAGTGTTCTTAGAGATGTTTATAGGTGAAGTTCCTAAAGGCTAAGTTATTTATTAGTCTAAAGGCAGACCTTTAGAGACAAATGAGTGTGTGTGAAATCTAGTAAATCTTTTAAGGTTTGCCTATGAGATTCTTGGACTAACAGTGCCAAATTTACTGTTATAGATGTCATTGTCGATGAAAAGTGGATCGCTCTTCCTTATAAAATAGATGATCTGATTCTTTAACAGCTGATTTTTGTATCAATAAAAAGAATAGTGGATGAGCAGGATCTCTTCACACCCAAAACACATCATAGAATATTCATGATGCATTCGGTTGGTTAGTATTTTTTGTGTGATTTTAAAAAAATTATAATTTTTTAAATAATATTTATATAGTTTTGAAATACGTACCTAAAACACATTTGTAAGAGATAAAAATTTTATTGAGAAAGGAAAAGGAAAAAAAAACGAAAAAGAGGAGGAGGGATTAGAGAAAAAAGTTGTATTGAGAAAAGAGAAAGAAATAAAATAATGAATATAGAAATATAGGGGTAATGGTAGGCAAACAACTTAATTTGCTCCCTAACCTAAGAACCTTTTGCATAAGTAGTTTGTATTTTTTTTTTTTTTTAATGTGAGTCTAACAAACAAACTATCAAACATAACCTAATTTATCCCTGAATTCATGTTGAAAAGATTGATCAAAAAATTTGCTGATGTGGTAATTTTGAAAGGATAAAACAGTAAACTTAGAGTGATAACTTGGTAAAATCACAAGGGGCTCCTTGGCACATGATCTTCTTCCTCATTCAATTATTTCCTCCTTTTGGCTCTTTCCCAAAAGACGACTCGAAGGAAAAATCGAAGACGATTGTTGAATTAAATTAACTCTCGTCTCTACAGTAATCAATATATAGGTATGTAGACCGTAGTACTCCTATGTAATCTTAATTTTGAAAGCCAAAAATTCTAAGTTTTTATACTTTCATACGGTTGAATTTGGATCTGAAATTTAAAATCCTAAATGTCGTAGTTTTTATACTATCGGGCGTTGTGTGTTAATAGCCTCTTCATTTTCACCCCGTAGTGATAACAGTCCTATCAAATGTGTCAACGGTAAAATCGTGACATTTATAAATGAGACGTGCTCTGTTCTAAACGAGCAAGTGTGATGATTTCTGAGTCGATAAACAACCCCAATAGATTGTACTTTAAGTGTGAAACTAAAAGCTGCAAATTCTTCAAATATTGAGAGTCAGATGTGTGCCATATAGACTGGACAAGTATTAGACAATTTTCAGGCAGTATGTTTGAATCGTAAGTATATTTTTCTTTTGATTTGCCCAAATGTTAATTTAATTTTAATTCTTAGATTTTACTTTATTTTTAGATATGAGTTTAGTTCCAAGTTATGATTTTTATACTATTTGTTCTTATATATTTTTGTTTTCTCTCTTTATATTTAGTTTGTTTTAACTTCATTTTATTTTCTATTTTAATTTTAATTATAGTTTTATTTTTATATTTCAATGCTATCAACGATGGTTTCGTTTTATGCTTTTAACTTTTCTTTTGATTATTGATTTAGTTTATGTTTTTGACCGTGGTCTCTCCAACTTTTCTTTAGAATAATATTTTTAATATACTTTGAAACTTGGTAAGGGGTCTTATTTAAATTTATGTCCGTAACGAAAGTTATAATCAATATGTAAATACAAAATTTTGCAATTATGAGTTCTATTTACCAAAATTTTGAATTATGTTAGGAGAATTATATCTTTTAAGCTGATAAAAAATTTAAACTAGGGGCACATCTATGCACATTTGCATAAATATTTTCACGCATTTTGATATTCAAGTAACTTGGGAAGTTAGGAGTGCCACCATTTAATAGTTTAATAATAAAAAAATATATAAAACGAATGTTATAAAGCTTCCCTTTTTATAAATAAACAATTATTTTCTTAATAATTGTATGCACCGGTATAATAGTTGAACTTCAAAGTGTTTTTTTGTTTGGACTTCAAGTGTTATTATGTATTGTATAGTGTAATTTAATAATCAAACAACAACATTCAACATTTCATTCATCAATGTGATCTATAATTTTAAAAAATATAATTGGGTATAAAAACTAGATTGAAAATAAATAAATTTTAAAAAATACGCAAATTCATGTTAGAAATAACTAAATACCAATATGCCATATGTTAAACTGAAAAGTCATGAAAAAAGAAAAAAAATAAGCATCCATGTTATTTTTATTTTCTAAATGAGAATTTAGAAAGACGTAAAAAAATGAGAATTTAGAATTGATGTATTTATGATTTTAATAAGCTCTAATTGCATCATGCATTCTACATGTTACAAAACTTATACCACCTATAATCATTGATATCTTTTAACTCTAGAAGGCATTTTTTAACTTCTAAGCATAAGAGGTACCCACAATCTTATCACCTGAAATTTCATAATTTTTTTAATTAAAATGTTCTACTTATCCTAAAAAATATAGTGTGAAAAATATTAAGAAAATTGATAACATTTAAATTAATAATAATGGCATGTTTGTATTATTGAAGAAAGTGCAATTAACTAAATGAAATAATAACAATTGAACATGAAATTTCTTTACAATTAGAAAAAATTATCATTTAAAAACTCATATTCAGTAATATTAGATGTATGAAAAATTATTTTTCCTAACTGATCAAATAAAATAGTTAAATTACCTTTTAATATATTTTTATATTTTTTTTGTCTGAAATGATTACGAAACTGTCCTTCGCCGGTGCCCCTCCAGTTCTATCTATACTAAGAAATTATTATTTCAAAAGAAATTCAAAATTTGCCTTATATTATTTTTATGATATTAAATATATATTTTTTTGTCAACATGAGTGATGAAAAAATATCTTTTAAATTAATATTATGGAATCCCGATCCGTAGTATTTTAGATAATCATACAAATATGATAAACCGGCACTGAAATGACAAGTTTGCCCTCCGTTGGGCATGCACATATCCGGAAAAAGGTCATTTGAAAATAACCCGATCCGTCTTTCTAATCCCGGAAGCGTCGAGTTATCAAAGCTGGTGGTAACGTAGTTCCTAATTTGGGGATTTAGGGTTAGGGTATTGTCCCCACGCCCACGTCCATTCTTCTCCTCACCATCACATCCCAACTCTGAATTACCGTCTCCTCCTTCTCTGTTACGGTCGCCGCCCGTCGTGCTCGATGATTCATTCCATCGGTTGCAGATCGCCACTATCATAAGGTAGCTATGCACTTAGTTCGCAACTATGTTATATTTATTCCCCTTTTGAATTGCTGTCCAGCTGAACGAGTTAGTCCGACTTGTTTCATGGTCTAAAAGTCCTAATTTTTTCTAGTGAATTAAGAAATCTTTTAAGTCTATTAACATCTGACTTATGAAACTCATAGGATTAATTTGCAATTTGAAATTTGTAGCAATTGAATCGCTTTTCTCGTTGAAGTTCTAGCTTTGGAACGGACCCGTGCTGGAAACTAGTCATCTTGACTTTTTAAAGTCCAATTTACCATTTTGTGTTTGATACGTACATTAGGTTATTTAGCTTTAGTGATAAAATTATGAACTTTTGTCAACGACATGTAAAATTATATTGTTCCACAAAAGGCATTAAATTTGTATAAATCTTAAATTTGAAAAATTAATACTTTTTTAAAGAGTGAATGTGCCATTGTTCTTAGGTGATGGAGGAAATAAGCAGCATTTTCTTTCTTTTTCTTTTTGATATCATAAATAAATATTTGAATATCCTAAAGGTTTGATGTTTTGCTCTAGGAATAGCTGCTGGCAATTGCGTTTCTCTTAACTTTCGGTTGTTTCTGAAGTTGGTGTAAGGGACTTTTGTGGACGTTCACTGGTGGGTTAAGTGTTATACTGCACAATGGAGATACCAATTAAACCTATTGATCAACTTCTGGAAAGGGTTCTTTGTATGAACATTCTTTCTTCTGATTACTTCAAAGAGCTTTACCGTTTCAAAACTTACCATGAAGTGGTTGATGAAATCTACAATCAAGTAGATCATGTGGAACCATGGATGACTGGGAACTGTAGGGGTCCTTCCACTGCATTTTGCCTTCTCTATAAGTTCTTCACTATGAAACTTACTGCAAAGCAAATGCATGGTCTACTAAAGCACTCGGATTCTCCGTATATCAGAGCTGTAAGTTTTACGTTTAAGAATTTAGATGCTTTTCTTGATTGTTGATACTTTTATTATTACCTGCTATGCTGTGTGCGGACTTTGATGTTCAGGAGTTGATATAGTGTAGATTGTTGAGTTATTTGGCTTTCTCACTTTTCTTAGTTGTTAACTTGCTTGGTCTTGAAAGGTAAAGTTGATGGCTTTTGTTGGCTGCAGTTCATTCAGTGATGTGTTGGTTTCGATTGATGGCATGGAAAAGTAAAATTAATTGTCCTCTACTGTATTTGAAAAAAAAAACTTTAGTGCTCATTGGGGATCTGTTAGACTGAATGTATTTTCTTGGTTATATGGTGCGGTTTGAGTCTTTAAATTTCTTCCCTCTGAAAGAACCCCTACTAATTTATGAAGATTGGTCCTTACTCTAATCAGCTAGTAAGCGTTTTTCTGGGAAGGTACGTTAGATCTGTCAAAATATTCAGCAGAACTTCTTTTACTTTGATAAAAATGCAAAATGCAATGTGACTTGAATTACCAAGTAGTATTGCCCTCCATAGCTTATGGGGCAGCCTAGAACATTGATTTTGGTTTGAATTGAATAATTGATGGATGTCCTTTGGTAACATTGCATTATCAAAGGTCTTGACGAGTGCATATGCTTGGATTGTCCAATCGACATAATGTGTCATTAATAATTTGTTAAACTAAATTTAAGATTTAATAAATATCTATTGCATATTCAGTATCTTCAATGTTGTTCTTGATCTGGTTTTTCTTGCTAGGCTTGGAACCAGAACTCAATATCAAGTGAGGTTGTTGCTAATTATTACTCCCTCTGGCCTCTGTCCTAAATAGAGCGCCACTTTTTCAAAAATCAACCATTTTAAACTAATTTGATCCAATAAAATTATAACATTTGAAAAGTACACTAAGAATACTATAGATTGTGTGTTGGATATTTTTTTAAAAAACGGTTAAAACGTAATCAAATATATATCCAAATATGGATCAAGTGGACTTAAAATTGATACTCATTTAGGGACGAAGGGAGTCGAAATTTTTGGAGGTTGAGTTTGTTTCTCTTTTTGGAAGTGTTTTTTTGTGAGCAGCGTCTATTTCAACCTTAAATAATGTTCTAGCCATTTATCTGTAGTTGTCTAATTGATGATTTATTGAATTTCTTTGATACTCAACTTTCTGTCTAGCCTGCTCTAGAAGTTCAAAGGGAATATTGACCTGGGGCAGCGAGGGTGTTCAAATTAGTACGGACAGCAGTGTAGGGCCTCTTAGGATTTAGTGCTTTTGGAGTAAAGACGTTACACAGATTGTGGGTGTAGTCAATGGAATTATTGTTACAGATTAGCCAGCTGCGGTATAAATGCTCTGTCAACTTCGTAATTAAAGGAATGAGCAATGACAGTATACCGAGAGTGGATAGTGCTCAACGTTCTGTCAAGCCCGCTCTTACCAGTTCAAGGTGAGTATTGACCTGGCGGAGCAACTGTTCTTAAATTAGTAAAGACATCGATGTAGGACTGCTTAGATTTTCTGCTTTTGGACCACACAAGTTTCATAAGATTCTGGGTTTATTCAATTGAATTTGTTATAGTTGGCTGCTGGGGTATAAATGCTGTGTCAAAACTTTGTAAATAAAAGAATGAGCAATGACTGTATAGCGTTAGTGGGTTGAAGTTTCTGAAACTTGTTGAATACTCGGCTGATATCCAGGTCTTTGATGAAGCATCACTCTAGCATATCATGCTAGGAAGAAACATGATACAGTGAAGAAAAGTATCAGGTCCACTTTCAAAATTAATATGATGCTCCAAAATTTTCTTACAACTAGGAGAAAACAATTAAGATGATACACTTTTGTTTTAACTCATTGTGTTGGATGATACTTGCCTTGATATAGAGACTCTAGGTCTGGTTTTGAAAGATGAAGCATCAATTTAGCATGATACGTAAGCAAGAAACACAAACACAGACTTGAAAGGTATCAGGTCCATTCTCAAATCAGTATAATGGTCCAAACTTATTTCTCAACTCAGAGACTGCTGAGGATGATTGTAAGTCAATCATTTAGATTATGATTCTATAACTTGGCTACCCCAGTTTTATTGTGTACTAGGACTGGATTAACACCTCGAATGATAGTTTTTAAAGAAAGATCTGTTGGACAGCAGCCAAAATATTTTTTTCCTCAAGTTGCAGTCCAATGATGTCAATAGATCCAATCTCAACCAGAAAACAAAGTAGATTATGAGAACTCATAATAATAGTTAAAACTTCCAGCAAATTGCAATGCTGGGAGAAGTCTGATAATGATTTGAATATGCTTCTAGTAAAAGAAAACAATATTAGTAGGTGAGCTTGCTAAAGTAACAGGAAGACCAAGGAGTAATTTGACGAGTGCATGAGGTTTGTCGACTCTTACTGTCTTTCATATCACTTGCAGCTACTGTCATTGAAAAAAAAACACGAAAGATCATGAAGCAATTGGCGTGCCAGAATGAACAATGGCCACATAACAATGGTGTATATTATCACCAAAAGAAGAGCTAGTGCTCAACCCGGCAAATGTATAGACATTTTTAGCTCTCCTGAAAACTCAAGAGAAAGTTTCCTTGAAAGCTTGTGTCTGAGCTGCAATATGATACACGATAAGAGTAAGTAACTGAAAAGATAAACCTTTTGTGTCTTTCAACTTCATCGTATTGTGACTTAAAAACGTAGTTGCTTCATCGTAAACAATGAGTTTGATATTTGTTACCATACGATTGCCTATGCTACCTCAGCCGCCAAATTCTGTCATATACCCGGGTTGACATGATTGGACACGGATACGGGTGTGGTACACAGCTCGGACGTACCTCTAGGACGTACCTCTGGAGAGCGAGAATGTGCGATAGAGGAAAACGTATGAGAAACAAAAACATGCTAGAGAGGTTGTCGGAGATGAAGAAGGCTTTTGAAGTCCACTGATAGAAATATGTAACTCAATTCACGATTGGCGAAATCGACTTGGGAAATACCAGTGGATGTTTCAGAGAGAGCGAGAGAAAAAAAAAAGAGCGAGAGGGAGAGGGTGACGACTGACAACTTTCAATAGTCTGCTTTTGGGTTTACTCTTACCAGGTGTAAATTAACCAGATTACCAAAGTGATGTATTTTCAAATGAGTGGTTGATTGAAAAAGGAGGCAACTTTTAACAATCTGCTTTAGGGTTTATCTTACAATGTCTTATCTTAACCAGATTAGCTCTGGTGAATGATGTATTTTCAAATGATAATCTATTAAAAGATTTACCCCTTATTTATTAGGTATTTTCTACAGAAGTGGGAGGCCCTTTAATTTGAGTTCACCTCTTATCTACTACACATTTTCATTATAGTTCTTCAGCTGAAGAGTTTTTATATGTTGTTCCACTATTGTTACTTTTTTTTTGTGATTAAAGAAGAATTGTATTAGAGAATTGAGGAATAATAAGAAAACAAAGATGGCGGACCAGGAATCCACCAAAAAAATTTCAAAAAGCTGAGCAAAAGCAAACAAAATCCAGACTCAAAACAAAACTAATGCAATGCACACTCCAATCCCTAATTAGATCAGCTAAAGATACATCTCGAAAAGCCTCATAGCTCCGTGGCTGTAGGGAAGCCTGAAAGGAAATCCTCTCCCACACGGTCCCTGAAATTTTGAGAGTTTCGCTCGATCAAGATATTCCAAGGCAAACTGAACATAGCACAACTCCATAAATTGAGGCATCCTTAGTCCGACCTGTTTGAGGGATAATACAATGATCACCTCTTACCACAAACAAAGAACACCATAAATGCCACGCCATGGGACAATATAAGAACAAATGCTCGTGAGTCTCACTACACCCATTACGCATCACACAAACATCCGAGGATAAAGCCTTATTTGGCCTGCGACGTTGGCTCGGATCATTAGTATTCAAACGACCGAGAACCACGGGCCAAGCAAAAACTCTATACTTGAATGGAACCTTGGATATCCAGATGAAGCTATATAAGGGAACCGATTTGATTTTATATATGTATGTATAGGATTAAGGATCCCCTTACCCATGTCCAAAATTTCAATCTTTTTTAGCCGTAACCACATATTCTACAATTTTAAATTTCCTGCACCTGATCCTTGTATCCATACCCCTACCCCTACCCCTAGCCCGATCCTTCTTCCAAGGCCAGATAATATAGACTATCACTATAGCAGTAACATGAGTGAATTGAATGTTTGAAAGCTTTATATTTGAGATCTAATTTTGGTAGTATGATTTGTAATTTTGTATGAATTTTTCAAGGTCAATTTGAACTACACAATTCTATGTACTTCTATTGATTTTTTGGTTAGCTCCAGATGACATGATTTAGATATGGTCCAATGGATATGGTCCTATGGATATGGTTAACAGAAAGCAAGACGGAAAGGTGATATGCCTTAGAATTGATTGCCAAAGTTAACATGAAGCCTATGTATCTTATATAAAGATTGAATAGATTTAACATAGTTAGAATATTGTTTACATGCTGGCTTTCTGTTACTTTATAAGTTTTGGCTCTTTTTTGTTTGGTCATGGGAATTGATATCTGTACATGCTCTTGCAGATTGGATTTCTCTACTTGAGATATGCTGCAGAGCCGAAAACATTGTGGGGTTGGTTTGAACCATATGTCAAGGATGATGAGGTATTTATAAGGTGTATCATTGATTATTTTCTCTTAATTTGCCTTTAGAAATCCGATTTAGTGCATGGAGATAATTTTTTGGTTGTTGGCACTTATTGCGCACCCCTTGGTCTTTTTATTTTACCATCTGAGAATAAAGATTTTTGGTTGGATAAAGAGGAGAATACACTATATCATGTATAGTTGAAAGTACTCTAGTTGGATACATTTAGCACATTCTAGCGTAGAATAGTGTAACCATATTATACAAAAGTAGCAGTAAACTGTGCATCAATGAAAACGATAATTAATAAGTATAGTGATAATATCATAATAAGACTCATTGTTGTTGTTGTTGTTGTTGTTACTTATTATTATTATTATTATTATTGCATACCTCTCTTGAAACTGGCTGGTGGATAGGTGTCAAAACAGAAACATCATGTCCTAGGCAAATAACTAGGGGTTATAACTAATTTTGGTTATTATTGTCTACGAGTTAAGTCAGTTGACAGGTATTCCTTGTTCCTACAAATTAGTATGTGCCTTCTCATCTTCTCCCTTGTGCTCTTCATAAAAGTGAAGTCAATGGAGCGGTTCTTCCTTTGGTCTTACCGAATGACCATGTGGGAGTTGATCTTTATGACTGCATGCACCTGGTATCCCCTTATCATTTAGCTCTTGAAGAGATGGCTCTTACTGAATGGATTTTTGAGCTTTAGAGCACATCTGACTTCATTTATTTTGAAGGAACTAGGGAGAAGCTGGACCTCGTATTGTTGGAGGTGACTAAGACAGATTTAACAGCATTGGCTCTCATTGTTGGGTAGACTATACTTGCTTATCGCTTACTGAATTTGCATGGTTATTTTGGCTGATGTAGGTTTCAGTTTTTGCAATCTTTTGGTACTTAAATGATAATCTATTGGTTAAGTCCAGACCTTGTGTGTTTGAACTTCCTATTTGCATGCTGAGGTAAAGCTCCTTGTTATAGGTCTTTACCAAAACCCTTTGGAGGCGACTATCTGTTTGGCTGCCTTTTTGACCTTAGTGATTCAGTACTGACGCAGGATTGTTGTGTTTTTAATTATTCCACGGATTGAAGCCTCCTTGCACATAAGCCGAGAGCATACCATGTTAACTGATTTCTATTCTATCATTTCACTGCCAAGCTTATCTTGGTTGTGTTTTGTCACCTTATTTTCCTACCAAGCATATCTCGAAAAACTCCGTTCTTTTTGATGAATTAAGGTTTTATATCGATGAGACAATTTTACAGCTATGAATGGAATGACTTCAAGCAACTAACATTTTAACATGACGCTTTCTTTGCTTTCAGGAATTCTCTCCTGGATCTAGTGGTCGAATGACAACAATGGGTGTCTATGTGCGAGATTTACTTCTTGGACAGGTGAGACACCAGCCATCACATCCCTATTCATTTCTTCACATATTTTTAACCTCATATACTTGCATATATTTATTTGAATCGTCTTCGGATTTTGATTGTTTGTGTTTTCTTTAGCGATATCATAAATTGTGTGAATCGTCTTTGTTCAAACATTTATGTTGTTTGAACTCTTGGATTTCACATAAGCATGAGTGGATATCGTGGTGAACGCCAGAGGTTGTAATGACCAGTTAAAGTTTTATTTCTGGTAAAGTTATTCTCTCCCTAAAAAGATTTGCTCATGCATTTCATAGTCTAAGCTAAATGCTAAATAATAAGGATTTATCTGTTGGAAGGATTTAGAGCTGCAAATGAACCACCTGTGGCTATATGATTTGTTAATTGTGTTCTGCTTTTTAGCCTTTACATTTTGTTTGCACTCGGCTCTGGTAAAAGAAGGTAAATCTGCAAAATTCACAACTGCACGAGATATTAGCAGTTTGTTCATTTTCAGGAGCTTGTGAACTTATTGGAAATTTTGACACCAAAAGTCTAATCATATCGCCCTCCCCCCCTCGTGCAAAAGTAAGAAAGAGGAAAGGTCATAGTTGATACAGGCATCCGCCTCATCTGCCTGAAGCGGAAAAACTGCAGGGGCGCTGCTCTGTTGTGGCAGCATGCGGAGGCAAGGCGGTTCCGGCGAGATCGGGAGGTTTCCGCCAGATCCGGAGGATTTTGGCAAGATGTGAAGAAATATGGCAGGATCGAAGCCAGATCTAAACGATTCAGACCAGATCTGAAAGATTCTGGAGAGATGCAAAAGGATTTTAGTTAGATCTGGCCTTGTACACATGGCTTATATGCATCCAAGGGTACAGGTGTCTTCGCCTCCTACAGGTGGCTTCATCTGCACCTTCGCTGTCACCGGAGCTGTCGCCTTTGCCGGAACCTACCAGACCTGCAAAAACTTTTCGCCTGGCTATTAAGAGCTTATCTTTAAGTTGGTTTTATATTTGGGGGTGCTTCAAGATGTCTTTTGGTATCTTTGTTGGCTTTTTTACTATAAAATTGCTTTAAATATATAATTTAATTTATTTCCCCCCTTATTACCCTTGTACGCCTTTTTGCGGCCCGCCTCACCACCTCGCCTTCCGTCTCGAAAATTGGCCTAGCACCTGCCTTCCACCTTTAATAACTATGGAAAGGTTACAGTAAATCTGGGGTAAAGCTGTTACAAAATTTGGTCATCTATGAGAATGGCATGATATGGTATCTATGTCGCATAATTACTTTTAAGCCCTAGTGAGTTACATGAAGATTATTTTAGAATGTAGAAGGTGGCGAAGGATTTCAAGGATCATTAACAGCTTGTGGCGACGATGTAGCCGGTGAGTTTATTAGGGTGATGGTTGTTGTAATTAGTTTTGGGCTAGCAGTAGAGGGTGGAGCGTATGACCAAGGAGCTCTAGCTCCATTGCTATTGTCCCATTCTCCAAGGGAGAGGTTGGGTATTCAAGCCTCACTGAGTCACTGGAGGCGTTATTGGTGTAGCTGGTGATACATTATTTGTATATTATTTCAAATAAATAAAACTATATGATGGTTGGGGTAAGGTCCATGTCCCCTGAAAACTGTTATCTTTAAAACGATGTTAAGGGGCATAAATGTGATCCTTGTACTATTTTTCATATTTGTCTTTTGATCAATATTAAGGGGTATCATCGCCATTTAGCAACTTTCCACTACCATGTACGACGCACCTGAATTCCTTTATTAGGCACCACCGCACCAGTGCAGGGGGTATACTGAGATTAAGTCTGGCAATTTGGGTTAAATGTTGAGTCCGACTTCGGGCTTTTACGGATGGGAAGTTCAGAGTTAGAAATCTTAATTATAAATGTAGTAACCGCAGCTATTTGCGCAATTTCGAATCAAGGAGCTAACCCCGGAGAGGGTGATTGAAGTTTCTTTTCCGGTTTGAAGGGATTAGGAGAAAGACCCGTAAGGAGAAGGTTGTTTAGCAGGTTTGAGTGGTGGGTTAATGGGTAACGTTAGGTCTAAGTGAGATCGAGTGAATACTGTAGTTATCAAAGGTACTAAGCACAGCGGGGTGCTGGGGCCTTGGGTGGGCCAGGCAAGGCTCATCATCGAAGGCGAGGGCCTAGGCGCGCCTAGGCTTAGGCATGGGCCTTGATAAGCTGTGCATAGGCCCACGGCCCACTAATGACATAATTTTTAGACCAAATCTGGACTGTTTTTAAGATCTATTAAATAAAAGACCCTCTAAACTCGACGCGAGAGTCTGTACGACTTACCACCAGCAGCAGCGACTCTCCCAAGGAGGCTGGTGAGCACCGGCGACCTCTGGCGACCCTCTCTTGCCCAGTAGTTTTCCTTTTGTTTCCCTTTCCTTTCCCCAGTTCTTCTTTTCTATCCCCTCCGTTCTTTTGACCATTTTTCTTCTTCCTCTTTTTTGAATTAGGGCCTTTTGGTTTTAATCCGGCGTTATGTTTTTTTTTCCTTAACTTCCCAGATCAGTCTTCATAAGCATCGTCAGATTGTGTGTTTTTCTTTCTTTTTCCCAGTTCTTTCTTCTTTTGACACTTTCATCCCATGTAATTTTTTTTTTGATTCAAGTGATTACTTTTGATTAGAATTTCCTCCTCTTTTGGCTTTTGTTTAGTTATTTACCTGCTTGCATTGTTTTATTTGGATGTTATATATAACTACACTATATTTTTAGTAACTTTTAAAGCATTTTTGTGGGTCTCGTCACTCAGGCGCGCGCCTGCCTAGGCACACATTTTGCACCTTGCGCCTTTAATACCTATGGTGAATACTTTGGTGGTTTTTCATATTGTTCCGTCATTATTCACAAGCTTTTGTGTGATGTGGCCCTACATTTTATTCTTAGTCTCCACGTATATTTTCATTCTTTGCATAGTTAAGAGACTGTTGCCACTCTGCTCCAAGCAGGCTTTCTTCGCCATCAAGATGTTTAGGGGTTTGATGACATCCGTTGATTTAGAAGTGCGCTCGCAAGTGTTCAACAGTTGATTGTGGCAATTAATTTTATGCATGCTCTCATGCAAGTTCTGACACATCCGTTGATGACATGCTAGTGTATTTTGAGGAACGTAATGAGAAGATGAAATTGATAAACAGTTGATTGTGGCAATTAATTTTATGCATGCTCTCATGCAAGTTCTGACACATCCCCCCTACACTTCTGTCTCAATGTTATTTTTTTAGTAAGAGATCTGAAACAAACTTATTTGTTTTTGCGTGTCTATAAACATGATAAGTTACCATGCTGAAAAATTTGAAGCTTTAATTAATCTGCACCTATATTCCTGCTGCTTTTCTTTTTTAAAGTTTGTCCCAGAGTAGCACACTCACAAGTTTGTGTTTTACTCTGCAGTACTACTTCGATACATTGTTTCCTCGCATTCCTGTTCCTGTATTGAGGTCAATCGTTGCCAATCTTGAAAAGCTTAAACTTCCCACAAAACATGCGGGAGTGACAGGGGATACCACCCGTGGATCTGATGACACTGCCCGTCGGCCACCCTCTGTCAAAGCTGCACTTTCAGTCTCCTTCGGCCAGCGTGCTCCTCACCGCGCATCCACAAGGGATTCATCCCCTGTTCGCCGTAATATCCCCCCACCACCATCCTATGATAGAAATGATGGTGAAGATTCACGCAGATCTCCCTCCCGGCGTCGCAGTCAAAGTCGTGATTTATCCGATAGGGAGTACGCAGACAGAGAGAGAGATAGAGATAGAGGCAGGGACAGAGACAGAGACAGAGATAGAGACGGTGGAAGGGACAGGGAGAGAGATAGAGAAAGGGAGAGAGATAAAGATAGGGACAGGGATCATTACAGGGACAGGAAGAATGACTATGATCGAAGGTCTAGGGAAAGCAGCCGAAGGGACTACTACAGAGAGTCGAGTTCTCGTAGAAGCAGGAGCAGAAGCAGGAGTAGGAGCAGGAGCAGAAGTCAGAGCATTCATGCCCGGGGTGCTCGTGTCGATTATGAACCGAGTCCTCGTAGAGATGAAATGAAGGAAAAAGCGCCTGCATCTAGCAACCTGGCAAAGCTTAGAGACATGTATGGTGATGTGAGCACACAAAAAGAGGACGCAGGAAATGGGAGAGCTGGAAGTCGAGCTAATGGTGCCGAGGAGGTTATTAGACTTGGTGGTTCTTCTTGGAGGTAGTGCACTTCTGCCATTAGGTCGTTAAGAAATGGTGAACCAACTCCTTTCTTGTCATAGCACTAATGACCTCCTCTGGTTCCTTCTTTGAGCCTCCCGGTTGGCATTTACCTTGTCGGCATCATGTTGTAGTGGATGAGGATGTTGATTGGTTCAAATGTACCATGTGCAATTGAGATAAAAGAAGAGGTGGCATGTATATTACATGTTTACATAACATAATTCTATATATTGCTCTTTTTCGGTGGATTATAAAATTCTCAACTGTTTCAAGTCTGTACAACATATATGTGCTGATGAATGGATCAGTAATTACCTTTTAAACATTGAATAGGCTCATTCGAAGCATCTGCATTATTTCATATGTTATATACTCTAGTCCTTTGTCACTAGTTCTTGGGGCGAAGACAATGCACCAAGTTACAGTACAGCTAACAGATAGTATAACGATTGGGGTACTTGGATATGATGCGTCTTTCGTCTCTAGATTATTGTGGCAACATATTTTTTTCTGTTCCGTTGTGGAAACGAATAACTAGGTGACTTCCCGGCACTGGCGGCGTGCTTTTTCGCTGATGCTTGGATTGGTTAGTGGGAAGTTCCATCTAGCAGTCAGTCTTCTTCTATGTGCTTAACTTGGTAATATGTTCTCCCAGAGGAGAATGGGAAGGAGGATGGAATCACTCGGTCATGATCTCTTTTCCTTCCCATGTATTCTATTCACAATTTAAAGTATCGTGAATAGAATATGTCATAAAAAAATATACAATATGCCTTAAAGGATTGTACATTGTGTTTAATGTACAACACTTTAAGTCGTGATGTATATATATATATATATATATATATATATATATAGGGGCGCGCTCCAATAGGAACCAACTAAAATAGGAACTATATGAAGCAAAGATACAGTAACGAAAAAATTTATTGTGTTGGGAGATTCAAAGACACAGTAAAAATATTTTCGTTATTGTGTCTTTGGTTCCTACGATATTTATGTTCTCATTTGAGCGACTACCTATATATGTATATACATTTATTATTTTTCATTGTATATGTAACAATTTTCCAATAATATAATTGTAAAAGGAGAACATGTCAAAGCTTCGGACCCAAATTACGTCAAATTAATTACGCTTTTCTTTGGAGAAAAATATAGTGTAGCAAAAGAAGAAATAGCGCCCCCCTGCCCGCTCGAGATAAGGGCGGCCGGTTAGTTTAGAGAGAAGGGATGAGTCTCAAGTACGTAGGGAGAGAAAAGAGGGTCTATTAATGATATCGGACTATAAATTAATAAGAATTAATTTATTGATGCAAAATTGTTACCGGTAATCTTTTCAAATTTAAAATTTTAAAATCTAACTGCAACATTAAAATATAATTAGAAACAAAACGGGAGCGACTATTTATATAGCACACAAGTGCTAAGTACAACACACAAATATATATATATATATATAATACATTTAAAAAAAATATTTTACTACTTTAAAACACCCATATTCCTATTTTGTCCCTTTCCCAAAATAATAATATTATTTCTGCTACACAAATTAATATACAAATTTAATTTCTTTTAACCATAATTTTTCCCTCTTTCATCTTCTTCTTCCTCACTTGATAAACATTTGAAAGAGAATTAAAATTTGAAAAAATAATTCAAACTTTTTAGGATGTAGGCTAACTTTCGATTTTCAGGAAAAAATAAAATACATTCATTCTCACCAATCAATAGTCGAACTGAATGATATTTTCCACTGAAAAATCTGTGTTGTACATGTATGACCAAATATGAGTTTAATTTCATCTCAATTCTTTTTTTAGGCAAATGTACGAACGACGATCGTAATAAAAAAAAAGGAGAAAAGAAAGTATCTCTTTGGTAAAAAAGGCATCAACAAACAATAACTTGCAAAATTGGCTCCTCGGACACAAGCAGCCATGGCGTGGCAGCATTGATAGTATCAGCAAAGATTCTTATGAAATGCCTAAATTTTAAAAAGATAGCAGAAAATGAGTTTATTTATATTTGTATATTGTATTAAATATTTACGAATCTATTAATAATTTTAATATTTTTCCAGTTAAGAGGGTGTAAAAGATCTTTTATAAAAGTTATTTTTATTATAAAATTTTATATATTACGCTTAGCACTTGTATGCTTTATAAATATCTATTCAAAAAAAAAAAAAAAAATAACAGTGTCGAACTGCGCCTAATATTTTTGAACGCAAACAAAGTTTGGAACAGAATATACAGCGGCAAACATATGTGTACACGGGCGTGGTGGTTGTGGCAAAATCTAACGAGCGTCTGGATGTTCGGTGTGTTAGGAGCGTCCAATGTACATAAAGATTATAAATTATGTACATAATGTGATATAAAATATACATAATAATTATAAATATACTAATAGTATAATTTATGTATATTTTATATTTATGTTATATATATAATTTATAATTTTTATGTGTATTAAACTTCTAATACACCGAATGTATAGACGCTTAATATACCAACGGGTTGTGCGAGCCGATGGTCAAATAAGTAGAATGATAAAGATTAATGCTCACACTGAGTCATACATGTCCACATGCTCATGATAAGATTTTAATTTATAGCTCTGGAAACGAGCATCAAAGGGCAACGTGAGCGGAAAATATCCATTTTGATCCCTAAATTATAGCCATTTTTTCACATACGTCCCTAACCTATTTTTACACTTGAGGTTTATTAGGATCCATAATAGGGAGATTTGGCGAAAATACCAAGTTGATCCCTAACCTATTGATCAATTGTATAAATCGTCCTTAACGTATTTTCTTTGAAGGTCA
>JAOWAN010000051.1:1666211-1681338 GCA_028566635.1 Lobelia cardinalis | reverse complement strand
ATGATTTCCGTCCAAAATGGCCCTTTTGGCTATAAAATTAATACCATAGGGCCCAAACGGCAATTACTCAAACGTGGAGGTCCTTTTCGCCTTTCCACGGAAACATTAGGGCCTAAAATGCGAAAATCCCATATATTTATACTCTAATATGATTATCAATAGACTTGAGTTGCTCAATTGAGCATTACTCCATTTCTATCGATCGTTACATTTAATGCTACGTTCTTAAACCACTACAATATGTCATTCACATGACTTATAAATGGCGGATGAAAAGAAAACACTTTAGGATGTTCTTATAGAACCAAATTTTGTTATCCCAGGAATTTCTGGTATGCCTTCTTTATTAAATTGTGTACCTCAAATTTGTTTGGCTTCAATTCTTCAAAATTACCAAATTTGTTATCCCATGAATTCCTGGTATGCCATCTCTACTAAATTGCGTACCTCAAATTTGTTTGGCTTCAATTCTTCAAATTAAAATGATGAAACTCGTCTCGTCCATCCTGAATTAGGTTTCGTGATTAAGGAAGTGAGATGTCAGTCAATGGTGAACCTCGGAGCTACCTAACGATTGTTAGATGAGTTACCTAGTTCGTTCCCGATCAGATAGCAATTAGTCACTGCGCGCAGACCAGCATGAGATTATATCAGATGTAAAGAATGTTGGATCTTCTATCAAGTCACTGCAGGCCAGCCATGCCATGAGATTATATTAGAATTAAAGAATATTTTAGGCTGCTACGCGGAGTTCACAAATTAAGCAGATCAATTTTGCATATGTACCATTCTATTTTATGGGAACATGCATGTATACATTTTAGTATTTTTCTTGTAACATTCATTCAATTTATGAAATAGTATCTTCAAATAAAAGTGTATTAATTCTTGCTTGTGAGCGTTACGAATTTCACAAAAATACAAATTCGATGCTATATTTACCGACATAAACTTTGCTACTACAACGTATGATAAATTTCTGGTTTTGAGTGTTCATTTCTTTCAACATCTTTTCCAAGAACTTTAACTAGAGCTTTTTACGGATATTTTTGCTCTATATATTGTACCTTATTTTTTCTCACCTACTTTCGCAATCATGCACGGATGAAAGTAAATAATAATAATCATCGCATTTTCGTCAGAAAAATACTTTTAGATCGATTTTATCTTAGCCTTCCTTAGTTTGGTAATTTGGTACTCTCTCTTGCTGCAATTAGAATCGCGTTTCACCAGAGCTGGGGGAGAAGAAGGCTTCCTGAATTCTCACTACGTTCTCTCTTTTCTTTTTTCAATTTTTTTAAGATGTTTTTTTTTTTTTTGTCTTTTTCATTAATTATTTATATATATATATATTAAAATTTTAACTAAGATAAATATAAGATTAATGCGTTAATGTTTTCTTTTTATTTTTTGCTATAAAATTTTATATATCATGAATTGATTGAGTAAAAGAAGGATAGGTTATATATTTATAACCGTATTATAATAAGATGACATACTGATATCTCATAAAAAGATTTATCATATTATTTGTGTGACTATAAATTGCTAAATGAGTGGTAAACTACTAATTAAGGGACACATTATAAATAAAATATATTTGCTTCAATTCCAAGTCATATAAGTAAAGCCAAGTCCGTTCACAGATTATAGAAATACCCCCCGGAAAGTAGTAGATAGGATGCATGCAAAAGCTGGACTGGATCGAGCTGTTTCACCGTCATCCCAAATGCACTGGATTGGACCGGTCCGATCGACTGGCTGATTAGTTGTACTGTTTTACTGCCGCCGCGCTGACATGTCGACTAGTTTGGCGTTCAAACATGTTCCCACATTTGTCCATGCTAGGCACATTTTTGCTCATGTTCTTCCTCGTCTTTCGAAGCGATAACGTGCACCATGGATATGGAAATGCGGTACAGAACCAAAACAAAAACAAATAAGAAATATAAAATTTGAGAGAGAATATTTTATGAAACCCTAGCTTATCCAGGAGATGTGTACTGAGACACTATTTGATATTGGGAATAAATTAGTCCTACAATCGTTTAATAAAGATTTTGGGCTAGTCCGTTCATTATTAATTAATTTTGAGATGAAACCTCAAATTTTAACATGGTATCAAAATAACTTTACACGTGCGAGCCCAACTGCCCACAATATCTTGTGACCTTCCTATTTGAGCATAGGAATTAGGCTTATACGCACCGCAAAAAAATATAAGATAAATAAAAAAAATAATAATTTTACATATTTAGCCTAACATTTCAGAGTTTTATAATTAAGAATTTTACTATTGGTGTTGAGCCACTTTTATGTCACGGTTCCAAACAACCGAATATTAACTCAGCCGCTTCATAGAGTGGAATTATATGAAGTGTTTAGGCATTCCTAATAAGAAGTGTTCATAATGTATATAAAAATTATAAATTATACACATAACATAATTTATATATATATATATATTATATATATCATGTACATAATTTATATTATTTATGTGTATATGCACTTCTTGCTAGGAATGCCTGAACATTCTATATAAAAATTGCCTCATATATGTTCACGAAAGCTAGAGTGAAAGTAAGTTGCAAGAGAGAGCAGCGGCAGGGCGGTGGCGGGAGGTGAATTATTGAGGGGATTGTTTGACACGCATGCAGCGTGGAACCATATAAGGAAAGATTAAGGGACTTGGTGGTGCCACGCTGTGTGCGTCTCAAGTTTACTCCCCCATCGCAATCCATATATCATGAATCTTTGTTAATTACCTCCAAATTAAACTTGATCTGTAGATTTAGGTCCGTCCCTGAGCAAGTTTGGGGTGCTCAACCGAACAGGGCCCCAAATTTTGAAGGGCCCAATATTGTTTTTACACTCTAGCTATTTTTCTAGGCCCAAGAATTTAGGAATCACGCGCATCATAAACCTAGGCTGGTGCAAGATAGAAAATCCTTAAGCCCTAGGAAATTTCGTCTCTCTCTTCTTCTTAATTCATATTCATCAATTCTACAACCGAAATTCCGGTGCGCCGATTACTCTTCCAAAATGGAAACGAATTTTTTTTTCTCAATCATTTAAATCTCAAACCAAACTTGTAATTTCTCCATCTCTTTCACCCTTAACAGTCAACGGTCAACAATCTCAATTCTCAAGAACACTTCCTCCAAATTTCCTATCTTGCACAAATTTCTCAAGGATTTTTGCTAGACCAATACAGTACGGGGTGGCTAAGGCATAAGCCTTGAAACTGCATCCGCAAACGGCAAGCGTCCTGTAGATTTGCCAATGGCAGATTTTGTTGTTAAAGGTCTTTCGTCTTATTCACTGTAGCAGTTAATTAGTGAAGGACTTAAAGGTATTATTTAATTTATTATTTTGTAATTTTTTGCATGTTAAGTTTTCTAATTTTTTAGTTGCAAGAATTTTTATTTTTTTAGGATAAAATATTTTTAACTTTCATTAAATTGGATGTCGTTGATTGAGGTGGATTATACCGGAAGAAGAAGCTACCAGAATACGACAAAACCAAGGTTGTTTTTCTCCGTTTTTCTCCTTACCTTGGATGTCAATATTTACTCGAGAACGAGCTTATGAAGATCTTATTAAAGATTTTGCTTCAAAAAATATTAGAAGGATGACACTGAAAAAACGAATTGAAGCTGTCGAAACATAAAAATGCAAGAACATAAAAATTTACTTGCTTTTTGTACTAATTTTTATTTTGATGGTAAAAAATTAATTCAATACCCAAAAAAAAAAAAAACCAAATTAAGGGCCTATTTTTTTTTAGTTAGCACCGGGGCCTCAAAATCTCAGGAACGGCCCTGATGTGATTAGAATTTGAACATGTCTTTGCTCTTAAAAAGTTAGTTGAATTATGTAGTTGATTCTTTTCTACCAATGCTTTAACTTTATTCTTGTGGTTACAATTTGTCCAACATTACTTTAGATATGTGGTAACATTATATGATGAGTGTTTATTGAGTTTTCTTATTATAAATATAGTCTTCTCATATGCACTGACAATGGAAGAATTATCACACTGCTTGGCACGGTACTTACAAGGGTCATTAGCATAAACCAACTTTAATTTAAAAAGCAATTGCATCCCAAGATCTATGGGTTTGGCATTCATTTTTTGACGTGACTGACGAAAATAATAATATTAATGTTTTAAACCACTCTTCACTATTTGATCAACTCATACATAGTAGGATGTCATTGACCAACTATGTAGTAAATGATTATTCATATACAATGGGGTATTACTTAACTGATGACATTTACCCAAAGTATGCAACTCTTATCCAAACTATTGCTCATCCTACTACGGCAAAGGAAAAACTATTTGCTAAAAAACATGAAGCAATTAGAAAGGATGTTGAACGTGCATTTGGTGTTTTACAAATCAAATGGGACATTACATAAGGGCCTATTCAGTACTGGTCAAAAGAGGATCTCCGCAAAATAATGAAAATACGCATTATCCTTCATAACATGATTATAGAAGATAAGCGTGAAACTAACTATCCATTATGGGCACCACTGGCAAAGAAAAATATTTTGCCTTCCCAGTACCAGCGAAATCCATCAATTTTAATGGCACATATCTCGTCTTAACGAATCCGCAACCGAGAGACTAATGAAGTATGGGATCAGATTTAATGAACCATTTGTGAAATATCTTCGGTGAGAAGGAAATCTAAGTAATTTACTACTAATTATTTGTTTTATTTCCATTTGTAAGTTAAAATTATTTTTGATAATTTCAATATTATAATTTTTATTCTATAATATATTTTTATTAATATGAAATATTAATATTTATATGATCGTTAATTATTGTTTTAAGTATTTTTATTCTAAATATATTATGTAATTATTATCATATATATAGTAGAAAAGATAACAAAAGAACAAAGGAACAAAAAATAAAAAGATGAAAAATAAAAGAACCAAGAAGTAAGAAAAGGAGGCCCACCGAATGGCCAATCAAACTCCCTAAACATTTTGCATTCAAAATGCTAAATATACCGCCACTCATCAATCGGAATTCAACTATATGCTTCACGGACTTGTACCTTGGTGATAAGGTACAAGTTCATAAAGCATGCGGTTGATTTCTGATTGATTAGTGACGATATATAGGTACAAGTTCGTGAAACATGCAGTTGATTTCTGATTGATTAGTGGCGGTACATATAGCACGTCTCTTTTGCATTAGTTGGGAGGGGGCTTTAAGGAGGGTCCATTTTTAAAAGTTTGAAGGAGCTCCTTCTTCACCCCACTATAGTTCATTTTCTCCTTAAATTTTTAAGGATGTACTCCACGGTCCATTTTAAGGACCCGACTACATAGTGTAGATGCTTTGAATGGACCTAGAAGCGGATAATTTGAACAAGTTGTTGTCAATAGTCTACAAGAATGTAAAAAGTTGTGCAACAAAGAAATGAACTACCTACAAACCGAGGCAATACGACTCGTATCATAGACTCAGCTGAGATGGAACATATTAGAGAAAACAGACTGCGCAAATAACAATTGCATGGCGTCTTTCCACTTATATAACCAATCCACATAAACAATGTGCATTTTTGATTGATGCAAGTCTCGATTAATGTTAGGTTTGGTTGAAGCAAAATAGGAGAGATGAAAAGAGAGGCAATTCCCATTTTAAAAATTGAGGTATGTATTCATTTTTATTTGTTTGGTATGAGAAAAATGTGAGGGAGAAAAAAAAGGGAAGAAAATAAAAATACATTTTCCTCCATGAAACTTTACCATCCAAAATCGTATTCCGTAGATATTTAAAATTGGTGACAATGGCTTTAGAAATGACACATCAACATTTTTAGATTAATATGGCTTTGTGGTTGATTTCATATTTAATTAGTTTGTCTCTTCATGTTCTACAATTAGATGTCTAAATATTAAGTTAAAGTCTAGATAATCTCTAAATAACTAATATGAGGTTATTAATACTAGATGAATGTGTAAAGGTTTTAGTATTAATCATCTATACTAATTATCGTATACCTTTCACTATATGTATGAACTAATACCATAGATTAGTACACATCTTCTCTATATTAGAGTAGAACACTAGATTAAACCTTTAGATTAATTGAGATAAACTCTCAACCCATTCTATAAATTTATATGGTTCTTCAATCACTTAATCATCATTCATATTAAGGTATTCATTTATCTCCATACTTAAGTCTCCATCTTCTTAAATTACATTTGTATCAATTATTTGTTCATTTTTTTTCCTCAATTGCATGCTTACCGTAGATAATCATGGGAGAAAGTGAAATTTTAGAAGTATATAAAACACCTTTCTTGGTGTTTGTTAATTGTATTGTCTCTGTTTCCACGATCAAAACTACCAATTTTCTAATTGCATTATGTCTTTGTCCATGTGCTCTTGCCTTTCCAGTTAGCTCAATGTTATTTGCATAGAATTTGGTAAGGCATTTTCATGACAGGATGCAGAAAAATTCAACTCAAATGAAGGGGACATACGACTTTAACCAATACATTTGATCTTAGAAAGTTACTATTTATGAGAGGAGTTGAGATTCCTAGAGTTCATGATTAAATGATTACTGCTGCTACGGGGGTTACTTTAACCAATTCTTTTGATCTGCTGCAGTTGGATACGGAAGAAGTGAAGAACCAATTAATGAAGAACGCGAGGTGAAAATAGAATTAAGCTCCAAGGTCTATAATATTTTATTATGAATTGATTTAATCTTCACTAATATTTTATTATTCTTACTTATTAAGTTCTTCTATTATATTTTAATAAATATTTTAATTTTGATTTTCTTTATTTTGACTTTTAATGTTGGCATTTTTTTAATTATTATTTTTTTGCCAATATTGAATTCTATTTTTTTTACGAAATCTTGATTTTTTTATTTTTGCATAGATAGTATTTTCTATATCTTTACTCGATTTATTTGCCTTCGTCAATGCTTGAATGTCGATAATTTCGATTTTTTTTCTTCTTCATTGTCACTTTTTTGAATTTGCCTAAACATTTAGTGTCTGATTTTTAACAGATTTGTTCTAATCTTGATATTTCTCCGTTATATTTGGTTTAAATTTATATTCCAATTTTAATTTTTATTTTAGTGTTGATTTGGTATTTTATTATTATCAAAAATATTTTGAAATTGATTAGGGATCTTATTTTAATTTATACTAGCTTAGGACCATGCAAATACATCGATGGATCATCTATCTACTTTTATCAAATAAAAAAGAGTTTTAGTTGATAAATGTATGAAATTCCATCTTAAAGATAGGCGATATCATTTATTCATAAAAAGTTATGTTGAATAATTAATTTTATATAAACTCATGCTAATACAAATATTCTAGAGATATACAAATTTACAATACCTAAAAAATGTATATGTATATATATAATATTTAGTTAAAGTTCATACAATGTTTGTTTAGTTTTTCTCAAAAATAATACAATTTGAGTTGAAATATATAGTTATAATTTCATGCGAGCTTTTTTACTTCCTATTTTATTTCCTTAATTTCGCTCGAAAAATATGCGATCAAGTATGAAATGATGATATGTGGTCTTATTCTTAACTAATTAAGAAATTAAAGAGGATATTGATGACTCAACTAATTAAAAAATTAAAAAGGATATTAATGATGAATTATTCATACTTTAAATTATGTGGACCAGAATTATACTACAAGTATTCGATAATGATTAATATTCGATAAATATATTTAATGTCCATATTAATATATTAATTACTCAAGTAATGATTTGTTAATGCACTAAATTGTACCATACAAAATGAATATGTATAGACTCATGAGATAATATTTTCATAATGAATATTAATGATTGACCTTTTGAATGCATATTAAATGTATATATTTAATTAGATTGATTATTGGTATTCTTAGAATGTAAATGCAGTAGGTAAATTAATATATATAAATTATTACAACCATAACCTAAATCTCTCAACTAATTAGGTTGAAGATGAGTTGAGATCCTCTGTCCCCAACCCTGTTCCAAACTCTGTCTCACCACTCACATTGTGGTGGGCCCCATTATTAGTGGGTCTCACCACAATGTGAGTGGTGAAATATGATTTGGGACAGGATTTGGGACAGAGGATCTCGTTTCGTTGAAGATGTGGAGTCATTTATAATTTTCCTCTTTTTGTAACTCATAATTGAATGAACACAAAATTAACCAAATTTATGAATTGCAAGATTTATGAGCTCCTCTTGAGGATAGTTGGGAAGGCTTACCGCAAATATAATTAATTAAGTCATGCATAAATAATAAGTGTAGAGTTTTAATTGTAATAATTATATAATTATTAAACTTAAAAAAAACTCACTTAAATTTATTACATTTATGTTTCCTCACAAATTCTCTAATTTTATCAAACTAAAAGACAAGACTAAAACTGAAGAGTTTTTATATTTTATTTTATATTTAACTTGAAATTTTAATTTTATATCTAACATTTTGTTGATTTAAGTTACGCTTTCAATATTCATGAATTATTTATGTATCGATATTTGTGAAATTGGTTAGTTTTACAAAGCTTAACATAAAAGTATACTTGATAAATATTTTATTAATGTTTTTGATAACTAAATTTTTTGTAATTCATTTTTTATAAATATTAATTTGAAATTTTTGTGGTAACTTTTGCATCTTAAGATAACATAACATCAATATCAAGAAAAAAATTATCTTTTTATTTTTAAATTTTTACTTAAAGAAGTCCATAATATCCCGTGCTTTACACGGATCATTGGCTAGTTGAAATAAAAAGTAGAGATTTTTCCTTATTCAATCAAATAATTTGAGGGAGATGTATTTATCAATCTTCTTCGAGGAAAAAAGTTGAGCTGTACCCTCATAATTTCCATGTAATCGAGGCAAATCCAGTACGTACATATCTTCTCTTCACTTGAAAACTAGAAGCATTCTTATTTTTCTTCAGAAAAAGAAAAATACAGTAAATTGGAGCTTTGTAACAGAAAAGAGAGTGATAATTCTCAAGTGCAACTTCGGACATTAAGCTGTATAATAAAAATGTCATGTCTAATGGTAAAAGCTGTGTAACAAAAATCTGATTCAGACAACAAACAATCTTTTAGAGTTTAACTCTTTTGAGATAAACAACAGAGAAACAAGAAGATGAACATAACAACGAAGAATAAGAAAAACATTGCCGCCCAAGACTAGTCACAAGCCAAATGATTTCTCTCCATTGAACAAGTTTCACTTGGAATATTTCATTCACTCCTAGGAGAAGCCTGGTTATCATCATCATCTTCAATGGGGCTTCGAGTATGCCTAGGGTCTGGGCTAGCGCTGCGGCTTCGGCCATTTGCTTCAACAGGACTTCTACCCTTTGGGCTCTCTCTTCCACCTTCATAATCTGAACCATTGGCTGGTCTACCATCCCTTGGGGATGGAGTACCTCTGTCCAGTGGACTTCTGTCATCAGGCGATGGGCTGCGCTTCCTACCTTTGGCTGGTGGAGGTGAAGCCTTCTGTTTCCTGGGGCTCCTTGATCGTCTCTCCACACGCTCAACGCTTCTCTCCCTCTTTGCAGGTGACCTAGAGCGGCTGGAAAAAGAAAACATAAAGACAACATCAATTACTACATTAGATCTCAGAATGTCCTTTTAAAAGGATGGAAGGCATGGATTAATGTGTGCATGTATGTGTCTGAATATGCACACGTGAGTCTGGTTATGTATAGAAAATGTAGTAATTTGCAATCATTCAAAATTAAATAGGATAGTCTTCTAAACTTCGAAAGGACATTCCTGAATATTGAGCAAGAGAAATACATCAGAATAAATGGATTAATACTTCATTCCTGGCACGCCAAGCCCCAAGGTGATTCAGACAACCATCATTAGAATAACAATTCAAATCAATTTTTTTTGCTCGGCAATAATTTTATTCATTTTTGGCTTTTTTGGTTGGCTTCTCAATTGGGTTAACATTTCTAATTGACAACTAATGCAGGCCAAGTACAGCAAAGGATGTATAACCTTAAGCTGCGACTCCTGCTGTAGCTACGGCTTCGGCTTCTACCACGCCTGGGAGATGGTGTTCTTGAATAACTCCGTCCACGCCTGTAGTTGAAAATTTAGGTGGTCAGAAACAGGGGATCTTTTAGTAGGACATGGGAGTTAGAAGAGGGCATAAAATTGCAGCGTACACATACTTCAGCTTTTTGGGACTGTTCTGGCAGTTCCTTTCAATATGTCCTCGTTCCCCACACCGATAACACTTGTTCTTCCAGTCACCCGCCTTGCAATCTCGAGCCCAATGGCCATCAAGACCACAATTGAAACAGCGTCCTGATCCTGGAGGGGGTCCTCTGCCAAGAAATTCACGAGAGCCGCCACCACCTCCTCCTCCTGAACCGCCACCTGAACCTCGTGGCCCCTGTATTGCAAGTTAAAGCACAATTAGCACAATCGCTTAATGCCCAATAACCCTCAAAAAATTTCATTAATCAAACACCTAAACAATTTGCATATAAACATTGTAAAATGGCTATAGATGGTTATTGAAGGCCTCGTTTTAATGGATAAGTGGAGCTAGGAAAAGACCGAAATAGCAAACTTTAAAACATGAGTTTCATTTCACAAATTACACAATATTGCAGTATTAGAAACGCTGATACATACATACATACACACGTCCATACCAAAGTTAGGACTTTTGGGACGACATTAATTTGCTGGTTTTTTCCTTTCAATAATCAATCATGCAGGAAGACTATCCGTCTCTTACCATCATAGCCATTAACACTTTGACACTAATTGTCAGCTCCTATCCCACATCAAAAAGATTTGAGAAATTTGTCCAACTTCCGAGTGCCCCCAACTACCACTTAGCACCAACAATTAATCATGGTGGGCCTGGTTGACCCAAGTGCTCGGTGGGAGGGGGGGACACTTAGAGGACCTGGGTTTCGGGCTCAAGGGGTTACAGTAACCTAGAAACAAAGATAAAGAACAAACAATAATGACCGGTAACAACTTGGCTCAAGCACACAACTCATAAGCCAAGCAGTTGAGTAGAAGGGCTAGAAAGCTTCCCCACCCGCAAGTTTAAATAACTCAGTTTCACAGAGGTATAGACGTGTTTTTGAATACACACATACATACACAAAATCAAGCTCTTTGGAGAAGCAGAAGAATTTTGCATCATTCAAGGCAAATTTATTCACCAATTCCCTAGTAACTTTCCTTAGACAATGCTCGAAAACAACTGGTCCTTTATAATATATCAAACCCATTTTCACTCTTACTCAAGCAAGAAAGGAAAATTAACAGATGATAATAATCAGAATGAGAACAGCTGTAGCAGATCATTACTTTATGCTATAAAACCAACAAAAGAACCAAACATACCCCCTTCGCAAATTCCACCACAATACGGCTTCCATCCACATCACGACCATTCAAGCTATATCTTGCATCATCAGCATCTCGAGGGTCGCTAAATTCCTATAAGAAAAAAGTGGAAGAAGAGTGGAAAGAGAAGCCCCACATATACAGATTTCATGATAAAACATAGAATTGCAATACTCTGCACCACATACGAACAATATGTAATAATAAGATGGAAAGAACAAGGAGAGGAAGTGCGTACCACAAAAGCAAAGTCACGCTTCATATCTACATCACGTACTCTGCGGAAACGGGTGCCAGAAACAATAAGGCCATCATGAACATAAGTACGGAAGGTTTGATACTTCGCGCCTCAAAGATGAACTAAACACCACTTTGTGGTTGTTGCCATATCCATCAAAAAAACACGCATTAACATTATAGAAAGAATCGCCAAAGTCTCCTATACACTCTGCAAGAAAAGCGGCCAATTCCACCAAGGGCAACATCTCACCAAAGACCACCAGGTTGGGCAAAAACCCAGAAACCTTCATAAAGATCACTCACAGTTAAATCACTTTGGCAAGTTGGTGAGGCAACTTGAATTAAAATTGAATTCTGATGTCAAGCACAAAATATGCTTGCAAAGGCTCGACAGTCCTCTGTACACCTCAACATAGGTGAATCCCAGAAACCGAAACCAATCATATTCAACTACTTCAGAGTGGAAAGTCAATATTTATCCAAGTGGACTGAATAAGGCCCGAGTTTGCAGATCTCTAAACATGCCTAAATATAGAAATTCGTTGATGTAAATCTAAATAATGAGATTTCAGAAGCATGCCCATAGGAGAGATTGTTCAATGCTTCTACTGAATCAGATACCAGGTAAGGTAAGCATAAAGAAAAAGTTTATGCTGTCATCACTATCACAGTACTAATAATTAACAATTAATTGGCATTTTATTTCATTACCTTCCATATCTGCTAAAGACATCTTCCAAATCACGAGATCGCGTCCTTGATGACAAGTGGCCAACATATAGGCGTGTAGTGCCATGGCGATCATCATAACGCGGCATATTCCCTAAAATACATATACACTGTCAGTGATCACAACACCAAATCTATTTAAGAACTACTGCAGAGAAGCAGGCACATACAAGGAAACATATCACATACGTACTTTGGTAAAAATACGAAAGTCTAAATTTCATAAAAAGGCCCCTTCCTTCCCCAGAGTGACGTAAACTGCCTCTTAAGTCTAAAGTAGTACAACTATATAAAACTAATACAACCAGTTAAAGCAACCATGTCAGACCCAAGTCTAAACATAGTGAAGTGGGTTTCACATTAATACTAAGTTGGAAATATATGCAATGCATCAAAAGAAAGTGAATCTTTAACTAAGTCTCCAATTTTACACTATGAGTTTGACAGAAAGTATCTCCTGTATCAGTTGTATTAACCTCCCTCAGGAAAATAACTCAACATTTGAGCTGAGCTTCAAACACACTTAATTTTGTGTTTTAGCCTTGCCTCCAATGTGATCTGGGATTCTTCTTCCAATTAAGTCCTAGTTTCGATCGAGCCACCACATATCTCAGATAGCGGAAATGTTTCGACATGAGTCTCTTATAGTCACTTAACCCATGACCTTGCAATCCATTTATTCATGTTGACTACCTGCTATCATAACCACAGTTGAAGATCCACGAAAGTTCTGCAATAGTACATCATCTCACCAAAAGCCATAAATTCAATAACTTCAGTGGTCGCTTAGCTTGCCAATCCCTGATTCCCTTTATAGGTGATATACCTTGGTGGACATGTTTTCCTATCAAGCTCTTGTCATTCCCATTGAGAGGTTCCGCCATGAAAATTAACTAATCCCTACTCGTGCTTCTATGTCTCAAACTTGTCGTTGCTCATTACTGACAGTAGTGCAGCCTTTCCAAACATCATCATTAATCCGGTTTCACCATTGTGACAGAATATCAAAATCAGTTGAAATTTGGCTGAAGCATCATTGCTACAATGTCTACTGGCTTTAAATGAAAGTCAAGAAGGCGATTTGTGATTGCTTCACCATATTTACCACTTACAGAGCAACAAGAAAATTACAGTCACACATGTTTTTGACTTCGAGCTATAGTAAATTATGTGGTGAGAAGCCTCAAAGATAGGTAGCAACAACATCAATAACTATACACATGCAAAGAAAAAGGATAAACATAAACAAATATAGCACCAAGAATGGGATGAAAAAAGCACCTCGTGAACATGCAAATGTACGGCAACATCAACCCACCAAGAGCTCGGAACAGCAGTTATTAATGTAAAAAAATCTATTCTCCTGCTGAACATTTGCTTCTTCCTTGCAGCCATTCTAAGTGGCTTCAATTCCCCATCCATCAAATTGTTAATACCCCGAGGAAGAGGCAGCAACACTCTAACCAACAATACACCTCCAAATTGACTGACCTCTATCTCACGATGCCCCCATATAAGTAACAGGTTAATACTACTCTCTGTCATCCATGTTGGAGGAAGGACCTGCTTCTTTGTTTCTTGAAACTTTATTTACTTTCCATCACCCAAGAAATCCCCTTTCTTGAGCAGACCCATTTAGGCCACTTCACCAAAACAATAATCTATTTATTTTCAAAGTGCAAAGAAAGGAAAAGGAAGAGAGTGGATCAAGAGATTGAAACCATTTGAGCTCTCCCCTGGAGATCTTGGTTATTTCTTTATAAGTGTTCTTAGTCTTCTTGTTGGATTGTGGACAGTGACTCGTGGGTTTTGAGCTGATGGGCATTCATGGGCTGATTAATACTTGGTTTGGGTTTAATAAGGGGTCTACACCGTGGGGTTTCTTGAAGATAGGGGTAGTGGGTGTGAGATGAGAGTTATCATTGGTAATTTCGTACGGATGAGGTGAAATCAATTACTTCAGTACTAGTATTGAAAAATTATCCTCCTTTCAGGGCAAAAGAGATTGTAACATGATTCTATCATCTTCTCAAGGTAATTAAGCTACGATCTTTTTAACCATGGTTCGACTGCATCAAATCGAATGCAATCCTCATAATAAAGGGGAATGAGAAACTTGATTAACATGAGAAAGCATACAGAAACATGTGATTCGATTGGAAAACAAAAAAAAGAAAGAAAAAAACATTGGAAAAGATGAAAGCAATTAAGGAACTGAAAGAACAACTAGATAAGAATATAATTTCAATACAGAAATAGCAGAAGAGAGAGGAGAAAACGAGGGAGGGAGGGAGGGAGGGGAGCAGACCTGAAGAAGGAAGCTCTCCGAGATACGAACCCTAGATTTGGTTTAGTAGCGCTGTTCTATTTATCGTAAAAGGGAGATACCGAACAGTAGTTTTACACTTTGCTTTTGCACTCTTCTATTTATAGGACAACTGCTCGGTTACGCTCTGTCCCCACTACGACTTTGACCAAGTCAAAGAAAATACTCCTCCGTCTCCATTCCATAATAAATAATTTTTTGGGTAAAGTGCAAGAAAAATCATTCAATTATACCTGTTTTTTACATTCAGTTACCGAAGTATTTTTTTTTTATTGTTTTTCATCATCGAACTTTCATTTTTTTATTAAAAGGCCACTCCGTTACATTTTGGCGTTAGTAAGCCGTTAAGTCACATATTTTGAATGACAAAATGGTCCATCATGC
>JAOWAN010000051.1:1639536-1666111 GCA_028566635.1 Lobelia cardinalis | reverse complement strand
ACCTCCCCTAACGTTTAGTTAAATCGTAAATGATTAAAATGTTCCCTAAATAGTCACGTGAATCGCACGTTAGTCCTTGTCGCTAGTTTTTTGACGATTTCTGTAAAAAATGGCCTATTTCGCAATAAAAAGATTAGTATAGGGCCTAAATGATAATAAGTAAGACCTAAGGGTCCTTTTCGCTTTTTTACAAAAATATTGGGACCTAAAATGCAAAAATCCCGTATTAAGGAGAGCTATCGAACACCGATTACAAATTACAACACCAGAGCCGCCCCAAGGCCCAAACAAAGCCCATTGTCCAGGCCCCTGACCCGGCTCGAAATTCCAAACCAACTCACGACCCAACAAAGACTACCCGGTCGACTTCTCCCCCTCCCCTCGCGTTCGAGCCCCCCATTTTTATCGCTGTCTTCTCCGTTACGCGACGCCCAATTCCATTGCAAATCTATCTCAAAAATTCCAAATTTCTTCTCCATCTACTTCTGTTCTATTTATTCTAGGTTTTTCAATTCAACATTAAAGCTTTTCTTCTATTTTATTATAAATATTTTTGTTGTATTTCCATGTATGATATTGTTGTCTCATCCCGTCGTTCGTTCTGATCTTAAATTGCTATCCTGCCAACATAAACCGGCCGCCTGCGAGTAGTTGTCACTTCAATTCCTAGCTGCGATTGACTTATCAGAAGGTTCGAATTTCTCTTACTTTCCTTAAATTATCGGAGTCAATTAGGGTTTTTGTTTTTTTATGAATATAATTTTGATTCCAATTCGTGTAATTTTCAATTTCTGAGCTCAGGAGACAGTGAAATGATGAATCAAGGAGTCGGTGTTACGGACACCGTAACCACACTGGACCCTAATTCACTCGAGGTAGCTCCCATGTTTATGTTTCTTTTGACAGTGTTTGTCTCCTCGCGAAGAATGAAATAATGCTGATTTTTATCCACGATTTACCATGAAAACATGCTAATCTTGGGCTTAATATTCCAGTTTGCATACTTAGTTCTTTATTTGGGTAGCAGTGTTTAGTCTTTGCTACAGGATGGATGCAGTACAATGTGACATTCTTTCTTAGTTTTCTAGGATTGAACAGAAAAATAGTGTCATAAGATAGCTTCTTGGTAAGGAGTCCAGTTTTCTCTTCCTTGGGGTTTTACTTTAATAGTACTCCGTGGTTATTGGCTTTAAAAGTATTTCAGCAACCCCTGTATACGGCAGAAATTCGTTTTGAGAAAACATTTGGTAAGGTGTCACAGTAAATGGACATATTTACTGTGCCTTTGCTCACCCAATAGATATTTGACAACTCAGCAAAAAAAAGCTAAATTTATGTAATTGGTGTGGTCAAAAACAGCTTTGCCTTCTTCTGTACTGCCTCTTCTCCAAATCCGTTCCTCTTGCAATCCGCCATCTTTAACTTCATATATATCATCTTCACCTTCCTTCCTCCTTCAACTCCGCCATCTTGTTCGACTTTGTTGTCGCCTACTTCAATTCATCTTCACAGATCCAGTTTTCAATATTGCAATAGGATTTTCAAGTGTAAGAAAAATGATTCCATCTTGCTATAGGGATTTCTGGATTGAATTTTGATTGTTTCACTGGGGAATCACGGATTAAGCTGTTATGATGTTTTAATAGCAGAAAAATGTTGAATGGGAATTGGGTCACTCTAATAGAATACCTTACCAAGTACAAAACTCCATTGATTCCGACAAACAACAATTGAAGTTGCTGGAGAAGATAATTATGAATGAAGAAGAAGAAGAAATAACTCTGTCAGCTCCAAGCAATTGAAATTGCCAGAGAAGAGAAATGAAGAAGAGAAACCTCTTTCCGCTCCATTCCATTCTTAAACTTAAGGCCACAATAATTGCATATTTCTAGCATTGATTGCTGAGTTGTTGGAAAATTATTGGATGAGGGAAAGCACCGTAAATATATTTACGGTGACACCTTACCAAATGCTCTCGTTCGTTTTATGCATTTTGTTCATCCCAATGACAGTTTCAGTGCACTTATTAAACTTAAACCGAAATATCTCTTATAATACAGATGCATACCTTACTGGAGCAGCGAAACATTTTCTTCGTCATGAAACACCTTAACTCATAAATCCCTCAACTTATGTAAGATGCTCTTTCTGTTTTTGAAGATCTTCCGTAATTACTAATAACATATAAAATTTACACAAATTCTATTGCAATTGAAACAAACAACAAAAGCAGGAGGTTTATCATGACTTTTTTCTATTACCCTTATCCATCAAGACAATCGATTCGGGCAACCACTCAACTTCCTTAATCCTCATTAAAAACGAATGCCAGCTGTTAAGCTCTCAAGCTACTTAAAAGTTGATGCATATTCAAGTTATATCCTCAAACCCAAAAATAGTCAGCATGAAACGTCTTCCCTTTCTAGCTGTGTTTGGCAAACTTGAACTTCTGAGAACTTTTGGCAGAGAGAAATGCACGTGTGTAATTTATTTTATTGAATTGGCCTGGACCATGCAGTCTTCAAATTCCAATGCAGAAGTGCTCCACTCAGTTAGGTGACATAGGTTCTCGTACGTACAGTTGCTGAAGATAATCACCTTAACTAGCAGCTTAATGTGGGTATGTTTGTAGAGGTAATGTGTGAAAGAAAATGAAAGAGTTCACAAATTGGGATATCCCGTAATTTAAAACCAAGGAAATGCCTGATATAAAATGCTACTTGGTTTAGGTCTGAACCATTTTTTGACTACCCTGGAAAGGCCGAAGGATAACCTCTATATGACCTTGTTTCTATGGAGAAATCAAGTTAGAGAAGGTACATGCTTACATTGATAGAGTCATTGAGCATGAACTTGTTTTGCAAGAAAACTTCAGTATCATTCTACTTGGCTCAGAGATAGCTGTTACCTTTGGAAAAATGAGCTTTATATATCATTCTCATATGTAAATTACTTACAGCCAAGTATCTCCGTTCATTGAAAGAAAACCTTTCTCAAGCACCCAAATGCGTCCATAAGTTCCAGTCTCCCTATAACATTCGAATGAAAATGAAGTGTAGCACCCAAAATTTTCTAAAATATCCGGCCTGATGCTGATGTTGTTGAATTATGGGTTCTTCAGCATCACTACAGGAAACTTCGACAGGCCTGCGGTAACAGATAGACAACATATCACTGAGACTGGTGCTGACATGGCAAGGACGATAGAAACGTAAGGTCCTCGAGAACCCCATGTCACCTCACCAAAGTTGATTATAATTTCTAATCAACAAATCTGTCCCACAATAAAGACGAAATCTGAGCATTCTTATCCTTTTATCTGGGCTGAATGTGAAGCTCAATTAAAATTTCTTTTTATATGCTAGGCAAGAAGTCCATAAAATTATTTTTCCATTATAATATTTCTATTTTTAGAATTTGGCTTTCTGTGGTGTGGTTCTATGCCGTATTTTCCTCTTTTACACTTGATTATATGCCAATTTCCCCCCCTTGATAGTATCTCCCAATTGTTGAAAGTACAATATGTAGCATATAAAACTGAAACCTTGTTTTCTTTTTCCTTTGAATGAGAAGCGTCACGTGGTTGATTCAAGTCAAGGACAAGCATCTGCATATTATGCCCCATCTACGACTGGCTCAGAAGCTGTAACATGGACCATGTATAGAGCTGCAAATGGCTCCACGGAGAATGGAGTTTATTCCAGTTCCAGCTTCAACCATGATCAACATGCAGGGCCACCATCGAACAATATTCAAGATGGCTTGAATGTAGCATCTGCAACCTCTACTTCAAGTTCTGGAACTGCAACTTTACCACAAGAATATAGTGGCTATGCTTCTTACCCAAACACTGATCCGTACGGATATGGAAACACAGGATATGCAGGTTATTATAGCGGCTATCAGCAGCAATCTAACCAATCATACCCACAGCCTGTAGGAGCATATCAAAGCACAGGTGCTCCTCATCAGCCTCTTTCCTCATTTCAGAATACAGCTTCTTATGCTGCCCCCCAAAGTTATTCAACCACTTACTACAATCCTGGTGATTATCAGACATCTGGAGGTTACACAAGTAGCTCTTACAGTAATCAGACAAACTTGTGGCCTCAAGGAAGCTATGGAAATTATTCTACGCAGCAGTATGCAAATTACACTCCAGAATCTAATGGCACTTATAGTTCTACCACCGCTCCTTCAACTTCACACCAATATCAGCAACAATACAAACAATGGGCCGATTACTATAGTCAGACGGAGGTTAGCTGTGCTCCTGGGACAGAAAATCTATCTACTACAAGCACACCTAATTTAGGATGTCCTGTTCCTGGAGTTGCCAGTGGCTATCCTGCCGCAAACAGCCAGCCACCTGCTACTTTTGCTCCATCTTCGTGGAGGCCGGAGGCTAGTTCATCCGAATTGCCTTCTGCACAGGTTTGGGGACTGCTTTTTTAACGTCTCTTAACAAAGTTTCATGGTTCTACATGTCTCTACCACTATGCTTTGTTGGGTTCAATAAATTACACACTCGAAAGTGCCCTACAGTTTGCAACTTATTATTTACGCTTTTTGTGAAAATGCATAGTCTCTTATAGACATTTTCTGATTGGCGTATTGATGTGTAAGTATCCATGGAGAAGAAGGGCATTTATTTGCATTTGAAGCAACATCTCCAGCCACTCTTTTGACTTGCTCAGTTTTTAGTAGGAGCCTGACATAAGGCATGCCTCCACTAGCGTGATTGGCTTTAACTCCCCTATCACTTGTTGATTTGTGTTCACTCGATATGGACCTGGTTCAGGGCCTTGATGTGCATTCTGAATATTTTCCTTGCAATTCATCTTGTTCTTATTTCCTTCATATAGTACAATTGTTGTTGCATTAAATTATTTATTATGATCTGTAGACCTAGAGGTGGAAAGTTGAGTGCTGTTTCAGAGCTGTTAACTGAATGAAAAAGATTGGAAGGAGTACTAGAAATGAGAATAGGGAGAAGTACGCATAAAGCCTGTTAATAGCAAGTGTTTGATCATTTATAGCGAAGTAGTTTTGTTAGATAAATTTAGATCTGCTGCGAAATATTAATGGTCCAGCATTATTAACATGCTATTTGTTCACATGCTCCACTTCACTCAACCTGACCCTCTCATTGTCCCATTTACCCAGGGTTAACGACGTGAGTGTTTTCAGAATGATGCTTTATTTAGATGTCCAATGCTAGATCATCAGTCAAGCTACTATAACTCATATATCTGTTCATATATCTATTTTTGGTCTAACTTCTAAACCTTTGAGCTTTGGGTATAAACATTTACAGCAATAGACTTTATTCAAGCAGTCTAAGCAGGCTACATATATTAAGCAGTACTAAGCTAATATAATTTGAATGATATATATATATGTGTGTGTGTGCGTGCACGCGTGTGTGTATGTGTATATACTAGAAAATGCCTCTACCCAAGGCCACTGAGTCCGAAAAAAAATAATTAGTAAAGAAAATATTTGTGTTTCGAGCACTGAGTGACAAAAATAATTAAGAAAAAATTAATTTAATTAAAAGTATTTAATTAAGTTATTAGAAATTTAATTATGTTTTCCTTTTTTTTTGTATATAAAAAAGAAAAGATAATTGTGTGTGTATGTGTGTCCGTGTGTTTGTATGTGTTTTTTATGTGTGTGTCAGCGTGTGTGTTCGGTGTGTTTCTTCTATTGGGATTTGCGTGTTACTGTTCCTAAGGTCAATGTCATGAATAATATAACCTGATCTTCTTTATATTATTGATATATTACTAGGAGAAGAGCTCACCTGCAATGCAAATGGAATTCTTATTAAATATTAACATGAAATAGGAAAAAGGTAAGGATGAGATTATAAAAATGATAACAAGAAGAAATAAAAAATAATTGTATCCAATTTGATGAATTGAATACAAGTTATTAGGAATTAGTAGATAATATATATTTTAGTTATCATTTAAATATATTAATAAAAATCATAATATTTTTTTGTCGCTTGTTTCTTTCTTATAAAGTTGAACATCACATTCAAGTTTCCTAGGTTGCTAAATAAATGATAGTTTTATAATATAATTACTAAATTTAAAAATAATCAATAATGTTTAATTATTACAATAAATTAATCAATTTTATTTTCTTTATAAGTATCGTAGAGTAAGTGGGATATGATTTTACCATTATGGAAGTTGAATCACTTAAACTTTAGAAAGACGATTAAACCCCCATTTTTACCCAACTATATAAAATTGTGATGTAGTCATAATGAACCATAATTTGAAGATGAATAAAATTTAATGACTGAAAAACCTAAAATTTAAACTTATGAAGGATAGAATATCAATAATATAGTTACTTTATGTAAATTTTACTATTAATTTTTTTAATGCACACATCAAGTCTGTTATAGAGATAAAAATAGAGATGCTTGCTAGTAAATTCAGGCTTCCCTTTGTAACTTTGTAAGTATCACTGCCTTTTTGAAAAGAAAAAAGAAAAAAGAACATCAAATAAGAAGTGAGAACTAAGGCCCAGCCTTCTTGAAAGAACAAAAAGAAAAAGAAAGAAAAAAGAGAAACCAAAAGCTACGGCCCAGCGTGTTATAGAAGCATATTAGTAGCAGGCAGAAGAATTAGATGCATTACGGGCTGCTGACCAAAAATCTGAGAATGAGCATCAATTCAGTTATAGTTAAGCAATATATATATATATATATATATATATGCTTATGTTCTTTTTGTTTGTTTGTTTGTGAGTAGCCCCGGGGTGTGATGGTCGGGTAAAATTTGTTCAGTTAGAGCAAACTTTGTGCAGTAATAGAAGTTTGACCTTCTATGGTTAGTAATTTGATTCTGTTGCATTAATATCCTTTTTGGTGTTCTTGGTACAAAAAGTATTAATTATGGGCTGTTTAGATTGATAACGTATCTTGTGGGTTTTTTGAAAGAGTAGAACTGTGGATCCTTACATTTTATTCGAAGCCTCCAGCGCATGCGATTGATAGGGGTGGGGTCTTTATTCTATTACAAACTGCAATGTCTTGGTGGCCCAATTTAGCTAGCCAATTCGCAACACGATTTCTTTCTCTATTGATATGAACTACCTCACAGGACCAAGGCTTATGTAAAAGCTCCAAACCCTCTAATTAAGTTGCTTGCTGTATGATTGACAGCCTCTCCACTTTTTATGAGCTCCACTGCATGGAGAGAGTCTGATTGAGGATTACTGCTGGAGTTCTTCTTTCCCAGGCTCTTTGGAGACCTTCTCTTATAGCAAAAATTTCAGCATCAAAGCTAGGCATATTTCCAAAACTGCTAGTGAAAACATCAATCCATTTCCCTCATGCATATCTAAGCACTTCTCCTATCGCTGCTTTCTCATTTGTTTGGGGGCACACTTGCATCAGTATTGATCTTCAGGTAGCCGTCCGGAGGGGCTCTCAATCTGGTGCCTCGATTCTCCTTGTTTTGAGTGACTCCTATGAAAGTATAGAAAGCACTTGTGAGATCCATTATCATGTTTCTAATTTAAAAAGAGATTCAGCTTTAGGCACTTCGTTTTCTCAATAACATCGACATTCCTCGCTCTCCAGTTCCAGATAATAGCAATAAAGATCAAGTTTGGTTTGGTCTTGTAGTTCTCACAAGTCACCTCAGTTTCATTCAAACTGTCCTTGAGTCAAACTTCACAGCACAAGCTTTCCTTCCTCAAAAAGCAGGCCCAAATCAATAGATATTTACTACACTCATAAAATATGATCAGTTCTCGCCCCAATCTTTACACCTTTCACACAAACTGTCATCTGTAATGTTCTGCGAAAACATGAGGCTGTTAGAGACATGATGCTATCATGGAGACTTAACCAGAAAAGAAATTTATTTTTTAGGGCTCTTGACTTTCCAAACCCATTTCCAATCTAGCACTGAGGATGGGGATTCATTCTGATTTTTACTAAGAAAATCGTACCCTGATTTACAAGAGTATTCTCCCTTGATATTCCAACTCCACGTGAGAATACCAAGAGTATTCTCCCTTGGTATTCTCATGGACCAGAATCACTATGCATTTACACCAGCATTTTTAGTGGATTTTTTTTTTTTTTTTGTCTTTTTTGCTCTCATTTGCATCCAATTAATGATTGAATTTCAGAGCTATTATGCAAATCTTTGGAAATCTTACACAAGTTTACTTAGTCTATGTTGTGTTTGCTTATTGTTCGTTCACATGCATTTAAAGGCCTTAGGAATTTATGAGAAATACCGGAATCATAGAGAAGAGTAGACAGCACTAATAAAATGGATCAAGTTTACCTGTGCCAATTTATGTTATTCACGGGCTTGCACTGATACAGTACAGAAATGAGAAGTATGCAGTTTTTCTACTGTTAAGTTTGCTTAAACATATTAAAAAATTTGCCCATTTAAATTGATAGAAAGTAACGAGTAATGATTGAGTAAATTCTGATTGGAGCTTCTAACCAACAATAAAGCATCATACGGAAGCGAAGAGATTGTTTTTCTTTCTGTGTGTGTATGTGTTTGTGAGACTATTTCTATGCTCAGAGGAGACCAGTTGAGCTCCATGCCTTACTCTCTCCAGTTCCATGCAAAGTTCAGTTTTGACCTCCTTTTTTTTTGGGTCATATTGATTTATAAAAATGTACACAACTTCACGAAGTTATTATAGTTACTTAATCTAAATGTGGTTTAACCTAGTGAAATTTCGTTTCGTACACTTGAGTAAATGTAGCCTTAGTAACGAAAAGAGAAGATTAATAAATGTAGTTAAATCTTAATTTGATACTCACTGACCATTAAATATAGAAAAATGATTCATTGGTCAGAGGTAGTGTATTTACATGAATCATATAGTGGAATTGCAGTTTGGAAAATCTTCATATTAAAATATTTGAATGATGTCTCATCTACTCAATGATTGTTGTCCAGAGAATTAGAAAATAAAGTTGATAAGAGTCTTCAAAATTAATTCCATGATGAGAAACAGATTGGGGAGTACAAGCACATTGATTCCTCATTCCCCAAGAAAGTTGACAAAGTTCTTTTTCCTAAAAAAAGACTTTTACTTACAAAAATCCTTTTTTGCTGATAAGTTCCCATTATTGATAGCTACTCATTTAAATCTTGTAAGACTGGTCCGAGACTAAGAGTGATTATAGACTTGAGTAGAATTTTGTGAAAATCATTTTGACAATAAGTGGTACACATACGAACACCAATTTCCTACTTTATTGATCAACAACAAGAAGAAATGTATAAAGTGGAGAGGAAGTTGACTTAATAGCTAGTGGAGAGAGACAGAAGACTTGAAAGAAAAACTAAGTGTGAATTATCAGTCCATTACAGTAGTTTAATTTTGGCACTTATCAAAAGTGTCGCAGACAAGTACCATTCCATGGGGAACTTGTTAAGAGTTTACTCTGTCAAGGCTATGATTGGAATGTTCAGCAATGCATTGGAACAGTTATTAGTGGACTAGTCATTAGAGAAATGATACATTGGAAGAATCTGTTGCGTCTTCGAAACGTTGGAATTCTTGGATCGCTGCAAGAAATCATGGATGTTTTCAAAATTTAAGACATCCTGCTGAAAGACATCCCCTTAGTCTTCTTGCTTGTTCTTAGAGTTATCTCAGGTTCTGCCTATAGAGTTATTGTGTCGAATATGAATAGCTGTTAGCCTTGCAGCTCCTGCCATTGTCTGTGGTTGCTTACTACTTTAGCAGTTGGGAATGTCTGCAATTTGAAATCTCTGGAAAACATTACTCAGGTAGTAACGTGTATATAATAATAATAGTAATAGTAATAGTAATAATAATAATTATTATTATTATAAAAAAGCCCATTTTGATCTAAAGCATCCATGCATGTAATAAATAGCCGTTTTCTAGCAGTATACACCTTTTTGTCATAACATTTGGGTGCGTATGTCATATAGATTTATGTATATAAACACACATACATATATGGCAAAGGCACTGGTTGCTTAGTAACTCTATTGATGGTTGTGAATAGAGCTTATTGTAAGTTAATCTCTAGAAAAGTGAGCTTATCAGAAGGTTGTGGGCAGTGTCATTAGTGGGTCCACAAGTTTGATAGTGCTGTTATCATAAAGCTTGTAATTTCAGAAGCAATTCTTCTGGTAGATGGCGATCGATATCTTTGGTTGGGGAATACCAGTCGCGGGGTGGTTGGAGAATGCTTTAAGATTATGCAGGTTTTTTGTGTTTCTCTCTATTGGTTCTGGACTTACTCTTAATGTTCGATACTTGGAGTCTCAAAGGATATAGGAATGAAATTAAATATTTGTATTATCTTTGTTAAAATGATACGACATTCCATAGCAGTCTTAACCACTACTTAATTATTGTGTGAGTGGACTCAGTCAACTGAATCCAGGAAATGCTTGATAAGCAACTTCCTTGTTTCAAATGGACCACTCATATGTCAAGTACAATGATTGGGCGAAGGGCTGAAAGATGATAATAGATTCTTCTTTTATACTGTTTGATGTTATTCTACTCTTCAACTAAGAGGACATTTATCCATACTTTTTAATTTGCTCCTATAATGTTGCAGGTAGCCATTGTAACTTCTGGTTTGTCATGCGATGTATCAAGCCATTCTATCATATATTTAGAAATCTTGGCGATGATTTTAAATGAGCATTATCTGATGTAGGAGACCTGCTTATTCAATAGTATGATACATTATTTAACCACATAAATTAGAACAGTGTTGTAACTAGCATGATATACCAATTGTTTTGACATTTAATAGTACACTTACCATATTAATTAGTACTGCTCATGTCTCTGATTATGTTATGAAGTATTCTTTATATTGCCTGTGCCATTGGATAACTAAAAGGCAATGGTTTTGCAGAGCTATTTTTCTTTGTCATTTGGTTTGGTGGTGGAGCTCTTCCTGATTGAACAGGATGTCGTTTCATAAGTGTCTTAACTTTTCATGGTTTTATCTCAGCCTAGTGCAAGCAATGATGTTCGAGATGGTTACTGGAAACCTGGGAGTCAGAATTTCCAAAATTACCAAGCTAGCCCCCTGCAAACAAACTTCCAGAAACCTTCGGATTTGAACCCAACTTTTGCAAGCTTTCAGGATCAACAGAAGTCTGAATATACTCAAGTACCAAGTGTACAATATCCTGGCCATCAGGTGGCCCACACTTATCATACATCCTTTCAAGCTGCTCCCCCAAGTGCCGTACCCTTAGATTCAGGCAGGCTAAACAAAATGCAAATTCCAACCAATCCTAGAATTGCTTCAAATTTGTCCCTAGGGATATCGAAAACTGACAAGGATAGCTCAATTACTAGTGCAGCAACAAAGCCAGCCTATATCGGTGTTTCACTGCCAAAGACAAATGACAACTCATCAGCTCATGTTGCTGCTGAGCCTGCTCTGAAGGTGAGACACTGGTTTTGAAGTGAGAGAAGCTTGTTTTTCAATATCATTCTCTCTACCTGATCTTTTATTGAACACGGAGGTGCAGTCGCTGGATACAGAATGGGTTGTAAACTTGTAGTATATTTTTAAACAACTGTTATGACTCTCTCTCTTCAGTGCATTTTAGTTGAAAAGATCCATCCTTGATTGACCAGCCTATTTGGATTTCCTGAGAATTCATTTGCATATAAAACTTACTAATCTTCATGCCATATTCTGTCATCGCCATGTTGCAAGGTATAGAATGATGATTTTGGATTGATAATGCTGAATACTTATATCTATCTCTTTTGCTTTCAGCCTGTTACATTCCCTAATTCCCTTCGTGGGTATGTGGAAAGGGCATTGGCTCGTTGCAAAGATGATACACAAAGGGCTGCTTGCCAAGCTGTTATGAAGGAGGTATGCCTTACCATTTTGATTTTTGTGGTTGGAAATGAGTAATAGTTGATCAATATTGATTGGGGGGGGGGGGGAACTAAAGGTCAACACAACCTGATACGCTGCAAACAATACCGTTTCCATTTCCTAGCTTAGTGCTCTACCCTACTGTTTTTGAAAGTTCAGTTGACATATTATTTGGGAGATGTGAGAACTTAAATATTATTGTCGGACACGGGTGTTGACATCTATGGACAATTGACACGCAAAATTAGAGCTTATAGATAGAAGGCCAACAAATGTACTAAATCCCCGAATTTCCTTAAGAAGCTGGGTTATTTATATTAAATCGATATGTTCTCAAGATACTGATGAAAGTAGTGGTGTAGCTTTTAAAACTTAGGTTCGATCCCTTTTCATGCCCCCTCAGCCCTTCCCCCCACCCGGTCCTTAAAAAAAAAAAACTGTAGCTTTTTCATCCATGTCTATCTATCTAGATATTATTCTTTGTTAGCTTGATGAACATTGTTGGGCACCTCTCTAGTCTCTAATAGCTCAAGGTTTTAGATGAGCTGGCTGCTCAAGTAGCATGGGAGCTCTGGTTTGGCAGGGTCTTGCTTAAGTTCTTTGCTTTCATTTGTCTACTCCATTACTGTGAGTCTACGTGTTAATGCATGCCCTGATACACCTTTGTTTATCTCTCCACGTGTTATGATCCTTTAGTTTCTTTATATATTCTTGCTTGTCAGCTAGTTATGGTAATTTATTGGTGTTTGTAGCTATGACAAGCATTTCATTGTTTCACTTGTATAAATGTGAATCATTGCACCTCTATTTCAGGTCATTACCAAGGCAACTGCTGATGGTACACTTTGTACACGAGATTGGGACACTGAACCTCTTTTCCAAATTCCCAGCACAGATACAGTTAATAATAGGTATGTCCCTGTTTTCTATGTAAACAAAGATACTCATGTATCTTGTAACTAGTTAATATTTTTTGTCTGTTGTACATTTTATGGTGTGGTGTGAGCTCCGTAATAATGACATTATTGATCTGAGTGACTGGTTCGCGCTGGTCAGCTGGATTGATATGTGCAACTAGTACTGTCAGTTTTCTACTGATGATTGAGCCTCGCAACCCTCCACCATATCTGTTTCTTGATAAATTCAGCATTTTATCACTTAAATTTGGATTTTATCAAGTAATCACTTTAAAATTAGACTTACGACTAATGAAACTCAACGGTCTTTTATGCGATTCAGGTTTTTAAAAGGCGTTATTGACATTCCCAATGTATTGAGATATTTTGATATGTTAAAATTTCTAAAGTACCAATGTGGCAGAGCATATTTGGGCAGTGTCTGTTTTGGAATATACCGTATATATTTATTCCGATGACTTAGTTTTCTGAGATAAGCAAGTGGTATCCTAATAGAGTTATATTTCTTTTTGAACCTTATTGTTAATTAAGGAGTAAGCTCTATTGTCATTCTTTATGTTTGTTTACTATGCAGATGCTTTTTTATGGCCTTTACTGTTTGACAAACTGACCCTGTATTCTCTTTTAATTGTCTGGTTATTGTCATATTAGTCTGGTTATCGTGTATTAGGATCTCACTTATGTGATTGTTAATTTGGTAAATTGTCTTACCAGTGTAGTGGGACTGAATTATTATATTGCCCTCACATTCCATCAATCTATTTACATTGTTGGTAGTTACATGTGATATCCTTGTCACCAGTTGGATTTACGGATCACAGCCATTCTCTGGTTAATGTATATATACATCTTCATCTTTCGTAGCTTTACGGGTTGTGTGGATCGAAATTGACTTTCTTGTGTGAAGAATTAACATGTATTATTCATGTCAATCAAATTTCAATCTTTCTTTCCCCTCCCCACAGGACGTTACAGGGCGCAACTCCTCTCCCTGCCTTAGTGAAGAGCAGAAGAAGTCCTGGTAGGCGAACAAAAAGTAGGTGGGAGCCTGTGCCAGAGGAGAAACCGGCTGAGAAACAGTCTCCTTTTACTCCAAATAGTATAAAGTATGGTGGTTGGCTACATCTCAATGAAAGGGACAAACAGGTTATTTTCTATGTCTTCTCACTTTTGACATTCCTTCAACACAATTGTTCTTGAGTTTTTGAAAACTGCTTTTTTCTACTTTTTTTTTTTTTCAATTAAAAATGTTTAGACATGCTTTTCCTTTGCGGTGAACTGCAGACATTTGGAAGATTACAATTGTGTCATGTGTAGACAAATGATTGGGGGCAATAGACCTTTAACCCTCTGCATCCGACATTTGAAGATTGTAGTGTTTAAGTTGAAAGTTAATAGCCAAATCCTTTTTCGAATATTCTTATTGCTACCACCTTACGAGCAGTGAGATTCCATATGCTATATCATATTGGAAATTTTGCTCTTTTCTAAAATTAACACAACAAAGTTGGGTTTAGATCTCGCCAAATAAGGTGCCAATTGGTAGTATAGAGTCAAAATGATGAGATAAAATTAGTAAAGGTAAAATGCAAAACAAATATATTTGGGAGATGGTGAAGTCACTTCAGTTGGAAATGAAACGAGAGAAAATTGTTTTAAGAAGGTTTGGATACATACAACGTTGACCTTTAAGTGCACCAATTAGGAAGTGTAATTGTATTAATATTAACGAGACTGAAGGTAGGGGAAGATAAAACTAACAAGGACATAAATAATAAGGAAATGAATGAGTGTGGACCATGTGATGAGTCTGACGACTTTGCATCGGATCAAATTGAATGGCAAAAAATGATTCATGTATCGGGTTCAAAGTAGTTGCAAGGATCAAGTTGATTTGAGTTGTCCTAGTTGAATATTGTTCTCCTTCCACCCCGTTTGAGTAACTTCTCTAAAAGGCCATCAGATTTGATGATGATATGTCAATAGCTATTAGAACCATTGAGAATGATCATTCCAACATATTTCACCTTTTTCTTATTAATTTAAAAAGGAAACTTTCTAAATGGACACTAAAACTTGTAAGGAAAGTGGATGGGGATAGTATGTTGTTCTTTTCCGACAGGCTCTTTCTTGCACTTCTATGTAGATACATACATTTTGGTATGTAAGGATCTTAAATCTTTTGACAGTCCTTATCATTGCAGATGCTCTTGAGTAATATCATTCTGGCTTCTGTTACAATTTTATGCAGCTTTCGGCTGGGAAACCGGAGAACACGGAGAACAATTCGAGTAATTTCAAATTTTCTTTATCAGATCCAAGGCTGTCAAAAAACTTTCCAAGGCCGGTTAAGAAACAGCGCACTGACGATGGTCTGAGTAGGACCAACAATGCTGACTCCTCCAGTGATAGTGATAAGGAACAAAGTCTGACGGCATATTCTGCTGCAGCAATATCACTTGCAGATTCACCTGATGAAAGAAAGAGACGTGAGAGCCGTTCAAAGCGGTTCGATAAGGGTCACGGCAATCGGGCGGCAAATAATCACTACCGGCCGAAAGTTGTTGGAGCTGGAAATTTGTATACTCATAGGGCAACAGCGTTGGTGCTTAGCAAGAGCTTTGAAGATGGCGGTAGCAGGGCTGTTGAAGACATCGATTGGGATGCTTTTACTGTAAAAGGCACTTGCCAGGAAATAGAGAAACGATATTTGCGCCTTACTTCTGCACCAGATCCAGCCACTGTATGGTTATCCCTTTCCTATTCTTCGTTTTTACTTCTTTTGAGTTGACATTTGTGAAAACATATGGATTTATGCTGTTTCTCGACTATGCATCTCATGATGTACTTGCAGGTAAGACCTGAAGAAGTGTTAGAAAGAGCTCTTCTTATGGTTCAAAATTCCCAGAAGAACTATCTTTACAAATGTGACCAACTGAAGTCTATCCGCCAAGATCTTACTGTGCAGCACATACGTAATGAGCTGACTGTCAAGGTACATTTTTTCATATATTGGTATTCTTATTATATCTTTTGGAAGACCCACTGTTTCTGCTAGAAAGTGTTGCTGAAGGGTCCAGAATAGATTTTTTACGTTGTTCATATTCCCATATCAGGTTTACGAAACACATGCTCGACTAGCAATAGAAGTTGGAGACTTGTTTGAGTACAATCAGGTTAGTCTATAATGTAGTTGGGCTATTGAGGTTACTTTAGCTTCATAATATGAATTCACTACTGTTATGCATTAGTCATTCTAATAATAATATCCATTTCTAAACGAAGTATTTTGCCTGCATGTTGAGATTGGGATGAGAGTTTTATGACTGGAACCCTTTGTCTGCTCTTAGTATGTGGTTGAATGTACCTTCTGAAGATAGTGTGCCTTTCTCTCATTCAAAACTGTGCATGAGATTGCTAACTAAATAAAGTGAAATGATAATTTTACCTCTGTTACTCCTCTTGAACCTTTTTGTTGTCTGATTTCGCTTTTGACAGTTGTTTTTAGTGAAAAAGAAATGCTAAAAGGAGTATGGATGTGAGATCCATCTGAAAAATGACAAAAATAAGAGATAAAACGCACAACACCACCTGATCAAACTAAGAACGCGCTTCAGTCTTTTTAATTAACAGTAATGGGAACGCCAAGAGTGATACCCTGAGCACTTGCTGTGCGGGCAAGATTACCCGTCATATTCCGTAGGAGAGCTTTGGTCAAGTGTTGATCTTCAAAAGTGTCTGGTCTCTCACTGTCCCCCAATGCACCAAATAGTGGCACCCTATACCGCATGCGTGGGCACAAGCTTTTGTGTGTGCGTTTATGTGGGCACAAGCGTAAGCGTGTGTGCGCTGATGCATACAATGTATCTGATCAATGAATTGAATGAATAAATGCAATAAACTATCGATTCTTAGTTATTACCTTATTAACATGAGATGTTGATAACTACTACCCTTGCAGTGCCAGTCACAGTTGAAAACCCTGTATGCTGAAGGAATCAAAGGATGCCACTTGGAATTTTCTGCTTACAATTTGCTTTGTGTTATTTTGCACTCTAACAATAACAGAGACCTCTTGTCAGCAATGTCAAGGTCAGTACTTCATACAGGAAGATTCCGCCTTTGCTCTCGAAGATTTACTTTTCTGCTTATGGTTGAGTTTTGCCTGCGTGATTAATAGATGTTGATAGCTCCAAAGTAAAATAAGTTCAGCATGTGATCAGATTCTCTATTCTTCAATTTGTGGTCTAGCTTTATTGGACTGCTTGAAGTTCATATTTGACTCTATTTATTCCTAAAACAATTTCTCTCTCTCTCTCTCTTTCTCTCTCACACACACACACATTCGAGGATCTATTTTTGTGGTTTAGAGATGCTACAACCTTGAAGTAGATACCTCATAAAGTTTGAGTATTCGAAGAAATTATAATTAAACACTGATGCAATGGACTGTTTCACTGCAAGCGAACTTTAAAGTCGCAAACTTTTGATTCCTGAGCAGCTGCCTTTCAGATATACTTCATGCAGCTGAACTAACTGCAGAGCCCATTTTTTCACTTAAGAGTGCATTGGAGCTAGGATTTAGGATAATTGTTGGTATTTTATATGCTTGCTGAGTCACGGATAATCTGAGGCATGTTTCATATATGATTTTGCGGATAATACAGGCTCAAATTCATCATCTACGGGAATAATTGCTTAGGATGCGAACATGTTGGCTCTCGGCTTTTTGTGTGCTGTGTTTTAGAGCACTTGAACTGCATTTCATGTCAACCACTTAAGTGGGCATTTTGTTTGTGGCAAAAGTCCACCAACCTAATCTCAAGCTAATGTGATATGGGCTGTATTAAACAAGCAAGCAGTCAGAATGTAGATGCTTAATGATGTTCACCATTAACTTAACTTCTCTGTCCCGTAATTTTATTTTAGATGCTTAATTCTGTGAATCTGATTTAAATCTTTTTGACTAATATATGCTCACCTGAAATTCTCATTGATTTTGATATCCAGATTAACAGTTGAAGCAAGAAAGGATGAAGCTGTAAAGCATGCTCTCGCAGTTCGTGCAGCTGTCACCTCTGGAAATTATGTCCTATTTTTCAGATTATACAAGACAGCTCCTAACCTGAATACCTGCCTTATGGGTATGTGTGCGAATTAGTTGATCATGCATCCTCTAATCCTATATAATCAATAAAAGGTTGCAGAGGTAGATACTCACTTTCGTACATGTCATGCTGCAGATCTTTACGTTGATAAGATGAGATATGCTGCTGTAAATTGTATGTCACGCTCTTATCGACCTACGATTCCTGTTCCTTATGTTGCTCAAGTCCTGGGCTTCACCAGTGTCTTGCCTTTAGTGGAAGCACCTGATGAGAAAGACACTGATGGACTGGAGGAGTGTATGGAATGGTTGAAGGCTCATGGGGCGTGTCTTACGGCGGATAACTCCGGAGAAATGCAGCTTGATGCCAAGGTATGCTCAATCTTGGATCTTGAAATGTTCTTTTTTTGCTCGGCAACAACTTGTTTATTAAAATTACTGAAAGATCAAACATAATGGTCATGGAGTAATCATGAGCCAATGTTGAACTAAGAGACCTTAAATAACAAAACATAGCCTGCTCAGAACATAAGCACTATTACAGTGATCAAATCCAACTAATAACCACCAAGCTGGGACTTATCCTGCTTTATGCACTCCTCTTTGGCAAGAGATCAGCTCGGTTCTTGCAATCCCTTGAAACTTGAAAGAGCTCCTCATCACCAATTTCTGCAATTAATGAAAGATGTTGGGTTTGTAGTTGGGGTAATGTGCACACCAACATATGTGCTTCTCATTTCAATCAGTTGCTCAATATATGTGACTATGTGGTGGTTAATACATGACATTAATTTAAATTTTAGAACCATCGGATTGTAGGCCTAGCTGCCTAGGTTAATGTAGAAACTGTGCACCCTATAATTATTGTTTCAGAGTAACTTCTAAATATATAATTTCCAAAATGGAGGATGAATCAGCTTTGGAAAGGTATAATATTGAATTCTCTTATAAAAGACATACAACTCATAGGGGCATACGCATCCCTTCATTAAATTACTTAATGTAAAATTATTTATTTCAATTTTTAAGCACGTGTAATGCAATAACAGAAAACAATGCAATTATAACTGAACTTGATAAAGACATACAACTCAGTAAACTTATTTTCTCGATTTCAACAATACATCAAAAATATTATAAATGCTTTTTCACATATTTCAGCAAATCGTGGAAAAGCTACTGGTTCCCCTAATTCCTGCATTCATGTCAGTTCAAAGTGCCTGTCACTGTTACTTCTGTTTCATTTATGGAACACTAGATGACATGCGCTTATCTTTTGAACTAGGCAATTATCATTCAGTTTGTTGGATTCAGATCTTCTAGCCTTTTTGATTGTTGAACCTTGAAAGAGTAACGGATCCCATTGATTTGAACCAATGGAGGATAAGTTGAGGGCGTGAAAGGAATAAAGTCGATATTACTTAGAATCCATGTTTAGTCAACAGGAAATTGTTATTTTGGGGGCAAAGGGAGTACTATCTGTGGATGCTTGAAACTTGTGTTCCCTCTATATCACACAATGTGCTTACCTTTTTGTGAAAGCTAAAAGAAACCGATATCGGGGTGGCGATACTATTACTTTTGCAATACTTAAAACTATATTTTTGCCATTAGCAATAATTATCTTGGAAGTCAAGGCTTGAAAGTTAAGTTGTATCTCCCTTTAAGTGAAAAAGTGATGCTTACGTTAGGGTACACTAGCAACTCGAAATGTGGCCCCTTTAAAAAGGGGAGGGGGGAAGGTAATTTGAGGGTGTGGTTAGATAATTTTATTTTGGTTAATTGGTTCTTGCATTCAAACTAACTTTGTGATATGCAGGCTTCCGCCACCTCGCTTTTCATACCAGAACCTGAAGATGCCGTCTCCCATGGTGATGCCAGTCTTGCTGTTAATGACTTCTTGACACGTAGTTACTCATAGCCAAATTGATTCTTTTTGACAATACTAAGAAAAGCATTGAGAAAAAGAGACAGTGCCACAAACAAAGCGTTCTATTTACAAGTACTCAAGTTGCTGGATTGGTGGAATCTGTTATCGGCTTGGAATTTATACATGGCTGATGCTGATGCCACATGTACTTTTTGAGAAGAATACCGATGTATGAAAGGGAAATAGATATAGAGTTGTTGTCTAGCCGTTTCTGGTTAGGTAGATTTTAGATGGACCTTCAATTATTTTTCAGGGAGGACACAAATACTAAATATATAGGCAATAGGATAATACATCTAGAGAAAGGGAACTACTTGTATTATGGGTGATCTGGGCAATTTGTATATTGTAAATGATACAAAAATTCGTGCCAATATTGATTTACACTTGCCCTTCACATTCTTAGAAGTTCCTTATCACGCTTCCCTGTGTATCAACCTAACTTGGGTCATTTGCATCATATTGCTGATAAACCAGTCTGATAGATACAGGTACCCTGGAGCTGGAAGCAGAAGAGTTCCAGTTACAGCTGGATTATATATATATGTGTGTGTGTGTGAGTGTGTGTCAGTGTCCAATTTCCCATCGTGGTTGGGGGACATTACGGCAATTTATACTGAGCTCCTAGGAGCTCCTCCCATGAAGTGAATGTTCATTTTTTATAACTAAATGTTCATTTATAATGTTTTTATTATTATTTTTGATTTTTTATTGTATGATAGTGTTCATTTAGTTCAATGTTCTATTCATTTTACATAATTGTGTTATTCATTTAATTTAACGTTTATAATCAATATTCATTTTTCAACATTAAATATTCATTTTATGTGAAAAAAAGGAGCTCCTTGCTAGAAGCTCTTGGGAGCTCCGTATACCAACGGGGACATTACTGTGTTTTTCACTTTAAGACGTTAATATGGATGGCATTACGGACATTAGGGTTCAGCAAATATTTATCTGAAAAAATTATCCGCAAATTGATTAACAAATCTATACACAATTTAATTCCTTATTAAAAACACAGTAATGTAATAATTTTTCCTCCCAACAAAAAGGAAGAGCAAATAAAATTACAAAGCCAAAATGGGCAATTAAGACGAACTGTGTAATTCGAAACAATAATACTAAAAAAAAATTGAGGGGGGGGGGGTTGATCGTTTAACGTCAGCTTGCTTATGGATGGATGGATCATTGTGGCCAAACGCTAACCTTTTCCTTCTCAACCTTACAGTAGACGGCCGTTACAGCCGCCACAAAATAGACCTGCAGAAACACAATGGGCGGCGAATGGTACCGTATCACACTCGTCCCCGTAGCCAACTCTACCAGCACCAATGCCGCCAGTCCTAGACCCGCCACCCTTCCGTTGATGATTTCCGAGTACGGGCTGAACCCGAAATCCACCTTCACTCCCCCGGACACCGGCTCCTTGAGCGGAACCGGCGGGAGGAATACTCCGGCGCCGGAGGAAGAGCTTTTCTTCCCGGACGACTTTCGGCTCTTGCGGACCTCGGCTTTTTTACCGGTTCCGCTCTTGTAGCGTAACCGGACCTGGGAAAGGCGGTTCTCGAAGCTGTCTTTTTCTTCTTGATCAGGTTGGGGGGATGAGGTTTCGGAGGAGCCTTCCGGGGCGGCACGGGTGGTAAATGAGAGGGTAAGAGGCGCGTGAGATCTGATGGCGAGTGGGGAAGAAGAGGAGGACAATATAGGATTTAAGAATTGTAGTGTTGAGGATGCTGCTACGGTCGCCATTTCCGGTTCGTCTCTCTTTCTCTCTCTGTGATTTGATTGGAGATTATCTCTCTCTCTCTCTCTCTCTCTCTCTCCCCTCTCCTCTCCTCCCTTATCCTTTTGATTGGTTTGGTTTTACAGTGTGTGTGTGTTACTTGTGGCCTATGTTTTTCTCATTTTCACCTTTGGACACAAGACATTTCACAAAATGATTAAGGCAAGACGAATTAATTAAAAAAAAAAAATTGGCGGAGAAAGTATAATTAATTCAAGGGAATAATTAAGATGCATTTTTTTGTACATTTAATATACTTCGTCCACTCCAAAATGAATAAATACTGTCAACGAATGTTCAATATTCTTATAATCTTAATTCATACAAACAAGTAGACAATTAAAACATTTGCCCAGAGGATGATTTCTGAGAGTAGTGGTAAATAGACTCTGATGCGTAAGAGTTGGCGTCGCGTCGGGTTAATTTGACATCATTTAATAGAGGACACGAGAGATGAGAGTCCCGAGTTAGATTCGCTTAAAAGAGGTCTCGAATTTGAGTCTCATCTTATCGTATGCAAAAAATTCTCGTTGGAAAATTCACCCACCAATGCTAAATGCACGACTTGGATCATACTGGATTAATAAGAATAAAGTCCTTAATATCAGTGAGCAATATTTAAAGAAAAAAAAAAAAAACTCTCTTGTTCTCATAATTGTGTGACACAAATTGTTCCATGATTGTAAATAATTTGTGACATTTATTTTGGTACGGAGATATATAGTCATGAAAATTAATTGGAAACTATATATAGCTTCCGAACTAAGTAATGGAACACACACAGTGTGGGGGTGTTAGTGTTTGGGTATGCAATTAATTAAAGAGCAAGGGATTGATACTTAATAATGTGACTTTTTGCTTGCTCTCGATCGCATGCTATGCACATGAGCTGTTGTAAATATTCAAAAGCATACAAACTTGAATATATGGCTATAAGGACTTCGGTGGAGTTGGATGTTGATTTCGCTTTAATTTGACTTTATATGAAGGCCAACATTTAATTAATGTTGATGCTAATGTTTTTCCATTTTTCTTTTAATTCACTTACTATTATTATGTATAGTCTCTCGAAGTAATTTTTAGGAAATAAATTGTGTTTAATTAAACTTTGATTATTATGCGAGGGAAAATCAAATGAACACCACCTAAATTGTTCAACCACCACTACCACCACCACATTCCATGCCTCTCTACGGCTTAATTTGGCACCGGAAATTGAATGGTGAATTTTGGTACATTGATCATCTTGGTCGATAATAAATGCTGGCCCCTAGCTACTTTTAGTCAAGGATGTTACAAAATTTTACATAATAATAATAATAATAATAATAATAATAATAATAATTTCCTTATCTTTAATTTAGTAAGTAGTCACATTGCTACTAAGATCATAAAGTAAGATGGGATTTCGGTGTGAACCCAGACTTTGATGATGTACATATGTAATGGTATTGTGGGTGGGAAATTAGTTGGCTCATTAATTACTACTCTTTGGTTTGCTTGCCCACTCATTAGAACATAATTAGTGCAGCAAACAAATTAACGGCTATCAAAAAGTCAAAAAAAAAAAAAAAAAGTATGGGTACCTAGTTTTAGTTTCATTCGAGTTTGGGTCTTCTGTTCTGTCTCATTTTTTGTCATATTTTTTTTAAAATTTCATCTCAATCGTTTAAAAGATGATTCTAAAATTTAAAATTATAAAATTTAGCATAATGTCATTTTAAAAAAAAATATATATAAGTGACAGAAGATGAGACACCATTTAGGACAGAAAATTCCGATTTGTTTCATTCCATGGTTTTAGGGTAACCGTGTTCCATACGTTTCTGATCATCAAAAGAAAAAAAACGTAAAACTATCATCAAGGAAATTTTTTGACGGGGTTATAGTTTGATCTATGGGGGGCTAGAGTAAAAGCTGCTACGTACGTTCCGCCAATTTTGCTAAGAAGTTTGAACCTGATAAATGTTAATACTCGTTCATCATCATCATCCATCCTCACAAGCTCCATTAATTTTTGACTTCCTTAAAATCAAATTAATTAAACATTGACCGAAAGAAAATTCATATCAATTTTACCTATTCTATAGATGTTCTAAATTCATATCAAAATTGACTGTCATGTTTAATTGGAAAAACTCTCACAACGTTAAGTGAAATTAAGTTAGAATGATCAGTTATCAATCTGTGAAAGTTAGAATGGAATATTTGATAGTGTTCTTTGTTGATTTTTGGCACGTGGTTTCATATATTTTTTTAATAAATATATTATTTATAATTGAATTCGAAGTTTAATTTATAGTGATTTTTGATTTTACTCCTTTCGTTTCGTTTTAATTGTCTTGATAGCGAATTAAAGCTCTCACAATATGTTACTATCGAGGACAATTCAATTGAAACGGAGGGAGTATTTTATAATGATTAAAGTGAAAAAATATGAGAGATAGAGAAAAAATGATGGGACCTATCAAAAGTAAAAAATAAAAAATTATAGAAAAGTAGACTTGTGATCCAAGCCTTAGAAAATTAGTAAAACACGAAAAACTTTGGATGAAATATAAAAAAATTAAATTAAAAATATATAAAATAAAGTAATTGATGTGAGACCTGAATGTCTTATCATTATTTTTTTTTTTTTGTTTTTAATACTGTAAATTCTTAAAATGTGGAACCGTTTGAAGACGGAATAAGTTTAATAAAGCATTTGACATTTGAGATTAAGCGGTGCCCGTTGTCGTGCGCGGACAACGATCGGTAAAATCAATCATGCTTTTTGCACAAGATAATAATATACGTTGACAACGTAGCAATAAGCGTAGTGCCTTGAGACATGATCAAAAATACGGATAAAATTTGCCTACGTTAGCACACAATCCCCGAACTTACATTTATTTGAAATTTTCAACACAAACATAATTTTTAACGCACAAATTTTTTAGTTATGGATGAGCTTGTAAGTAAAATGTAAATGAGAAACGAATTTTTTGACGGCGGGATTTAACATTTACATAATAAAGCTATTTCGAATTAACTTATACGACATTAAAAATTCATAAGCTTATTAATTGTAATGAAAATGACACTCATCATGTCCCTAGCACTTTTGTCTATTTTCTTTGGTTTTACTTGTCATACAAGCAAGCAAATGATGTTTAAGCTTCTGAAGCAGCAGTTTAACATATGAATTTAATTTTAATCCACAGACAGCGTAATAATTGAATTATTTATTCACATACTTCATCCGTTTCATAACAGTGGATCTTTTAAAATTAAAAATTATTTTAAAATAATTATTCTTTTATAAATTTATGCTATAATTTTCCAAAATTGTCCTTTACTCTCAAACCATTAATAAATAAAAAATTCGAAAAGACTTTTAACAATAGAATATTAATTAAAAGATAAAAGTAAAATACTAGAAGATACTTGCAAATCTTAATTTGTGTGCTTCATCCTAAAAGTTCACTATTATAGAACTGAGGGAGTAGTTCATAATACTCATTTCGTTTCGATTTAATTATTCATAATAGTGACATATTCGTAATATTGATATGTTGTATAAAAAAAATGTCGTCTTCTAAACAATTTAAACAAAACGGAAGGAATATCACATTATAACTGAAAAATATTGTTTGAAAACTTAATTAGAAAAGTATTTAGCGAATAGTTAACCAAAATTATCAATTCGTTACGCGAGTCTCTTTTCAAAATAACAATTTGGTCTCGTCCTTGCTAGTATATATAAAATCGTTACTTTTAGGTAGAAAACTATTAATCAGGCCGGTGCAGGTGGTAAGCGATTTGAATTCATTTGAGGAAAATTTCGAGTTTGCGTCTTACCAGAAAACTTCTGTATTCGTTGACCAAATATATATATATATTTTTTTTTCAATAAGGATAAAGTACTTATAAACCGTATACGTAAATTGAGACACAAATTTTTTATTTTTTCTTGTGATAGGGGAGTATTTGGCAATGATAGTTGCATATTAGAGGGAAAAAAAAAACTTGTACACGATGTGTAATTTTAACTGCTTTGGGTACAAGTCACAATGCCGTCTCCAATTAAAGTTTCATGCTTTGATTTTTGGTCAAATTTATTAAATTTTGACCAATATATAAAAATTGACTTTTATTGCAAAGTTATAAAGCCTTTTTACTCTTTGTTCCGTCTCTTTTATTTCGGTCAAGGACAAAAAGTACATAGTAATTTAAAAATTATTAATAAATTTATTAAAATCTGATCTATAATATTTATTTTTCCATAAGTATTTCTTTTGCAATAATACTCCAAAAAAATTAAAAAGGTTAACAACTCTTCAATATATTTCAATATATGAGTAAAACAAGAAAAATATCATTTAATGCTTCTACAAATATGAAGTGGGTAAAATAATTGATTACAATCGCAAATAGAAAATTTGTCAAAAAAAAAAAAAAAAAAAAAAAAGAGACGGAGGGAATACTTGATTTTCTTATAAAGTTCGAAAGTTTAGAATCTAAAGCTCAATAAATTATTGTTAAATAATTATTGTAAAATAAATCAGATTGACTTCTCAAAAACCACTCAGGAGAGTCTTTTTAGGCTTTAGGAACAGAAGGAGGGAGTAGAAAGTTAGGTTTCCGGTGTAAAGTCATGATATATTTCTGTCACTAAGGTGCTGCTTGTTTATTTTAAGTGATTAATGATGAAGTTTAAAAATAAATCTGAATGTGTTTGAAGAATTAAAAGGCAGCATCTGAAAGCTGAATCAGTAAAATTATTTGGTTACTGATTTGAATGAATTGTTTGAATAATGTCGATAGTCCATTTTAACCCTCTCATAAAGGTTGTTTGTTGTTTATAATTGATAAAAGTAATATAAATATATTTTCATTTTGAATTGATTACTTAAAAATTAAAAAATATATAATATATTTATTATGTATA
>JAOWAN010000051.1:1595484-1605799 GCA_028566635.1 Lobelia cardinalis | reverse complement strand
TTGGTAACTCCAAATTGCTGTTACGAGCCCTAATTCGTTGAACCCAGGTTTGGCTTCCTTCATATGGCTTCCATTCAATTGAGTGGCGGCCATGGAGATAGAGGGGATTGTGGCGGTGGGTTGGTGAGGAAGGGAGAGGACAACTCCTTCAAGAAACCCAACCTTTCTTCTTCTCCTTCTTCTTCTTTTTCTTCCACCGCTGCAGGTGTTGCTGTTACTGTTGTGTTTTGTGGTGGTATTGGTGATGGTGGTTTTGTGATTATTTTGGTGGTGGTGGTGATGGTGGTGGTTTTTGTGTGTTTTTTGTTAGGAGTTGAGATTCTTGGTTGATTCGGAATCGGCCTGAGATTTGAGGAATCGGCCTGAGAGCATGAATTGTAATGTAAATTATTTAATTTAAACAATTGGTGAGTTATTTTGATGAAATAATAATGAATTATTCGTTTTTTGATTATCAATTGTTTTTTTTATAATTAAACAATTGGTGAGTTCTTATCAATTTGATTTTTTAATTATAGATTATTTTTTTTTAATTCTTTGATTATCTGTTTAAAATATACAAATCTTATAGTTACCCTTTTGCCCTCATTCACATGGTCACATGCAAGACACATGATACTTAACAGCCAAATTGACGGTGAATTGACGGCAGAGACCAAAATCGGCCGTTTTTTTCAAACTTGGACCAAAATTGGTCAATTCCAAATTGAGGGACTAAATTTAGAAATGGCTAAAGTTTGAGAGACCATTTATGAAGTTGTCCCTTGTTTTAATTATTGTAACATTAAAACATTTTTTTGGGAATGACTTGTTCTACGTTATATTTGACAAGTCAACTCCAAAATTTACAAACTTTGTAAATTTTTTGCCTTACGTTACGTTATGTAGTATAGAAACTTGTATTTTTTTTTCATTCAATTGGTTAGTTACAAAATTCTTGATTTCATTTTTTATACTTATTAATTTTATATATTTTTATAACTACATTTATATGCGAATAAATATCACGTCAAATAACAAATATCACTCTCTCTCTCTCTCTATATATATGTATGTATAATGTAATTTTCTAAAATTTGAAGAGTAGTATAAAAATTAAGCGAGCTAAAACCAAAAAATCACAAAATTATAACAAATATACAAATAAAATCAAAATTAATCAAAAATGAATCACCCAAATACATTCATTAATTTTTTTTATATTTTTATTTAATTTTTAAGTTTTTATAACATTAAAGGAAAAAGTAGTAAATATATAAAAAAATGTAGAACTATTGAGATGAGAGAGAGAAATTCAAATATTAAAAAAACATGGACAACCCACCGAAAGCATTTGTTTCCGGTACAGATGGCACGAAGTTTGAGACAATGGAAATAAGTAAAAGTCAAAATTTTAGGGTGTGTTTGAATAATTATTTTTTTAATTTTATTTTTAAAATTTTGTAATGATTAAAGTAAAAAATAAGAGAGATAGATTTAAACAATTTGTAAAATTAATGAAAAAATTAAAAAATTTGAATGAAAAATATGCAAGAGCGAATTTTACGGATGATGTATGATGTTCTGCACATGCAAACATTTGCGACATTATTTTTCTTTAATTGTACAATCTCGTACAAGCAAGAGTTACACTTGACCTTCTTGGATTTTAGTCAAGTGCACAACACTTCTTGAATTATAATATATGAAATACACATATAAAAAATCAAACTTTTGACCTCACATTGCATGACAGAGTTGTTTGGTGCTACTTTTTATTTTGCGAAAATCATATTGATGCTTTTGAATAGTTCATGGATATTTTGTTAAACTTTTTTTCATTATTTAGTAGCTTTTATATTTTTTCCCATGTAATTTTTCAAGTTGTAACATCTTAGTCAATTTCAAATTCTTGTACGTTTATTCTTTTCGTGTCATTTAGGAACTTTCTAAACCTTTCTTCTATATGTCTTTCAAGGTCTCAAGGGGAGTGAATTTGATTCTCTTCTTGAAAGAATGATGGTCTGGTTAAGAATATACTGTATCAACGGCCAATTCAAAGCCTTATCTGTGTCTAAGAAGGGATCCCGCTCTCACAGAAGTCCCGGAGAACCCGACTTTTGGCTTGTTTTTGCTATATTGGACTTCGAAAATTGAAAGAAGTCTTCTCTTTAAAAAGGAAAAAAAAAAAAAAAAAGTCTGAAAATTTTCAACAAAAAAAATCAAAACTATTTGAAATTTCAAAAAATTATCAAAATTTTCTGAAATTTCGAAAAAAAGTGCACACTTTCGGAATCAAAATGTATTATAAATTTTCGAATTTTTCAGATGAAAATTGAAATAGACTTTACATTTCAAAATTTTTTTAATTTTTTCGAAACACATTTATTTATGATCTGATTCGTCTAATTTTCAACCGTAAAAGAGACTCAAAATCTCGTGCTAAAATTGAGAGAAAATAACCATTGAGAACTCTAATTCTGGGATCAAACCCATATTTAAATAATGTAAAAACTTTTTTACTTCTCATTTACTTTACCGGTAAATCCATCAATTTGGGTTAAATCAATTGCAATGAGCTATGTTACAATAAATAATAGGTTCTAGCGGATTCAACATATTATAACTCATTTTACTAACCGATTAATTAAATTATGTAATAAATAAATTAAGTACCATAGTCAAAAGGAAAGTACTGAACTAATCCCACTTTCTTACTATTACGCGGTTCATTCGAATATGAAATTTCGAAGGAAAGGCGAGATAACGAACCGATAGCCGAGCCGACTGCCTGCGGTTACAGAATCACCCGCAGAAGTCTCCGTGACTGAACACTCATTCCTATCTATTGATAGAAAGATCTTCGTCAAATACCGGACTTATCAACTCGAATTAACATATTAAATAATTTTTCGCACAAAAAAATATGTTTGACACATTTAAATACAGTTACAAATTTAATTGAATTAATCAAGTTAACATATTAAAACGACTTATGTAGGAGGTAGCATCCTATTTATGGATAACATTTTATCGGACCTACGAAGGAGGTAGGTCCTACTTTGTAGGGTTAATGTTTATTAAAAATTGACGGTTTACTATACAGTTAATAAATCTATCTTCCCGTTTCCAAAATACGGGGCAAGTCAAAATTGACTTAAACCGTGAATTAGAGATCTTGCCCTAACACCGACAGCAAAATAGTAGAAATTATACCGAGCGCATTGATGCCATTATCGCACACCACTGTTCGAGGAAGCCCAAAACGACACCATATGTGATCTTGGATGAATTTCATCGCCTATGTGCTCGGTATTCATTGTAATGTGTTATTTTATTCATGTTTTATACTTAAATGTTCTTTTTTTTTCTCTAATGTTATTATTAATTTTCAGTAACAATTATAAAAAATGATAAAAATAAATATTTTGTTTTAAAATATGAATAAAACAATATAGTAAAATGAATACGGAGCATTGGCGCTCCTTGCTAGGATCGCATACCATCTGGCAAAATAGTACACTATTATTGACATAGTTCAATTGCCATCAATTGTGGCGCTCTATCCATTACTGCCATCATCAGCTTAGCCACCACAGGACAGGTGCACAATAATTTATTCCATGGGTAGAGGTATTGGCCCATTATTTTTCCCATTTCATCAAAGTCCACCCTGATTCTAATAACAATAACGTAGCTTACACTAGAAAATGCTTTTGCAAATTACCTTTTCACTGAACTGGTAAATGCATAAAAAAATTGCAGCAGAAACAGAACTAGTGTCATTGAGTTTACACAGCCCAACAGTTAAAAGCACCATTACTGCAGAAATCGGAATCATGCTGTTGAACACCACCGTAACCAAGACTTCAGTAAAAAAACTGAACAAACCCGAGTCTAAAGAGTATGTATTTCTGTAGAACTGGTGCCATAGTTGCATAATATTATAAGTGTAAGTTTACACGTATGAGAGAAACTCAAGTTAGAATACATCAAATGCACACTTTGCATATCCAAAGTTTCTGGAAAGGGCTGAATCACTTCACGTTTGTTATTTGCATTCTCTTACTCATGTTTAAGCTTACCCAACCAACTTCACCAGCAAATTTAAGTGACAATACACACGGCCAATAACAAAAATCTCGTCTGCTTTTCTTTGTATAACCTCTTTCAAGGCATTACAAAGTTACCTCCTTGTTACTGGATGTCAAGCGGAGCGAACCCCCTTTGATTCTTCAGTTGGTTGGTCAGTCAAACATAATTTCAGGCTGTACCTCAGCTGCAGTAAGCTAGACCAAGAGTAAACAGGAACCAAGGAAACGAAGGGCTTACGCCTCAAGTCATGGGACCTTTCACTAACTAAACCTAATTATGAACACCATGTTCAATATACTAATCCACAGCCTATGAGTTCCATCGGAGCACTACACCCTCTTACCTTAAAGAGCATAAATTCGGTCAACTTCCGAGTTGGAAAATTCCGAGTTGTGATGCCACGAGTTGGATCCACTCCTTGCCATTTTCTCTCTTTTCCTCATTGATCGGATCCTCTTTGACTTCACCACGTAATAAGTCATGGTTCCCAGAACCCCGGCCATTATTCCTCCCCCGACAACTGTTATCAAAATCGCAGCCCATTCATACTTTCGACCAACCACTATATACGATGACGCCATAAAAGCCACTGAAGTGCATACAGAGGCCAGCCACATCAACTTGTTGATTACCTCTACTACTCTTCTTTCTGCCTTTGTCTCACCTCTTACCAAAGTAATCTGAACTACCACCACAGCCAAAGAAGTAAAAAGGGCAATGGCATTGAATAAGAAGAAAATTTTAAAAGAAACCTGGCTCACCGCCACAGCCATTCCATTATCTTTGTCCCCACCAGGCACTGTGAAAATAGCAGCAAAGGCAACTGTTGCAAAAAGCACAGCCACAACAGTTACTGAGTTGGTTGCATTGTTAATCCCTTCTCGGTGAAGTTTTCGAAGCTCTTTAGCAATCCCATGAACATTTTTGTTCGTCTTTTTGGTCTGCAAGAGCTGGGTGTGTACATCATTTTTGATTTGTGTCACGGTGTTCCGTAACTCATCTCTTGGTTGGTTCAGTTCATTAGCTCTGACAGCACCACATCGCATAAGACAGCCCTTTATTTCTGAAGACTCTTCAGACAGGGGAAGTCCTTCAGCTATGTCAAGGGCAGTTTTGTGATCTCTGGTAAGTGCATTAACATTAGCACTAGTGTCAGGGAGGCAAAGCAGCTCATTTACTATCTGCAGCGTAAAAAAAAGTAAATCAACTCCAATCATATTCTAAACATAAATGAAAATAAATACTTGGACAAATGAATTTCAGTGTGTACCTCTGCTCGTTTTTTTCTGGTGGCTACATGCAACGCCGTCTTACCAGACTTGTCTGGCAGCATCACAATGGCTGGATCAGCCTCAAGCAGCAACTTTACAACCTCCGAACTGACCCCTTTCACAGCCATATGCAATGCAGTCTGTCCTTTTTTGTCCGTCCTCCTAGCCAGCTGCGAATCCTTTTCGAGCAATGCCTTCACAATTTCAACATGCCCCGTTCTGGCAGCAAAATGTAATGCATTCTTCCCATTGGATCTAGCAATCTCTAACAAGCTACGATCTTTTGACAAAAGCTCCCGAACAACCGCCATATGTCCTTTGGTGGCTGCAGTTATAAGAGGGGTTGCGCTTGCTGGAGTTCGTGTCTGGCTCAAGGTCGGATCATGATCAAGCAGGACTTGGACAATCTCTGCAATAAGAAGAATTTCACCATATATACTAGCCAATTTTGCAAAGAATATAATCTGTCTAGAAACAAATCCATATATCTACAAAGAAGGAGAAGAAACAACCAAAGTACAGCAACAATGGTCAGCACTCAGCAGAAATTCCAAAAGCCAGTAAAAGTGACTTCTAATACAGAAGTTTCAAGACCACAAGCAATTCCAAAAACAAAATGGGAAGAAAAAAAATGGCATTTCCAAACCATACTAACTCCTATAGGACCCAATAACAAAAACCAATGGTGTAAATGACTTCTATTAGCAAGTTACCATTGTTGTCCAAGCGTTCTTCTATAAAGAACGATGTTATCAACTCATCATGGACGTCGAAATACCAAACTTCACTCAGCCAAACAGATAAGAAGATAGCTATTCCCTCCGTTCCAAAATAACTGACCCAATTGGCTTGAGGATAGTTTTAAAAATAAATTAGACGATATGAATGTGTGGTTAAAAAAGCGTGATTGTGGGTCCAAACAATATCGTGGCTTAATTCAAACTTGCACATCTAAAAGAGGAAAGATTTCATAGAGGAGACTTGTTTCGGACTATCCCAAAGAGGAATAATGGTCACTTATTCTGGAGCGGAGGGAGTATTAACCTTTATAGGCACATTAAGATCAGTTACCACTGTCCACTGTCGGATACATTCACCTCCTAATCAGTAATCACAAAGCTAAACATGTCCAAGAAGGGTAATGCATAAAACAGCAGCCAAGTGGCATTCGCAAAAAATGTACTCACCAACGGAAATAACAAATATTAGAAATCCATAAGAGAGCAATAATTCAAAATCACAAAACCAATCAAGCAAAGCAATTAATTGCAAAAGGAGAGGATCTTTAATTACCATGATGCCCTTGGCTAGCAGCTATATGCAAAGGATCAAGCTCCAACCGATTCTTCTTCGACAAACTCTCCTTATTTGAGTACTTCAATAGCTCCTTAACCACCTCCAAATGCCCGTTCTCAGCCGCCGTATACATCGCCGTTGCCCCCAACTCATTCACCTCGTTCACGACGCACGCTCGAATCTCCGCGACCTCTGCGTCGAAGTCCGCGCCGCTCAGCGTCCCCACCATCTGCGAGTCGATGTCGTCCAGGATTTGCTTCACGGCGGCGAGATCCCCGCGCTGCGCCGCCAGGTGGAGCTCCGTGTCGTTGTGGCGGCCGGTCACCTGCTTGACGTACTTCTTCTTACCCGCCTGGTCGATGCGCTTGCCGGAGTTCGATAGAACTAGAGCCGGCGCCGTCGAGGAGGACGGCGACGGCTGCTCGGATGTAGGGTTTTGACTAGTCATCAGGCCTTTTTCTATGTCTCTATCCATTATTCCTATAACCAGAAATCAGAATCTTTTCAATAATTAAGCAAATAAAACAGTTGATTTTGATCAAATTGATACCACAAGAACTACAGAAAGAGATATGAGAGAGATAAAGTACCTTCGTAACTGGAGGAAGCCATGGTGAGAGGGTGGAAGCAGCTCAGAGAAAGAAATTTTTTTTGGGTGAGTGGTGTATTGGATTTTTCTTCTTCGTTGATGGAAAGTAAGAACGAGTGTTTTGATTTGTTGGGGGAAGTGGAAAGTTTGCAAGAAGACAAATGGACGAAGGTGTAAAGGAAGGTGGCTGGATTTTGTGTGAATTTGGTGCCCTTGCACTTTAGTTGTATCCCAATTTAAGTCCTAGAGTTTCTGTTTTGGATACTCGACCTCAAACTTGGAGAACAAAAACAATCAAACTGCTTCACTAAAGACTAGCTTCACCGATGGCTGGCTTTACCAAATATCACTTTCTAAAGGGTTGGCTTCATCAAAGGTTACTTTTTGAAAGATTGACTTTGTTTCAGCAAGGTTCACTCAGCTGACTTCACTCTTAGTATGGTTCACTAGGTTCATTCAGCAGAATTCAACAATATTTACTCAACAAATTTCGTTTTTAGCAAAGTTTACTTACTAACAGACAGATTTCACCAAATGTCACTTTTCACAAAGCAGACTTCACCAAATGTCACTTTTCAGCAATAGACATCAAAGTTAATTTTCTATAATTGCAATGTTTAATTTAGAAATTGTTATAATTTTTCAAATAAAATATGCTTACAATTGGCAAAATTAGACCCGCACGAGGCTTTTAAATTTATGCTAAATTCTTGTTTGCATGATGCGGACACGTCGAGGTCGAAACCAAGCTTGCTAAGCCACAACTCGAACAATGGATATGCACCCTCTGTGTGCACACAGGAAACATACTACTACTAATACATTTTAAATCCTTAAGAATTGAATATATCTTATAAATTAATTGTCTTTTTGCTCTTTCTTCAATGTGAAATAAAACCACTTCTCTCTATTCCTTGAAACTTACTAAGGACCATTTGAAAAAATACAGTTTTCATGAATTTTAATGCAATATTTTTAATAAACTTAACTAAGAGAACATTTTAGGTAGTCGATGTTAGGCTGAGTTTCAGCTCCATAAAGTTATTGGCCATTTAATTTTATAGTTTCGGGAGAGAGCTAGCTAAAATATATATTCGGTAGTTAGTTGGTCTCCGAAAAATAAACAAACGAACTCATTAAAATTATAATAAGCCACGAAATAATTGAGGAAGTGTGCCGGCTAACACTCAATTGCTACGCAACGTAAGATAGCAATTTTGGAAAAAGAAAGTGTGGTTTTTAGAGGTGTCTTGAAGACAAAAGCTGTACTTAGGCATTCGATTTTGAGTTTTTAAGAAAGATATATGAAGCTAATAGTAAATGTTGCCAAAATGAGGGATCTCATCGCAAGATATCCCCTCCTTTAAAATAACGTTTTCAATTTTCATTCCTGCATTCCACGTCATTACCAAATGAGCCACCATTCTCTCTCTCTCTCTCTCCGTGACATTTTATCTGTGGTTACTTGCGTGGACTAACTTGTTCGCTTTAGTCAACTTGGTCTTCGCAGTCAATGAGCATAAAATAACGGGCTTATACGCAAGTGGTATAATTGGTATATTAAGTGGTATAACGATTCGTCTTTCTCACTTCCCGTCCGGGACCCTCCCGCCCCCGTAATTACAAATTATTTTTGCTCTGTCCTGTCCACACTCATAATTTTTTTTTTTATAATTTGAATTCAAATTTTTATTTTTTTGTTATATTTTAAACTCAATTTAAGCACTCAAAGTCTAAAAATATTTTTTTAAAATATATAATATGTACATTTTTTAAAAAAAATGGACATAACATTAGTCGGGGCGGGGCGAGTTAGGGGTGAAATGAAACCTATATCCGAACTCGCCCCGATCCCGATTGAATCTTAAAAAATTATGAAAAAATTGAATTTTTTTAAATAAAACGAATTCAAATCGAGTTCTGAAAAATTATTATTCCTAATATCGATACACATTACAGTTTATGTTACAATTCCATTTGACCATACATGTGGAATGTTGGGTATGGCTACTAGAAGATGATGGTCCAATAGCATTTCAGCCATATGGACTTAAATCCACACTTGGTAGCTTTAATGTCCCTTATTTAACCGCTAGTATAGGCTTGTGTTTGAGGACGTGACATAATATTTAAAATATATATAATTTTATATTCTTAATTTTATGTAATTTTCAATATATATATATGACTGTTTTATTTTTTTATTCAAAATTTTTAAAATTTTAATTAAAAATTTTAATGTTTTGATACTGATATCTAATATTTTTTATAAAGGATAGAGGGAGGGGTTGTGCATAAAATTATGTTAATAGTATTGATGAGCACAAGTTCGCTTTAGGGCTCAACAGGCTAGACTAGGAAGGCCCAACGGGCAGATCTGACTAAGGAAAGAGTGATTGGGCCTCGTAAAAGGCTAGGTCTGGCTAAACCCCTACGGTCGTTCGTGATGACCGTCTCATAGAAGAAAGACCCAGCTCAAATTCAATGTATTTACCCCAAAGGACGGTACACGTGTCAGATAACTTCCCCTACAGTACTCCAACGGACCAGGACTCAGTCAATCATTCCTCTCTCACAACCAGCCCACATGGGGAAGAGTGGGTCAGAGCAATACCAACCACCGGAGGATACCTCTCCACTTCATGATTATCGTATCAACTGCTCCGCCTTTGGCTGCTATATATACTCTCATCCACCACCTTTCAGAAGGTAATCAAAATTTTCCTTTTAGAGAATTGCTGCCAAAATATATGCACATACTCTCTACATTCGCATCTTATACGTGAGCAATCACCTTCACGTCCTTCTTAGGACTGATTGAGATTTCGCTTGCTTATTCCCACGGAATACTTATTCTCACGCCGGAGCATGTGAGCAAGGTGAAAACCTTGCTCCTCGCGTTAGGTGTTTTTCTCTGTTCTTTGCAGATCATCAACACGCAACACACCATCATCATAAGAGAGCCACACTCCCGTGTGGCACGTGGATCGTGGAAAACTTAGGTTGTATTTGGATGGGTAGTTTTTTGATTTGGTTTTTGAGTTTTTGTAATGATTAAAGTAAAAAGTAAGAGAGAGATAGAGAG
>JAOWAN010000051.1:1538825-1550812 GCA_028566635.1 Lobelia cardinalis | reverse complement strand
GGGGAAGTTTTGGGTTTATTTGTTTTTTCTTTTGTTTGATGATGATGATTATGTTTATACAAAAAGGAGGAGGAGATCTGATCGGAGGTGCGAGAGGGAAGAAGGGGAGGGAAGAAGCAGATCTGGCCGGAGGTTGGTGGTAGGGGAGAGAGGAGACGGGAGGTGGAGAGGGAAGGGATATGAGAATGTGGTGTGGGGGTTGATTTAATTAAGTTATTTTAATTCATTGCAATTTAGGCCCTGAGAAATGGGTAATGACTGAATTACCCCCACTTTTCGCATGTGAGGTGCACATGGGCCAGTTTCGTTAGATTTGGACGGATTCCGTCCAAAAAGCCTTGCAACAAAAATGCAACATCAGAGCCTAAATTGCGAACTTTTGAACTTGGGGGCCTAAATTGCGATTTTAGGTAAATAGTAGGGCCTAAAACGCAATAAACCCTTAAAAAAAAACTGATGTTTTCAAAGAAAACAGAATACATAAGGATTTTAAGATGCTATTAGAATGTTGCAGTGTATTGGAGAGGAGAAATAGTGGGGTATAAAGGATCTTTGTTTTGAAGGAACTTGATACTCGTTTGGATCTACATAAGTGGTTGCAAGAACTCAATTGTTATTTAACTTGAATGGTCCGTTTTTTCATCCAATTTTCCAGGAGCCGATGCCATGATAATATCAGAAAATTTCACACGAAAGGGAAGGGAAAACTAAAAGAAACCAAAGCATGTTTGCCAAGGTTATTGTTGATTCCTGTTGGGGAAACTATTGACATTGCAACTGGTTACAAGTGAGTAAAGCTTGGGGAGATTGGTGACTCAAACCACATCGGATACATAGCAACTCTGCAAGCTTTTAATAAAAGTTGGGGTGAGCATCATGAGGATTCTCTTTTTCCACAACATGAGCATATTTGTCATTGTAACTTTACCGTACCTGTTTTTGTTTTCTTCGGAAAAAAAAAATGACTGCCTAAGAATTAAATCTCAAAACCCTATGATTCTTTCTTTTGAAGTAGATCAAGTTTTTCTCGTCACTTGGCCACACCCACCCGCCGATAGTTGCTTGCTTACGTAACTGAATCATTGCAGCAACTGGGATTTTGTTGGTCAGGTGAAATGGCATTGAGGGCAAGGGTCGGCTGCCGTATTGGGGTGGGGGGTCAGGTCTTATAGCTTGGAAGAGTTGGTTTGATGATTTGGAGTTTTGACAAGATGGAGTTGGTGCTCAAGTTCTGCAGCATCTATAGTCAGGAAAGTAGGTCCGTCTAAGATAAGTCTAAGATAACTGAATCATTTAAGATGAAGTAGCCTTCATCTTAAATTAACCAGTTTCATGTTATTTCAGATTGCACTTGAGTTAGCCAGTGAATTTAAGTTTCCTGAGTAATTTACTTATGATATGAATGGGAGTAATTATTCAGACTACAGATGGTGGGGTGCGCCAGGCCAAGGCAATAGTGTAAGGCCAAGGCGACGCGTGAGAGGCCCAGCAGCAAGCTACTGTGGTGGACTCTCCCCCTCAAAAAATAAGATTAATATCGTGTGGACCAATGGTCCACATATCAGATATTAAACTGATAAGAACAGATACTACACTTGATCTTAGCCAAAAGGCCGAGAAAGGTATGAGTTGCTAGATAGATCAGCTGTTTTTTTTTATTGGCGCTCTGCTTCACTCGTTTCTTCTCGGATGTGATGTGGGATAACACGTTTAAAACAAACCAAGCAGGCCACGAGTCTTTTATTCTGTTTCATCCATACTATCCATGTTGGGACTGAAATACAACAATCTACTGAATCCCCACTGAAGATGGTAAGGTAAAAACAAACAAAAAAAACAGGCGATTGTTTCTGGAATGTAAACGTAAATGCCATTGTTTGGCTGGTCGGTACATCTGAGCTATCCGCATGGAACACTTACTGCCTTCCTCGCAAAGCCAAACCACGAGCTCGTCTCTTCGGTGAGGCTGCTGGGAGTGACTACCAAGGGGAAATCCGAGCAATAAAACTTGAGATTAGAGGATGGGAAATGGTATATATAGTTCTTGCTCTATGCTGCAGATGTATATTGCAATACCTAAACCATTTAATGCAAGCATTATCAAATTTGGAATCAAACTAAACCAATTCAAAATCTTCACTGTAGTGCATATTTGAAACATTTTCTGAAAAAATTCATGAAATGAAATCTCTGTAAGGATGAATTACTAACTAACATAAACCAAAAACTCGAGCAATGTCTCCAAGCCGTCGGTGGTAGTTTGATTGCTCAAAGGAATAGTCTTGACTATCGCAAATCCTCTTGCATTAACGTACTTCCCCGTTCCACCCATAATAGCTAGTTGAGACTGAGACACGGCAATTCTGTGAACCCCAAAGAAGCTAAGGCTATCAGCGTAATTCCCACTCTCGAACATAGCTGTAAATGCCATGGTCTGACTATGACCATCTACTGAACTAGCTACATAGAATCCTTGTGCCTTTCCAATCAAGCCTGATCCGAGCTCGTGCCCTTCAGTTAGCTCATCATCAATCACTGTCAGTGTCCCAAACATGAGCTTTTGCAGAGAGGATCCCGCCGGAAACTGGGCCACATTGAACCCGAACTGAGCATTATTGAAGTTGTTGCCTCTGTTTTGGAGCATATTTGATGTGCCACCGAGGCTAGTGAGGAAGGGAATATTGTTATTGTTCATAACTCCATTATCACCATTGTTCATTGGGAGGGCTGCACCATTGCGCTTGGCAAATGGGAGTTGACCATTTACAGCGGGATTGTTGACTATACCAGTCATGGCACGAGCAGATGGATTAGATCCACCTAGAATATCATGCATAAAAAAGGTTAAACTGTGGTCAGGATCAGCAAAAGGCATAGTTGCAGCAGTTGCTGCCAAAGTACTAGCATTAGGGTGTGTCTTTGGAATAGGTGCAGCAACCGAAGCATCATCTGGCAGTTCTTCAGCTGGAATATTGGGGTTTGCAGGAGGACTAACCAGGGTTGTCTCGTCGTCTAATATTCTGGCAGAGTAAGCTGCTGCAACGAAGAACAAGAAGAACAAGATGTAGGCTTTAGATTCGGTTCGGTTGTGTCGGTTGTCCATGTAGGGGATGTAAGAGAGAGAATTCAATGGGTTGAGTATTTAGATGGAGTGAAGATGATGGCAATTTTGTGTATACATGGAACTTAAGGTTAGAGTTGATGAGATGGAGTTGGTGCTATAGTGATAGTGTTCATATCATTTGGTGTTGTGGTTAGAAAATTGACTTTGTGCCCCTACATATAGGAAACTCAATGCTAAAGAGGAATGGTGGGGTCCTAATAAAGACTAGAAGACCTGTTTACATTGAACTCCAACTGTGAGATTCAGCCACCAGTGAGCAGTAATATAATGTCAATATTTAGCAGGAAAACTTTACTTATAAGTACAACAAACTAATGAGAAACAGAGCTTTAAATCATAGGAGTATGTATTCCCACTCTGTTTCACACAGCTAAACCTGACCTTTGTATATACTTTTCAAACCAAATGGATCACAACTTGTCTATATACACATAATATTGACAGCATACTCCAAAACTGCTGCTGCTATAACAACATTCCATAGACTACCTCTCAATCTTCATCACCGACAAGAAATAAAAAAAAAAAAATTGTAAAAACAAAAACACAAAATAAATTATCCGTTTACGAAATATCTACGTGTTAACTAACTCTGTTGCAAGCTCGTCGAACAAAAACTTCTCTATATCTATAGCAATGATCTCGATATCATTCGAAAACTCTAACCAACTATCCTTACCCAATGCCTTTTCAGACAACTCTTTCCTTACCTCCCTCTCGTCGCTAGCAAGCAAGGTCCATAGTTCTTCCTCTATTACATCCCTTCTCAAAGCGTTGCTGACCTTTTTCCTTAAGGGCTTTGCGTCCACGTGTACGTCCAGCCATGGTTTAAGAATCTCCAGTAAGCCTGCATTTATACGATCAAAGAGAAGCCTCCGTTCAGTCTTATTCCAGTTCGCATGCTCGTTATATTTCTTCTCTAGTGCCTCGAAAATCGAGGGCCCTATCAGACACTCGGGGGAATGCCACCTGTCAACGCTTAGGAGCATGGTCCCGCCATGAAGTCCCGACTCTTCAAAAACATCGAGTAGGTAGGAAAAATCGCGACTTTCTTCTTCACGTAAAAACTCCATTAACTTAACGTTCTTGGCATTCTTAGAGCCAAAAGATTTTTCAGTCGTATCTTCATCACTTGAGACAACCATTCCAGTTTCTTCTGAAGGTGTTTCTTCGGACTTGGATTTGAGAAGTTGAAGTTGGATCCACAGACCTAGCAAAAGTGATGGAAATTAGTCAATGGTTTGTTTGGATGCACAGACCTTAGTTTGTTTGGTTCACTAACCTTGGAGGTCAGTACTAACAGTCTCAAAGTGGTGAGAGGGCGGTGAACCATCTTCCTTAAAAGGTGGTTCTAGAACTGAATTTGGACTGGGCTGGTAAGCTTCCCCTGAACTCATGCAGTTTGAATCTATCACATATTCATGGGATCCAGTTTGCAATTCCTGCAATATGATGACAAAATTAACTAAATACACTTTATATAATCTACAAACAAAATACAACAAACTTCAAATTGTGTTACCGAAACAGGAAAAGCAGAAGCAAACTTGTGAACAGAGTGAGTTTGGTACACCAACCAAATTCTATTGACAGACCAAAAACCCTGATTTGGTTATAACAAACAAACACTATCATTTATGTAATCTTTCCATATCTCCTGCAACTGAGAGAATTTGATACTCAAGACAGACCAGAACCAAACTTGTAAGTGAACGCTATATTATAGCTAGTTTACCAGTCTTTTAGGCAATTAAGTTGAAAAAAAGATACACCATAAGGTTCTATTGTCACTCGAACAACGGTTGATTAAAGCAAAACTTGCCCAATTTGGTATGGAACATGAAAAGTTTGCATATTGCTCAACGAATGATCAGTTATCAGTTACCAATGGGGTAAATATTTTCACTTCCTTAACTGAGAATTTATTTTCACATACAAGGATAGTAGCTACCATTAAATTTGATATGTAACCCCACACCACCACCCTGCCCGAACACACACAGGCACACAATTAGCTGCTACGCAGGATCTGTACAACATTATGATTTAAGTATATATTAATTACAGATCATTATTTTCTCCATTTAGAGAAAAGAAAAATGCAAGCAAGAACGGCAGCTGTGCATTTTCTTGTCCTGACAAATCAGAAAACAGAAAAGGATTGAGCCATATGAACACAAAATTGAGTGAAAGAAACATGACTATATCATAGAGGCTCAGTCAAGGCGAGAATAAGATGAAAGAACATTCTCAGTGAAGTGAACAAGCTTGGGCAACATGGCCCAATCTTGATGCAATCGAGTTATAATTGAGCAATGGAGCTTATAGTTGCTTTTACGGTTGATGTTCTAGTAACTGGGTCACACACTGCAATTTACATTACGATGATAGACAAGATAGCATACCTATGAATTATAAGATAATGCACATATGAATCATTCCGAAATTTGAGAGATAATAGTAAGAATTACGAAATAGGTGCAAACGGGTACAAGACAAAAGCGAATAAACAATTTCCATCACAATTGTTTCCGTCATAATGAAAGTGCAACTAGAAAGAACCATTGATGCATTAAACCCAAATATTAATAGATGAGTAATATACATGTACATGCAATCACAAATAACTGTGGGTGTATGACTATCAAATGGTTAAAGCAAGATGATCTTGAGTAATGGGATTTTAAGCAGGATTGCTACGCATTTCAGTCACTAATATATCTTTAGACAAGAACACAGTCATGGTCGATCAAAAATGTCAGAGAAAGGGTAAATCTTACCTGTCCAGCTGAAGTATCAGAGAAAGGAGAAGAGAGGCCATCTTTCACAAACATATCAGAGCCCATAGGCAGAGATCGCTGTTCAGTGCTATCACCGGAAGCCAATCCAACATTCACAGTTTCCGCATCTGCCATTTCATCTATTGCAGAATACACAAAGGCAGGAGCTGATGCATTTGGAATTAAAGAATCATTTCCAGAGTTTCCAGGCATACAATTCTCATCAAGATTGCTTTCGTTGCTGCAAATAAGGACAGGACTACCCGCCCCCAAATTGCCAGTTTCCAGAATACAGCGGCTACGTAAATCATGCAAATCAATCTTGTCGTTCAAAGTTTTGGGACTCACTACAAGTTCAGGAACAGAAAGCATCTCACCAAGGGTGGACCCAAAACTACCTGTTTCAACTTTTTGAGACACTTTAGTCATTTTCCACCTCTCAGTGAGTCGCTGCTTGGCTTCCCTCGAAAAAGCTGAACCATTTGAAAAAATTCTTATTTCAGGCTCGTTTATGGATGTTTCATCAACTCCAACCTCTGAGCTTGATGCATTAGAGGAAGGAATATTAAACTTAAGCTTTGTGTTCGGAGTAATCATTTCCATTTCCTTCGATGATCCCTTAGAAAGTTGATAACCATGCCTCAAAGGTTTCAAGGCTCCATTGCGCGTTCGTCCCTCTCGTAAATTAGTATGTAACTCCTCATTAACTGGTGAAGAGTACTCTTGCATTGGTTCACCGGGCTGAGAACTACATGATAATGAAGATCTGTAGGCACTTTTCTCCTTTCCGGAATTTGGCTTTAGAATAACAATCTTTGTAGGCGTACAAATATCTCCATATGGTTTTGTTGCAAAACCATTATCAAGTTTCTGAAGTGATCTCAAAATATTTCGTCGAGCAGTTGTCTTCTCGATTTTGCTCAGATTTATGTTGTAATTGGAAACATTGGATGACCTCAGATCTGATTTTGTCAAAGAATTATTTCTTTGCAAGAGATATCTCAATAGATCTTCCTTCTTTGAGTTCAGATCTTCCAGCACATCATTAAATTCCTTTGACTGCTGAAGGTTTCCATTGACAGAAAACCATTTGGCATCTTCAAACCTCTTACTCACAAATGCCATATTTGCCTCATCTGTAATTAACATCTCTTTTTCCACCTTCAATACCCCAGGCATTCCGAACATTTCTGTAGGTTGTTGCTTTTTTCCAGTATTACGGCTAAAAGTATGACCTAATTCCTTAATTGGTCCCTTCTCTCGTAAACCAATAGAAGCAGTCTTCTGTAAATAGTTTTCAGAGAGCACTCTCTTTCGTGTATAAATAGGATTCTGAAGTGGCATATCATCGAGACCCATTAACTTAGCAATCACACTTGGGGTCTGAGGTTTGGATTCCATCACTTTTGACACAAATTCAGCTCCTTTCCTTAAGGCAAACTCAATTCAAATGCTGCCAGATATAATGGAAGGATAATAAGCATGAGTTAGTGATCTACAACTATAACAGACAGCTGTGATTTAAGGAAATTGGCCACGAGATGCTGCTTCCCAACCCCACCCACAAGCATTAAAACGGAAGAATCACTAACCTTAATGTCCTCAGCAGCACCGCAAAAACTAGAATCAGATGCCAAACTTTAAGTTCTCTCTAGGTACTTGAGCACCCACTGTTTAGGAACAAATTTCTCACACTTATTGAGCAACCATGAAGATTATATCAGGAAAAAAACATGTGAATATAAGCCAGTTATGTAAAATGAGTAACCATCTTTACTACACTTCATAATTTCCCCTAGAAGTAAACCATCCGAATGTCAAAACCCATGCCCACCATCTCCGAAGTGAATTAGGGAAAAGGAGGCAGATGTATCTAAAGCTAGGTTTGTTAAGCGGACAAACAGTCTGCTTAGACAAATCTTGAGAAATCCCAGGTTGGTGTGATGATAACACATTTCTACTAAAAGGTTTAAAGTATGAATACTCTGAAACTCCAATACTCAACTAGGCAGCTAAGCAGTAAAGCATCTTAGAGTCTAGGAAATGCAAGATTGCAAAGTCATGACAGACTAAAACAAAAAGCAGCTAAAAAACAAGTTGACCAAAATATCATGATCACCATCATAATTAAAGAACAAGGCATAATTTAAACAGTACCAAATCCAACAGACTGCACTTAAACCAAACTAAAATTGCAATTAATCATAATCATTTGAAACTGACCATAATACATTTCAAAGTTAAAACAATCATTTCATTACCACTTTACCAAACAAAAAGCACAAATTCTCATCAATCCCACTCCACCAAACAAACACACATAGAACCCAAAAACTCATAAGCATTCTTTACAAATTAATTTGCAACAATATCAAGGATACTTCATTAAAAAAAAAAAAAATCTACAGGGGCTCAGCTTCTTATTGGCACAGATTAACAATCTCAGTACATTCACGCACATAAGCACACGACCAACAACAAAAAAAGAAACAATAGAAATCATGGGGGTAATATCATTACCTATTTTAACTGACAACAATATTAAAAGAAATAAATTGATGAAAAAGCAATACCTTTTATGAGGGCTGCTCAGCTTCTTATTGCAGCAAAATATCAAATGGGTCTGTTATCAAGAAACCCTTCAATATCGACCTTGCTTATATACTTACAGGTTGGAATTTTAAAACCAACAAATTGTCGCTAACCAATACAATCAAGAAAGACCCAGATGGAATAATTTTGGGTCTGAAAATCAAGAAAATGGGAAATTTGAAATTTGAAACGCAACCAAAGATTCAAGATTTGCATACAAATGATTATAACGTGGAGTTGGAAAACATAAAAATGATTGCAATAAGTATGTTCAGTTTAGATGAAGAAGAGAAATTTTGGGGGTTTTTGAGTTTTGAATCACTGTAGGCGCCTCGTCCGACATTAGTGTTGGTCAACGCTAATGTTGCGCCACAATTTTGTAGCGAGGGGTAATCGCAAATTGCTATTTCAAGGGGAATAATTCTTGCTTTTGTCATGGGGACTGTGGAGGGATCTGCGGAGGAAGTTGTGGCCATAGGAATTTTAGGGAGTGGAAATAGGGATTTATTTTGGCTTATTTATTTACTGGAGTGGGATGTGGCCTGCGCGGGAAATGGTTTTTAAGGTCACGTGAGTTAAGATGGCGGCGGGTTCCAACTTTTAGGGCCCGTCTCTTAGCTGGAGGTTGGTCACCTGTTTCTCAGGAGATTGACTAGGCCGGTGGTTAATGGGCCTCAATTGGGCCTTTTGAAGCCCATTTCAAGTTTGAATTCCGAGGGTTTTATTTTAGTTTTATTTATTTTCTTAAAACAATTTTAGCTAATGTCGAGATTTATATTCACATTTTAAATTGTACCGAATTCTATCAAATACCTACTTCATTTCGTTTTAAGTGTTCATAATAAAAACGCATTATGAAAAGAAAACTATCATTTTTATAACATTTAAAATATAACAAAAGGAGTAACATATAAAAAACTTCCAGAAAACAACATTATTTGTGTAATCAAACAGCATAAGCATCCAATTTTTATATGATTTTTCGAACTCAAATTTAATTTCAATTTCAATTTCGCATAATAGATTGCATCTCTAAATTTCTGAACAATGCATTTTTATGTTCAAATATTTAAGGATGTTAATCCCAACTTGTAGCACAAAATTAAATATATTTTTTTTTTTGAAAATTAGTATAAGTGAGAAGGACGGGACATTGAGGTACATTAGAAAAAAAGTGAGGGAATGGAACTCCACTTCAAAGATGATGCCTTTCTTTACCTCTTTTGTGTGAAAATTGACGACTGATCGAGAGGTATATACCTATGTATGTATGTATGTATGTATGTATGTATGTAGTGATAGCGCCAAAAGGTATGAAGTTGAGTGATGTGCAACAATTAGAGTAATTGTAATCATATTAATTCAACTTTTGATAATTTTTTTATATTTATTTATCGTCGTAGTTAATTACGTAATTAATATTCATAATTGATATTTTTTTATTGATATTTCATTATAATTTTCATCTTTATATCGCTACTTATTATTTTAATATTTACGATTTCATCAAATTTTTATAATTTTTTTTTATAATTTGATGAGTTAAAAAAGATTTCAATTCAAAAATTGTAAAACGAATGGGGATAGAGAATAGAGATGAATGATGATGAAAGGATGCAGCCAACACATAAACGTACGTGTCACTAATCCTGCAATTCGACCCCCAAGTGTCCACCCTTCTTCCATAATATTTTTTATTCACTTTAAACCGTTCCCAGGACATATATCACGGTGGCACAGCGCGATAGTGTGCAGGGTTCGATTCCCCACAAGGTGGACCTAAGGCTAAGAGCCCTGGGCCTATTCATTAGCTCTCCACCCTGGCTCCTGTAATGCACATTCTGTGATTTACCTCCTCCATGTTGGCTCAAGATAGGGTCGATGGGGGACTGTCGGAATTGCAGTCTCAATCTTTTTTTTTTATTCATTTTAAACCCTCCCATCCATATCACTTTTTTTTTGGGTCTTAAGTAGCATTGGAAATAGATCAAATATGAGATTTTACATATTATAAAGCACAGCTCTACCACTGAACTACCCCTTAGGTTCCCCCCCCCCCCATCTATATCTCCGCCTTCCTCATCTTCTCCATCCTCATGTCAAAAGATTTTTTAATCTTTTCTCTGAAATTAAATATTTTTCGCCATATATTGTACATTTTGTTTCATTTTACGTGTCTGATCGAGCTCTGATATATTCGATCCACATGTAGGCAGGATAATGGCTCCGAATGTGATTGCTGCGATTATCTGTGTAGAAAGAAAACACCTAAAGTGATGAGCAAGGCGTAAGCCTCGCTCGTATGCTCCGACGTGAGAGTAAGTATTCCGTAGGAATAAAGCTGCGGAACCCTAATTAGTTCTGTGAAGAACGTAAAGAGGATTGCTCACAGATGCGTATGTATGCAGTGAGTACGTGAGTGCAAAGTAAAAGTGACTGAATGTATATTAGATGAGTGATTACCTTGTCAAAGATGTAGTATGAGACTATTTATAGTGTTGGTGCAGACAGTGGATAGCTCCAGTCAATGATGAGGTGTCTCATGTAGCCGTTGAATCATAATCATCTCCTCCTTATTTAGAGGGCTTGTTAGGGACGTGGCTTTCCCAATTTGAATATGGGAAGACTTAGTCTGACTAAGTTGGAGGAATTCAGGGGATGTTGAACGCGTGGCAGGTGTCCTTTATTGATAGTTGTTGAAGTTGGACTTGACCGCCTTACTCTGACCTTTAGGAAGCACAAAGGCGGGCTGGGCGATCTAGACATGGTTGTCTAGTCTTGGGCGGTCAACTGGTCACCCGTAGGGTGAATTGAGATCATGCTGACGTAAGCCGTCATAAGCTGTAGAGGGTACCGCCCGTTGGGCGGTTACCTGGGCAGCCTATCATGGACGGTCACCTGACCGCCCGCTGGGCTAGGTCATGACCGCACATTGAAAGGCCCCTTCAGTCGGGTAACTTGCCCATCGGGCAGTTTAGCATTTGAACGAGCGGGAGTGGCTATGTGACCGCCCGTTGGGTTGGGTCCTAGCTGGCCATCCTTTTGTAATGATCCTGGTGAGGGGCTTGCTCGTTGGGCCTTATCCCTAATTAGTATTGGGCCTAATGCTTGGCCTTGGACCCATCAGTGTCATATTTTATAAAAAAAACTGTACATTTTTTCATAAAATATAACACTTCAATTGACACATGTTTCTGTGCATCATAGTAACAAATTTTGACATGACAATTTAGTTATGACACTACTTTAAAAATTATACTTCATTAAATTGTATGGATTAATAAATCTTATCTTAAGTGAGTATTCTTTTTCAAATGACGAGGTACGTTAGCGCTTAGCAGTGAAAGTTATAGGGCAAATTGCACAAATGGTCTCTGTATTGAAAAAATATTTGGGAAAAAGTCCTTAAACTCGAGATTGCTCAATTTTAGTCCCTGTACTGAAAAAATCAAGCGCAATTGGTCCTCAATTCTAATTTCGGTCAAATTAAG
>JAOWAN010000051.1:1514614-1538725 GCA_028566635.1 Lobelia cardinalis | reverse complement strand
AGACTTTACATTGCTTGATTTACTTAGACTATATGCTCACAGAGTCTATGCCTAAATAATAGGTAAAAGAAGCTTGAGTAGTTAAGACTTCAGTTGGATCAAATTCCGCAGCAAGCTTTTTAACAAGAGCTAGCTTATCCATACAAAGAAGTTTTGAATATAGTCTAAAAGTTTTTAAAATTTAAATAAGCTATTCACCCCCCCCCTCTAGCTTATTTCTTTCCAGTGGGACTAACAGCCCAAGTCATGAAAAAACTTGAAAATGATACTATCATTTAATGGATATTTTGTTAGCACAAAAGTGCTTGAAAAATTAGTAATATGGGAAAATAAAGGATATTTTAGAGGGAGAGAAGGAATTTAAAGAATGAACATCATCACTAGATTGAGAATGACACTCGTGTGTTCATCTTTAAGACTCCAAAATGAGAAAATCTTAGTGAAATCCTAAGAATACACGTCTTCCTTCATTTTTAGATCCTTTAATGATCATTTAAAAGAAACTGTGAAAGAAGAAACTTTTAATATAACTCAAAGATTGGATATTACTCCCACACTTTGAGGATCACAATTTGTAAGTAAAAAGAATTTAAGGACGTGAAATTAATTTAAGATGGAATTTTAATCTCACACTTTGTAGACTCGTTTGTATTATATATATATATATATATGTATATATTGAAATATAAAGACTCCAATCAAGTCAATGAGTGAAATTTGTAATCTCACATCTTGAGTACTATACATTATGTGAATAAATGGTATATATATATGTATATGAAATATAAAGAGATAAATTAACTCACAAGAGTGATATTTATAATCCCACACTTCAAGTACTACACATTATGTGTTACAAAATATATATACATATAAAAAATGTAAAAACTTAGATTAACTCACAAGAGTGAGATTTGTAATCCCACACTTAGAGGATTACACATTATGTGTTATGATATATAATACATATATACATATAAGCAAGAGAAAGAGCAAGTATTTAAACGAGACTTACCTAAAGAGAAAATGCATATCACATAAAAAATGTAAACATATTTTTCACTTGATTTATTACCAAGGGGTTCAAATTATTCACATGAAGATGAGAAGAAGAAAAAAGCTTACAAGAGTAAATGAAGATGAGCAAACTTTCCTACTCCTAAGGGTTTGGACAAGATGAATATCTAGGATAAACACTCCTTTCGAGTTTAATTTTGGGTGTTTTCTTGTGAGTTAAAGATGAAACAAGGAAAGAAAGAAATTTTAACTCATGGTGAACTATCTTTAGTGTCTTCTAACTCTTAATACTCCTAAAGAAAATTTTTGTTTTGGTTGGTGAGAACTTGGAGTTCTTGAAGAAGGGCTTTAATGGAGAAGAAAGATTTAAGCGGTTGGGAGGTGTTTATGGATGATGAAAGAGGATAATGAGGAAGATCTAAAGGATTTATCTCTTAATGAGCTAGAAATCAAGTTAGCAAAAGATGATTGAAAGGTGTAAATAAGGAGATATTTATAGGTGGAGAGCAGTGTTCAGCCCTCCTGGATGTCCAAAATACCTTTGGGGGAGGGGGGTAGTGAGAGAGTTTACCCTTGAAAAAGGGCAAAAAAAATTTCTTTTTCGACTATCCTTTTCTAAACGAGACTCACTTACGGACGGACCGATTACTCCTAATACCTTGTGAAGATTCCAAGACGCAGAAGAAATTAATTTTTATTTAATCAATAAGTAATTTAATTTTAGAAAAAATTTAGAAATTTTATATATTTTCCTATCTATTTAAGGCAAAGAAAAACCATTAAGGTTTTTATTCTTGCCTCTTTATTTTTTCAGCAGTTTTTACACTTTAGTAGCTCAAAATTTTAGATCTAGTTTTTCAGTGTTCTTCGTAGCAAAGAATTGCAATTGTCAATTGGAGTTTATCAAGCAACGAAATTTGACAACTTTCATATCATAAGTTTATATTTGACACTCGTTTTTCATACGTGTTATTGCTTGAGTAGATTCGATTGTGCATTTTTGGATCGAGATTGACAATCCCGATTCTTGAATCATAATTGTGATTCATTTCGATTACTATTTGTTAGTTGCATGAAAGGCTTGACAAACCAATATTCACGCATTTAGTTTACTTGCAATCTAAATCTTTCGTTTTGTTGTGTGAATTAGAATCGAGATTGACAATCTTGATTCCAATTTCACCTTTGCAATTTATTCGTTAGGCATATTGTTACTTAAATTGAGGATTGACAACCCAAAATTTACGTAAGAATATTTTCTTATTTTTTAATAATATATTGTTAGTAGAATTTTAAGATTGACAACCTTGAAATTCAGTTAACGATATTAAATTAGTTTTAATTCATAAATAATCACCATAATTTGTTTGCTTAGATTAAAATTAAATTCGAGTATCTGGTACTTAGAGAATTAATTCATTAGTGCTCGTGGGTTCGACTTTTACTTATCATATATTACTTGAGTGATTGCACTCTGCTGCGCGTAAATTTTTACTTTATAAATCTCACATCATTTATGATTCATCAATTTACTAATCCCTAAAACTGTGTTCTCTAGGTCTAACTAAGGTTCCCTCTGACAAGAGTGTAAATCTCTATTTTATAGGTCACTTCAATGAGTCGCGAATTCGCTAAAGGCAGCGACGGATCTAGGCAGGGTCGGCCGACCCCACCGCGACAAAAAAATTCTGAATAGTAGTAGGTTTTGTCGAAAAAAATTGAGAATTTTGCCTCCAATTATTTTCTCCGTCAAGTTCTGCCGCCCTTGTTTAACCTAGATTTCTTTTTTTATTTTTTACTTTTAATACTTCAAAACAAAATAACTTTATTTTGTGTATAAATTATTATGACATTTTCTTTTGATTCTAATTTTTGTAGACTCCACTCATTAGTCTGTTTTTTCGGATATTTTTTTTTCGGGGGCGCTGCCCTCATACCCCCTTATAATTTTGCCCCACAACGAATTATTCCAGGCTTCGCCCCTGACTGAAGGCATTAATTAGGAACAAGAGGAACTCAAGTAAATCAATAGAAATAACTTGTAATATTAATAATCACATCAACTCATAATATTTAATATGGGTTCCATCTTTCCTCTAGAAATGATGGAATTAGCTATTCATCAATATAATATATATATATATAGGAAATAATCAATATCATAGCAAGAATCAATTGAGTAAAACCTGATAATCGATATATGATAAATAATCTTTCAATCTCTAAAAATAACAATGTGTTAAAAAGTTGCTCCTGGAGAGATTCTTCTCCCTTCAACTGGAATACAATATGATGAAGGACGATATATGAAAAGAGGCTACCCGGAGAGAATACCCTAGATCTGAAATACTTAGGTATACGGGGGATATATCTCTTTTTTATTCCTAATTAATAAAAATATATAAAAGCAGAAAAAAAAAATTGTCTTTCAAAGTCTTCGGGTGATGACTAGTTCTTTAGTTTCGACTTTGGGTATTTCTGAATGATATAATCTGGCACACAAATTGAGACAAACTGCTGACGCCTGCACCGTTGCAGCGCTACCTTGCACCGCTAGGGTGGTCCGCGAAATTATGTGTTTTTCTGCTTTCTGCATTTTTACCCCTAAAAGTTCTATATTTTGAGTGCATTTCACATAATTATCTGAAATCAAATAAAACTCGAAAATAATATTAAAATACAATAAAATATTTGAAATAAGCTTAGAATAATTGAGAAGTGAGTCTTTAGATAAGGGTATAAAATATACCTATCAATCATCTACAACGATAAACATTCTCAATCATAATTGAAAGAAGCTTGGAACCAATCTCACGACTGCACGTAGAGGTCGTCCCATTTCAACATGATCAAAACTTAAAAAACAAATTAACAAAATTAAAATTGATAAGTATTAAATTAGATCGAGTTAAATAGTTTAGCTCTTTAACAATCATTATCACATAATATACTCTATCGATTTTGAAATGAGTATCAAGTCTTGATTCATTTTAATTAAATTAAATAAATATTAATCAATTATTTAGAAAATACATGTAATGAATATATAATATATATTTTGATAAATTACTTATAATTTTTTATAATGACTGACATATTATAAATATTTAGTAAAAATAATTCAATAAAAAATTATGTTAACTCTTTAATAAGAAAAATTGACATTTATTTTAAGATGGAAAGAATATGGCGAGAGTAGCGTAAAGAGAAATAGGGGCATTAATTGGGGAAAAAAAATATTCCAACCCGAGCTAACAAAGAATTTTGAGACAGATGAGACACTAATTGAGATAGAAAATTTCAATTCTAATTTTTTCCTCCAATTAAATTTTTTATCCTCACTGACTCCTCTTTTTTTTTTTCTTTTATATCTCTTACATTTTATCTAAATTATTAATAATTTATAAATAGTTGAATTTATCGTATTACAAAATATTATATCCGATCCCCAACTTAATCTATGTTTCTTTTAAGTATAAAACTGTCCACCCAAAATCTAGCTCTACTAACCCACAGGGCCACATTGCACATTTGGAAAAAGAGAGGGTGGTAAAGTGCATTTAACCACCATAAAAAATACTCCAATGTTACGCGGATAATTTTTAATTAGATATATGCGACCAATTTTCCGGACATATTCACTTTGGTGCAGTCTCCTATCCTACTTGAGAGAATTACCAACAATAATAATGGGTCCAAAATATTATTCCTTTAATCTATAATAATAATAATAATAATAATAATAATAATAATAATAATAATAATAATAATAATAATAATAATAATATATTAATTTCTTTAAGTAATTATATCCATAAAAAAAAGTGCATCAAGAATTTGACATGTAAAGTACGTAAAAAGAAAGAAAATTAATTGATATTTACCTTTTCAATAATAATATTTGCAAATTTCCGATCAATCAAATATTACAACACAATTTGAAAATAAAAGAAAGACGAGTTTAACCTAGAAAATTTATAATGAATGGGCCATGTTTATAAGAAATTATTCGGTAAGTTAGTCATTACTGTATTAATCGTACCGTAATATATTATATAGTATTTATGCATTTAATATTATGGTGAATGTAATTTGTCCCATAACTGTTGCATTATTAATTTTATCCACTTTTTTGTACCCCTTTTATATCTATTATAAATATTCATATGCAGTTTTACCTTAGGCACTCACTGTTAAAAATCTTACATCATCAATTTAAACTCATTATCTCAATATAATTACTATAAAGGGTATATGCCATCCCTCAAATTATATGAATGAGGATTTTTTTTTAGCAAATGGTATGTTATTTAATTTGACATAATTTTTAAAAATGATACGTATCTAAAAATTTAAAGTCGAATATTTTACAACTATTTTGTAAACAATTGAGATACATTTATAAAAAAATAAATAAAAAAAAATCTGAACTCAAATTATACAAACATGGATGAAATTCAAATTAAAATGCCCAAAAATTACCTTAAATCAAATCATCGACCCAAAAAGGCCCAAAAACCCCTTCCTATAAATCACCCCCACACACACACGCGTTCCCCAGACAAACCATTCGTTCACATTCGTGTCCTTTGGTTTTCACACACCGCCCTGTCCCTGTGGAATAGAAGTGGCTAGAAGACTCACTCCTCAACTACCACCACCACCACCAACCCCCATCCACCGCCACCGGCCCATTTACAATGGCAATTGAGGTCTGCTCCAAAGCTGCAACCGGCTCCCCCGATGTTCTTGGCGACTGTAACTCTCCCTCCCTCTCTCTCTCTCTCTCTCTCTCTCTCTCTCTCTCTCTCTCTCAGTTTCTTCCTTCCATTTTTTCCCCTTTCATTTACGATGTATGGATGTGTAGGCGTGATTAGTAATGAGGTGGGTGGGTGTGATCATTTGTGATTCATATTAATAGGCCCATTTACCCAGAGGGTTCTTTTGACTTTGGAGGAGAAGAAGCTCCCATACAAAATCCATTTGATCAACACCGATGATAAACCCCAATGGTGAGTACCCACCCACCCTCTTCATTTATTTGATAGATCTTCAACACAACAAGGGGCAATTTTACGGTATTGAATTTTGGTTTCTTCTGTTGGAATTCCGATTTTTTAAATTATTATTTATGGTTTTGGTAAAAAAAAAAAAAACAAAGGTTTCTGGAAGTGAACCCAGAAGGGAAAGTCCCGGTGATCAAGTTTGATGATGGCAAATGGATTGCTGATTCTGACGTCATTGTTGGTCTCCTTGAAGAAAAGTATCCTGACCCGCCTCTCTCCACTCCCCCTCTAGTTGCCTCTGTGTTTGCTCTCTCTCTCTCTCTCTCTCTCTCTCTCTCTCTCTCTCTCTCTCTCTCCCCACTTTCATTGATGGATTCTTCACCTCTGTATTTCGAATGATTTCGCAGCCATGTGGTGTAGTTTCTTAAACCTGTATTCTCTGTTTAGGAATAAGATGAAGATTAAAAAAAACAGAGAACCTTATAGAGGAAGCATGTCTTGAAACTGCTCTTGACCAAGTATGACTAATAGTTGAACTCCTTGCAGTTATGAAAACCAGCAATTGCTGATAGAGACACCACAATAGTGAATCTTGTGTGTTGACCAAAGTATTTGTAATTGTTTGTTGAATATGTCACCAGGCTGTGGATCAATAAATTGTATTTTTGCAGCTTTTGCTTAATACTATTCATATTCCCTTAAAAAATGTTATTATTACTAAAAACTTCTTTTATTAACCATTGCTTTCGTCAAATTGAACACCAAGTTCAGCTTATTTGCAGGGGTTCTGTTGGAATTTTTCTTTTAGATTTAATATTTTTATCATCTGTTACATATTCTTAATATTGCCAGGAGCTAGCTATTGGGTAATTATCTTCGTAGTTGGTGCTTATATGTATACTCACTAAAAAGTTTCTTTCCACTCTTCTCTTTTCTTATTTGGCGCGGTTCTTTATTTTTTCCCATGATATGTAGGTTGCAATTGAGTTAAACTGAATTGTTCTTTTTAAGCATAATTTGAGTTTTTGAGCTGTCCACTTCTAATTTCTTGCATTTTCACAATCGAGAGATTGCAGTGGATCCAAGATACTCCCATCATTTGTCAAGTTCTTAAAGAGCAAGGATCCTGAAGATGGTTCTGAGCAGGCTTTGCTTGATGAGTTGAAGGCCTTGGATGAACACCTCAAGGCTCATGTATGTCCATAGATATCCCATTCATCGTCTAAATTTTTTCTCATATTCGAGTAATACTAAAAATTAGCTTTATATATTCTTATGATAAGGGGCCATATATCGATGGAGAAAATGTTACAGCTGTCGATTTGAGTTTGGCACCAAAGTTATTCCACTTGGAGGTGGCTCTCGGTCATTATAAGGGCTGGACTATCCCTGAAAGCTTGGTTCATGTGCATAACTACACAAAGGTATGCCATGTGGTTGAGACCGTCTCTCTATTTCAGGCGTGTATGTTATTGTTTTAAAAATTTTCCATTGAAATATGAATTGTGTATGTTCCCTACTGTTCAGTATCTGCCTTCCTAACGCCAATTGTTTTGAACATCTTTGAGTCTTATGGACAGTTCTAGGATGTCATTTTAGATTATATGAAAAATTGTAGGGTAGAAAGTTGAACTGCACCAATTTTCAATTCTACCAAGGTTCGCCAAAATCCTGATCTAAGTCGTTTCACTGGAAATTTGATATTGCATAACTCAGAGGAATCAAATGATTGTAAAGGTTTCAAATTAAGGCTTGTATTGTGCACCCTTAGGTGCTATGATGTCCTTTCATTGTAACCAAAAAATAAATAAAATGTTGCTTTGATGTAAATTGTTTTTATGCATTCATGCCATCCAAGTCCGTTGTCTCGTAAAAACACTGCATGTAGCCTTCTGTTTAGTTGCTGTTATATATGGATTTCTGTAATAGTCCCAATTATTTGAACAAGGCTTCTATCATTCTATGAACTCCTTTTTCCGGTAAATGGTTTTGACAGTTTTGCTTGAAGTACAAGTCTAATGATTTATCTGACATGGGTACTTGTCGTTTTTCCTTCTATAGCTGCTCTTCTCTCGTGAGTCTTTTGAGAAGACCAAACCTGCAAAAGAGCATGTGGTTGCAGGATGGGCGTCCAAGGTCAACCCATGAAGCTATGCCAGCAGATTATAAATGTTGGAGTACTCCTGTTAGACCAGACTTATCATGAAAGATGTAGCTAGTATGCCATAGGCCAATTAGCATTACTATTTGGTGAGCAGTTTTTATGATCAGGTGTTTCGATGTATCACTTGGGATATTTTAAATTCAGGAAGTGGTTGTGCTACTAGTTATGTGCCTCAGTTGAAACGGGCATGGATCTCATTGACAGCATCAGTGTGTGTGGCATAAGTATAAATCCTAGTTTATCACTGCTAGTGCTTTCCCCTGTGTGAATCAAATAAATAGATCAAAGGAGGTCGAACATACAAATACAATCATGGAACGAATAGAAGTACGAGGTTGATGCTCATTCCTGGTAAGAATAGTTGAGTTCTGGGTTTTGCTGTTGTCTGTAAACCAGACTTGTCTCACTTTTGTAGCTACACTAATCCTTATCCAAAATAGGAGAAAGAAAGTGTGAGGTAATAGCTGAGTTGTTGAAAGCTCTTAGCTGAAGTGTGATACAGATGTTTGCATAGCAGGTTGCTGAAAGAGTATTTGTTGCGAGATTGAAACTATATACAGCATATTGTTTCAACTTTTACAGGAAGAGGGTAGGCAAATGAACACACGATGGCATCAAAGAAAAGAGCTTCTTTGATTAATGAGAGATGACGACCCACTATGTGATATGAGCTTGATTTCTGAACTCGTATTAGCGCGGTAACCTACACTTGAAGATAAAGAATTCCGGTGCCCAATCAGGCGTGCAGGTGATGGTTTTCAATTACACAAGTTGAACGGAAGATTGAGGGTGTTACTCCAGAATTATGTGCCCCTTAAGAATTTGGTTTTTAGTTGGCTTGTTTTTGAAGTTGTGATTTTTGGGTTATTTTTAAAGTCGTGGTTTTAAAAATTATTATTTTTTCGTTCACTTGGTTGGTTTTAAAAATCATGATTTTAGCTTTTACCCCCTCCATTTCATAATAGTAGATTTTTTAGCATAAAGAATAAAATTTAAGATTTATTTAAATATCTTCTATTATTTCACTTTTGCTTTTTATTTAATATTTTACATTAAAAGTCTTTTTAAATTCTTCTTTTGTTAATGATTTGAAAGTAAAGGGCAATTTTGAAAAGATAAAGCATAAATTTGTAAAAAGATAATTATTTTAAAATAATTTATAACTTTTAATAGATTCACTATTGTGAAACAGAAGGAGTAATTTTACATACATATATAGTCATATTTATATCATATCAAACATTGCATCAAATTACAATTATAACTCTTCCTCTTTTTTTCTCTAATTATTAGATGTGTTTAGTTGGGTTATTTTTTTGGTCATGATTTTGAAAATTACTATTTTTTTCGTTCATTTAGTTGGTTTCAAAAATCATGATTTTCTCTCTCATACCTACTAATTTTACACACTCCTATATTCACATTTATATAGTATCAAACAATACATCAAATCATAATTATCACTCTCTCTTTCGCTCTCCATTTTTCTCCCAATAATTTAATGTAATTTTTCAAAATTTTAAGGATAATATGGGAATTAACCAAAATAAAATCAAAATCATAAAAACATACAAAAAATCAATCATTCGAACACATCATTAATGCAAAATTTTAGACTTTTAAGGATAATATGTGAATTAACCAATATAAAATCAAAAATCACAAAAGTATAAGGGTCCGATTACGAGTACTATATATGATAATATTACGGTACTGTGCACAAAACGAATATGAGATGCTATGAGTAATATGAGTTAATGAATTAAAAGACTAAATTGTCCCTAAGATTTGAATGTGATGCGAGGAAAGAAAATGTGATGTGAAATGTTTGAATGTGAGGAGCGAATTGAGGAAAGAGGAGAGAGAATATGATGTAAAATATTTAAATTGATTTGTGAGAGTGTATATGTATAGGGATAATAGATGGAAAGTGTTTGATATTGATATCTAATATTGGATGATATTAAAAATATATGTGATATGTATATAAGTCAATAATATTATAATATATGAAAATGTTAGATTTGTGATCTGATCCTAATAAACAATCAAAAAAAAAAAAATACAACTTCACAAAAAAATCAATCATCTAAACACATCCTTAGCTTAGTTTTTTTTTTTTTTTTTTAAATCAATTTACTTTTTTTTCTACATACCTTACTATTTTATTACTATCCCTAATATTATTTTATTCATTTCTTCTACTTTTTCTCTTCCTTCTTTTTCTTCTTATTAATACAATTTTTCTCTCTCCTTTTTCTCTTTACAATATAAATTTTCTTCTCCTCTCTTCTCACTTTTCTCTTCTTTCTCTTTCTTCTCTCACAAGCGTAATTTAATTCCTTCATAATTACAAAAATATTTATCTTTTTTAAAAAATTAAAAAATTGAAAATGGCAACAAAAAAATGTACCATTCAAAACGGATCCTTTATATATGTTGCCAATATGACATGCTGACACTCGTTTGAAAAGCTGTATGTTTACAACAACCAAAGAAGGTCTGGTTCAGTAAAATTGATGCACGTAGATTTTTTGTGATTTCTATCGTTAAAAGAATTGTAACCCTCGTAGCATTCTACCAAGTTCTTTTGTGTGCTTTTGTACATATTTTCGGCAATCGTAGAGATCGAATACAGAGACTCGTGGCCCCCTATAAGAATACTTTCATTATCCTTGGAACCTAATGCTTTATATAGCTTTGGGAAAGCAGATCAATATTGTCTGAAAAATTTTGATTTAAGAGAGGAAGAAAGTCTAAAAAAGTTGGTTAGAATTTTTTTTTTTTTTAAATGGGCCTTTATCTTTTTGGTAGGGATGGCAATTTGGGTCTATGAATTGGGTTGAGTATAAATTCAATTAAATTTAATAGTTTATTGGGTCTTATTGGGTTTATCCAATTTAACCCAATAGCTTATTGAGTCTTATTGAGTTTACCCATTGGATCAATTTTAATTTTACTCTGGGTTGGATTGATTGGGTTGTGTTCATTTTTATCACATCTAGGTGTGTTATAGTGTGAAAGGTGTCAAGACGAGGCTTATAACTTAAAAAGACGGATACGCTATCAAGACGAGTGCATTCATGGACTATTGGATTTAATTGAATAAACCCAATAACGCTCAATAACTTATTGGGTCTTATTGAGTTTATCCAATTAAATCCAATAGCTTATTGAGCTTATTGAATTAATCCATTAAATCAATTTTAATTTATTTTGAGTTGGATTAATTGGGTTGAGTCCATTAAATCCCCCCTACTTTCTAGGTTGGAGGGGAAAGTAAAAGACAATGCAGCAGAGAAGCTGAGAAAGCATCCAAAGAGAAGTCAGTTCTTCAACATACTACGTACTACTACATGAAATTCCTCTACTTAGCAATTGGCTTTCCCAGAAATAATGAAAACGTAGTAGTTGTCCAATGCGGAAACCCCAGCAAATATTAGACACGACCAACTCGTCGAACCGCGCGCGAAATTATACGTACTTGTGAATTCCTCATGAACATTGAAATAATTTTACTTGATCTCCAATAGTTAAATATGCAGATCATCGAGCTCGCGTGGGGGATTAAGAAAAGGTTTACTGGATAGACAACTATGTCGATTGACGAGGGAGGGAGGGAGGGAGGGATTCGATGTTTCCCTTGCCTTCTTGGACAGGAAAGACGGCTGGAGGAAGCGGGAAATGGTTGTTTTCATGATCTAGTGTCAATGTTTTGCTTCCTTTATCCCACATCACAGAAAATAGCCATTCTCCATTGCTTATTATAGTCGTTTATATCCCCCCAATTTCGGCCAGCTGAACAGAGTTTATGATCTGGTAATATTTTAACGTATACATTTAGTTTTTACTTTGAACTTAAATGTCTCATAATTTATAACTTTATAATAAAATTTAAAAATATGTACTTACTCGTAATTAAATTTTTTAAAAATAAGATCCATCATGAATATGTTCTGAAACAAAACAAAACAAAAATCATTCATATTTTGTTACGTTTTTCAACACATTATCAAATTATTTACTGTGTCGCTCAAGACACAGTAACTGATTGATTTTATACTGTGTCGTGTGATTACTCGCAATTTATTAGCAAGTTTGTTACTGTATTATTTATAATTGTTGTATTCGATGTAAATATTAGCTTTATGATAAAAAAATATAATCAAATTAAAAATTATTTATGATACAATAATAAATTATTTATGATTCAATCTAGCTAGATTTTTTTTTATCATAAAATTGATATTACATCAAAAATAATAATTACAAGTTTAGATTTTATTTACTATGTTTTATATTAATCAAGATTTTATGTGACAAATTTAGATTTTTAAATTTTAGGGTCATCTTTTAAATTGTTGAGATTGAGTTTTAGAAAAACTTCACAAAAATTTATACACCATCTGACACATCTACTTAAATTTAGAGTTTTAAATTTTAGAGTCATCTTTTAAATGATTGAGATAGAATTTTAGAAAAATTCTACAAGAATTTACACATCATTTGACACTTTTATTAAAATTTAAATTTTAAGGTCATCTTTAAAATGGTTGAGATGAGATTTTTAAAAAAATTCACAAAAATTTACACACCATTTGACACTTCTATTGAAATTTAGAGTTTTAAATTTTAGGGTCATCTTTTAAATGGTTGATGTGGAATTTTAAAAAATTTCCACAAACATTTGCGCAGTAGCAAATTTGTTACTGTGTCTTGAGCGACACAGTAACTGATTTCTTAATGTGTTGAAAAACATAACTCAATATGAACGATTTTTTTTTTCTTATTTCAGAACATATTCATGAGAAATCTAGTTTTAAAGTACATTTAATTACGAGCAAGTACATATTTTTAAATTTTATTTTAAAATTATAAATAAGGAGATATTTGTGTTTAAAATTTAAGGCGAAAAATAAATATTTGTGTTCACACCTAGCCCAATTTTCAATTGACAAAATTGCCCAAATTTTTTATTTAATTACAAATTTATCATTAATTTTTAAAATATGAATATAATATCAACCATTAATCTCTACATGATTCAACCATTAAAATTGATTCATATAGTTTCTATTTTAATTGGTTCCTATTGGAACGTGCCCCTATATATATATATATATACATAAATAGAAAAGTTTAATTAATATTAATTTAAGAAAAATTATTCATAAAAAAATTAAATCTCTAGGAAGTTAAAAATTAAAATACAAACCTTGGATAACTCCAATTTTTTAAGACTAAATTCCACTTTAGATAACTCCAAACTTTAACATGGTTTCAGAGGTGTTCAGCGGCACAATGGACCATACAGCTTGACAGTGCTGGCCGAATCAGCGACTAACTCCATTCCATTCAGAGCCCGAATCATAGCAATCAAACACAGGTATATCACCCAAAACATAGAAGTGGGACTATTTAACTTCTTAATTGACTTATGGGATTATAACTATGTACTATTATTAACCCCACCGGGGCATCATTTAAGTTTTTCCCTTCTAGTAGTGTAAGATTGTGTGTTAGTTCAACTCAGCTAGAGAACGTATTGCATTTGAGCACAATTCAAATCAAGCAAATATTCCGTACTTAGCGATCGCGCACACACACACGAGGTAAATGAGTCAGAAAACTTGAACAACTTAGTTACGACACACGAGGTAAATGAGTTAGAAAACTTGAACAACTTAGTTACGACTCTGACTTAACCAGCAAATCAAAATAATTATGAAATCTGATAATGTGGTGTGGGTGCGCGCGACGCAACTTATGAAGAAAAACCAACTTTGATATGCTTGATGGATGGGGCTCGAGAGTGATTTTCGACCGTTGCTTCAGATTTCAAATCATGGAGGAATCAAACCTCGTGATTTCTAACTATATTTCAAAAAGGTACACGATAGCGATGTCCCCAAGCTCAAGGACCCATCAATATTAGCTTCATTTATGAACAATAAACAACAACACTAACGTCAAGTAAGATCTGAATAGTTCATTACATTACATGACAACAACAGAGCCAAATTGCTCTCAGACAACCCCTTTGATTCACAAAGATTCCAGGTGCACCCCATAGTCCTTTGTAGACATTGATCAGCTCCCATCCCCAACCCCCAACTGATACATTTCCAGTATTAGCCCTCTATACTTGTCAAACAATGCTGGGCCACTTTTGTCAGTTTGAAGGGACTTTTTAGTCATTTACTTTCCCAAGCCTGCAACTGCATGAGTTTTGTATTTTTGCATGGTTGGGGGGGCCTAGGGAGGCAAAGCTTATAGATTCAATCTTAAGGACCACTCTGTATCCATTTTTAGTCCAATTCAGTTTGGATGGTAGTGTAGAATAGTACCTACTAATTGTACGCCAACCAGAACTCCATGGTAACATCATTTTCTGGTGGCAACAATTATATATCAAAAACACAATATGCATATACATATATATATGTGTATGTATATACGTACAAATTAGTCTTCCTTGTCGGAATCTTTGGACTGATGATCAGATATCATCTTCTGGATCATCTCGCTAGTCTGAGCTTCAGACATCCTATCTTCTTTCCCTGGAGATTGGGATTGAGACTGGGAGTAGGCTTCGAAGAATTCCTTGTTCTCTTTCTCCAACTCGTTCCACACTGCATAAGAAGCAAGTAAGAGCAAAATATGACTATTTTATCTTTGAGACGGAAAGACTCTGCCCTTGCAGCCAATACAGACATGGGTCGCTTCGCCCACTTCACACCCTTGTGATGAATTCCCACTCGTGAAAAAGAGATTTTGTTGTGGAACTGATTATTTAGTTATTTAAGTAGTACTGACGTCAGTCCCCTTCGTTTTGCACGCGTTTGAGTACCCCCCCCCCCCCCTCCACCAAGAAGTACCAAACATATTCCCATACATATATAGACATGCAACGCATGATCTTCAAAAAACCAAAAGAAAAAAAAGAATGATCTGCTTGAAACTGTCAAGCAAGATCAAAGTGCCAAGATACCTATGACCTAGTTCATTAATTCTTATATATGTTGTGAGGTGCAGAGAAGTTTATGGACTTTTTGTAGATGTTGGAATATCTGTGCACAAGCCTGCAGGCTTGCCCTCTCGTAAACATTTAGATAGCTAGCCCGTGTGAGATGGATAATAGAACAAAACTAACCAGTCGAAGTGATGACCGGTTTGATATTTGCATGTTTGGATAGAGCTTCCATGCACTCTTCTTTGCTCATTTGGAAGATCAGACACTTCTCTATCAGGTGCTGTACCTAGCTAGGTCAAGTCAGAAAAATAGTTGTATATCATGATCAACCAAAAAGAAAAAAGTACAAGTATATGCCCTTGAGATCAAGTCAACTTTGAATAGAAATCTGAAAGAAAAACTGTAGTAGCATGCCTTCAGAAGCATGACCTCAAAGTAGAGTAAAAAACAGCAAAGAACATAGTAAATGTTTACACATAAGAAATATATTCTACAGCCAGTTACCATGTGAATATACGAAGCAGAAGAGTCCCCCATCAACAATATATATATCTATTCTTCTTCTTCTTCTATATTAAAAATTACAAGAAAGAAATAATTAGATGTAACAGAAGTATGAATAGTTTGGTTTAATATGATCTAGGGATCAATATGTGAGCCAAGGTTATAGCTAGAAAAAAAAAAATCATGTGAGACTTATAAAAGGAGAGCAATTGTGAGGGTGGGCCAAGAAGTCCCACGTGAGAGATAGATGATCATTGGTGGAGAAGGGATTAGAGGAGATTTGTAAATGACCATTGTTTGTCTTGTAGGATTCCTATTATGCAGCCCCTCTCCACGTGGTAGTAGGTCCCATTTTCCCTCTATATACATCCTCAGCAATCAGCATGCATTAGACACATTGAAGAACCATCACACCCAATCAATTATCTACTTCAACCATCTCCACCAATCACAAACAACCACGTGTCACTAGCGATCAAACTCATGGGTATGTTGGTACTTCATTGCCTATAACCAAGCTCTGCTGGCATGAAGAATAGCCCAGCGGGATTGCTGTGGCATCCAGTCATTGGCTATCAGCACAACATCAGCAGGGGACTTGTTACAGTCCCTCACTTTCAAAACTGTGCTAATGCACCTTTCAAACTTTTAATCATCTCAATGTCTTTTCTTGCTTTACATGTTGTGATCTCACTCCCACTCTCTAGAAAAACTAGACTTTGGTGGGGAATACACATATACCATTTCTAGGATCTTGCCTCTGCTACTTTGGCCGACTCATTATGTATCAATCAGATGAGCCAGCTATAACCCGTCTTTTAGTTCTTTTGGCACATTGATATCACTAGCATAAGAACGATCCTACGGCTCAATGCTGATAGAAGAATGAACTGTCGAGCTTTTACCAGGTAGAGTAACAGTGTACTATACATAAATTATACTACTAGGTAAGTTTCAGGTTTCTACCTTTTCTTTTCTCAGTATCCAGTCTAGTACCTGCAGAAGTCCAATAATAACATCATTACAATCTGGAAATCGCAGACAGCCTCTCGTTCTTGATTTGTTGAGATTTTATGATAAAAATGGAGGGAGCAGTAAAATTGTGAAGATAAGATTTTATCCTTAATAGATTTGAAGAGAATTTATTGGTGATGCAATAAGATTCTGTCTTCTTTCAAGAATTTCTTCATGGTACTTTGTCCACTAATACCTGCTGATCATATCACACTATCACACTATAGACAAATCTCATTAGAAAGTAGCGATAGCAGTTTCTAGTGGCACATTATACCAACTGTCAAGGGAATATGCATGCATCTATACAAATGCTGTTGATTTCTTTCTCCAGATTCATTAAAGTTGCCAAGTCAAGTCCTGAAACTGCAGCTCAAATAAAATATGTTCACATCTTAACCCCCTCCCCCTCCCTCCCACCAAACAAAAACAAAAAGTATATGAAATCCCAGAAGCTTTTCCTTACGCAACTAACCATAACCGTTGAAGGGAAGCCAGAAAAGGATTTTCTTTCCTCTTAAAATCAACCAGAGAGGCTGCTTGCCTAATGGTATGTGGTCCTTAATTTTGGCATACCTGCATGTCAAACTTCACGTAGTCTCGTGCATTGGCTCATTAGGGCTTACAAACAGCAACCATTACATGGATTTGATGCATGCTATATTTGCATAAGCAGAGAAAAATTCAAACACGAAAAACAACCTAGCGTGTGAAGCTTCCTTATCAGGTCAAAATTGTAAGTGCTCAGTTGCAGTCCATTTTGACTTGACTTCAATGCACATTAAAGTGTGATTCCCACAACAAAAAAAGAGTTTCTCATTTAAGTAGCGTACGATATTTCCTTTCAGTACTATACAGCTGGAAACTGAAAAATTGAGAATATGTGCTACAGAGTTCTTGCAACCAATGCAAGAACAGACATGTATCAGTAAAGGGAGCAAAATACCTGACTTGAATTGGAATCAGGTTATATTGATCGAGACTGACTTTGATCCTCAACTCAGAAAAATCAGCTTGAGTTCAGATGGAGTTGAGAGCTGCTGGATAGAGAGGGGAGGGAGAGAGAATGCAGGAGCATTCGTCCAAAGAACTCTAAATACGCAATCAGAGCTTGAAATTAAGAACTGGAAAAGCGCATATTACTGAAGCCCAAGATTCTTGCTTAAACCCCTACTTAAGTAGATTTCATTCCGCTACCTTGTTACATGTCATTCAGTATAATATACATCCAAAGCGTACTACGACTTTTTCTACCAATCTCTCTCAGACGAGGGAGTAAACTTAACTTCCATAATTTGATGCTAAATAGGCATATTGTAACAAATGTCATTGGTAGCAATCACGGAATAAAGAGTTATATCATAGACAACATATGATTAATTATATGTCTTGTAGCTAAAATGAATTTAAAAAGAAAAACATTACCGAACACGTGTGTAAGAGAAAACATGCTGGTACACTAAAGTAAGAACCCCACAAGACTAAGACTAGAAGGGGGTAAAATTAGTTGGGAAATACACAATTTATTCTTTCTCAAGTCTCAACCATGATGATATGATATATGAAACTTGCTGCACTCAGAGGAAAGAAACTAGCAAGAGCCATGTAGGGTTCATACTTCATACTGGGGCTACAATTTAGCAAGGTACTCCTATTTTTCCACTTTCAACCAAACAATATCATCAGAATGAGGTACCCATAGGGTGTGGCATTAATAATTATTAAACCAAAGGCTAGTAGCTCCAAATTTCAAGTAATGAAGGGAACCTTTTCATTGTCTTCAGTAATTGAGCCTCAAGAATTACACACTGTCCTCGAGATGAGTCCAATCAGAATCACGCCCCTAGAAATAGACATGCTTAGAAATTCAATTGTACATTTTGTTTTATCAGAAAACTAAATAAATAAGAAGAGAAATTGAGTTCTATTAACTATACTCTAGCAGTCTGCAGAGGTAGGGCATCTCTCCTCCCCTCCCCAGCACCCCCACATAACAATAGTTTTATTATATTTGAAATTCTTAGTCAAATGAACCTAAAATCAGTAAATGTCCTCACAAAAGCTCGTTTAAATTTTCACTTGGAACTGCTCCAAGTCATGCTCTTTCAGAAATTGCCAAAAGAGTCTCTCTCCAAGAACACATTACGGCTCAAACAAAGCTGATGTTACCTGACCAATAATTTGGCCTACAGGGTGTCATTTTGCTCCTGCAGAATATCAGCATACGAGAAAGTTCCACTTACTGATGAAAAGTCTTGCCGCACCTACACTTGATGACAAAGTACCTAGTTAATTTACTGAGTGACACAGGGACTGTAGCATTGAATTTGGATATCAACCAATAGAAAGATGCTTGAGTAGCAGGACCACAACAATGTAATGTACACCCTTACCCTTACTAAGTTATAGAATCGAATGAGAGGTGAAAAGTGTCTCAAGTAATGAAAAACGAGGTAGAAAGATCGCCTTATCTGCAAGAACTGTTAAGGTTCAACCACAAAACCTTCATCGGATGATTACTTTCTACAAACTGGGCAAGCCTCATCTCAACCTTTTTGGTTTGCTTTATCTTATCTATTATCCAGATTCGCAGATGTATTCTCATCCATTTTTCTCCAAGTCCAAATCCGCACATCAAAGTTGCTATGTCCTCTTATTGTGCAACTTAATACCCTCTACCAATACAAATTATGCCGATATTCCTTTTTGCAATAATCACAAAAATGTGTGCGTTATTCCTTTTGGTATTATTCACAAACATTTTCCACTTAACGGAAAGTGTTTGTGAAATAACAGGTTGTTACATGTCATTTCACTGACATGAAGTAGATGTTTCATGTTTATTTCAAACTCGCCATAGAGCAGGAGGAGCATGGCATTTCATTATTGTTTATCCCCTTCCAATTACAACGTATGATTTACTTCATAATACAAAAACGTAAACTACAGTATGCTTCAATAATCTTAAAATCAAGTTTTACATTCTTTCGCGTCCGCTACTAGGTAAATGCAAGTACCATATTGAGTCGCAATCTCGGGCAGGCGCCCACTTGTCAACTCAAGCGAACATCCTTTTGCTACTCCAAGCAAATGATGATGGATGGCTCTCTTGTTTTCTAATTTGTTAATCTAAGCTTCCAGAATTTTCACTCCAACAAACCAGGTTATTCTGATGTCTAAGTGATGTAGCAGGTGGCGCCGCAGAGGTCCATTTCAATTCAATCAAAGGTTCATATCAGCAATCAAAAGATACGAAAATGAAGCGAAATTTTAAGAATTAATAGACCACACAAGTTTTTAAAATAAAATGTTCATAGGAATGAATATACCTGAGCGCCAACAGGACTCCCATTTCTACCACCCAAAACCTTCCCACTTTGTCAATTTCAGTCTTTCAACTTTGAAAAATCAATGAGGTATATCCCACTATACAACATAAAATCATTATTCCCTAGCTGCAACTACTATAACGTTGCCACAGAATAAATTCTCTGATTAAAATTTCAATCGATCCCAGAAAGAGCTAAGAACTTGAATCTGTCATGAATTCAAGCATAAATTAATCTGGAGATGAACGGAGGAGCGTGATGAAACTCAATAAACTTTACAATTGATATTTTGCAAATTCGGATCGTAAATTTTAGGTACGCTTCTCCTTGGTCTGAAATCTAGACAAGCGAAACCCTAAATTGAGGATTGGGTAAAATAACCTAGCTGAAATTTTGCAAGTGATAATTAGGGGGGAAGGTTGGGAGGCCCGCGCGAGCGAGTTCTGCAAAGTAAGCAGCGTCAACGCTCGGCCAGCCTATAACCCCTCCATAAATTCGTGCGCTCAATTAGATTGAGTAGCGCGGCGACCGGCTCTCACCGCTCGCTTTGTTTTCCTTACTCATTAGTTTAAGGCAAGTTTTCACGTTGTCCCCTGCTGTGTATTTATACGTCCCACCTGGAGTGAATCCATGTTCTGCCTTCCATGTGGGTTTTGGTGCTTTCATTCAGCTCGGCTAGCTGCTCATCCACCATGTATAGTCACGGTCATTAACGCTAATTTTTGTGTGTGTGATATAAAATTTATAATGATTAAAGTGAAACAGTAAAAAAAAACGATCGAAAGAATGTGTGTGGAAGAAAATTTTAAATATAACCTTCGCTCTTAATCAAATTGATATTCCTCTTTATCGTCGGGACTATATATATAGTTGTTGAATCGAGAAATTGATTGAAAAAATCATGATCCAAGATTGTATGATTGCTTCACAATGCAATTAGTCCATGCAATTAGCCCATGGCTATACTTAGGTCTCACTTGCAACTTCTCTTCACTACGTTGGTGAAAAATTCTAAATTGTGGTGTATTTTGTGGGGTTTATTTGAAAAGCTTCTTCCTGAGTTGCTCTATTGAAATTTTTTGTGGCAAGATGAGATCAATAAAAAATGCAAAAGATCTATTGCAAACGAACGGATCTGTCTTGCTGATGTTGCACAAAAGCCATTACTTTACGTTTAGCTAGCACTAAAAAGGCTACTCCTAGTAAAAGTGATGTCAAGTCCGCATGGCCCTTATGGGTTGGGCCTTCCGTGGACCTCAAGAATAGGGATTTAGCAGGAGTATCCTACTTTCACACACCTAGGACTACATGGATCGAGTAGAGGGTTGTTCTAAAAAAAAATCTCGAACAGAGAAATTCCAGAGTCAAACAAGGAATTTGTTTCAAGACCCATCTAGTTCCGGTGGAAAAAGAAGGTTGCCCGTCGACTCGAGGATAGGCTCAACCTACAAGAGGAAAGGCTCGGGAGTTGAGCCTTCCAAAGAGTAACCTTTAGGTCCGAGAGAAATCCTATTATTTCTTTTCTTAGCTATTTTGTTTCGATAAAATTGAAGAAGGCTCTATCCATTTATTCATTTGACCCAACTTGAAATTGAATCCATTTGACGCCCTCGAACCTGGAATAGAAAAGACTTTACTGAGTCGCTCGCTCTACGAGTTTAAGGCGCCTATTTCAAAGAAGAGGTGCCTAAGCTAGGCGCTAGGCTTCCCGCTTCCTCTCCCTGCTATCTCAATACCGATCCTTGAAACCCTGAAGTTATATACTTGCTTGTTCAAGTAGGATGGTGTTAACGATGCTTCTAGTGCTTTTTTGAGCGTTGTGGTCCATATTTTTAGCCACTCTCATTAAGCTACACAGGTTTTTTTGTGCACTTTATATGCTTCTCTTAATGGCTCCAGCATTATTCGTTCTATAAATGATCAAAATTGGTTCAATTACACATAATTTAATAATGTTACTATTTCCATTTCCAGTGCTGAGTGAAATAATTAAAGACGTTCATAAAAAGATATGTTGTTAACTAGCTCTCGTTCGAATTAATTATTCCATTAAATTTCTCCCGAATCAATGATCGAAAGATAATGGCTTTTTTGGCACATTGGTAATGCTAGCGTACGAACAAACCAAGTGCTCGAATCTAATATAAAAATCCTTCTCCTCACTAAACTTGAGGAGAAGGAATCAACAAGCATCATATATATGTTCATAGATTTTTCATAAGAGTGCTTGACATTTCTGTCGCGCCCCGAGTCCCGTGACGTCACGTTTCTCGAGGGGTGACGCAACGATACACATTAACAATACGCGAAAGCGAATAATGACAAACCCTAGCGAATACAATACCACATGGAATGCTTTTGAGTAAAAGACTACCCTGGTTTTTCTTTTCTTTCCATTTACTTACTTTTAGAGTACATAACATATATACATACATACACGCCAGGTTGACAATACAATCATAACTACCTATTACCTATTTACATACATACATGTCCATGCATTGATAGGTTAGTATACATCAACGTGACGTCAAGAGTTCTGAGCTACGAGCTCGTAGGAACCAAAAAGAATATCTAGACAAGACCCCCAAGGCGTCTCATGATGCTCCCAAAAGACCGACGTCCCCCAACCCTATCACCTGAAAGAGATAACAAGAGGAAGACATGGAACATATAGGGGTGAGCTCAATAGCCCAATAAGAATTCCGCCAACGTGGCTAGAATATAAGCATTTAGTTGATAAACATGTAACGTATATGAAAGGTGTACAGCAATTTCGAAAGTGTATACAATGCTACCGATGACCTATCGAAAGGATGTCGAGACAATGATACTCGAATGGAATCACAGAGGGTAGTCACATGCACAATCCACATCTATAACGAATCCATGACACGTATGAGCCGGCCAAATGCCGAATTCACATGACTCGGTTCATCTAAGCACCACCTGCAGATAATGCCTAGACTATCGAGTCCACACACATACAACAACCGGTGTTGATACCTCTTTTGCGAGGTTCACATAATCACATAACTCATGTGTACATGGGAGAGCACAAAGTCCACATTTAAGAACCAATCATAAGAATATCGATAGAAAGAATCACATTGACGAAGATATGTCAACAATTCATAGAACGATATAGTGATACGATAATCATAACTCGAAAACACGATTTGATCCGATGATCCACAAAGAGGAAAGGTTCTAGGTTGACGAAAAAACCCTTACCTTAGCTTCCAAAACGATTCACAAGTGAACACGATCCCTTCTACTCACTTTAATCTAATCAACAAAACAATATAGAAATATTAGTATTATTGTTAATTAAACATGTAAAGGATCATACAATATTATTTTATATAACTAAATTATAAAAGAATCATTTACTTCTAAGTAAGGATGAATTAAGCACCATTCCATATGAATTACAAGTCTAGATACAAATGTAATGAAAGCCCAAAGCAACTAGAACCATAGCCCCAAGTCAACCCTACTCTGCCCCCAGCGTCCCAGCGCTGGCACTCCAACGTCCCAGCGTTCGAGGCAGAACATTTTTCCAAAGGGAGCGTCCCAGCGCCCCCAACCGACGTCCGGATGCTGGACGTCCCAGCGCCATAATGGCGTCCGGACGCTCGACGCCCCGACGCTAATACGCCGTCCGGACGCTCGCAACAGGTAAGCCAACCCTACAAGACAATCCCAGAAACCATACTCACACCCCCACCTGACACTTCCTCCATGGAAGCCCTGTGTACACAAAACATGCTTGGCCACGCTCCCTCACTATTTGAGAGTCATAGGAGGTGAGCCAACAAAATCACCCAACCTCCCACGCACACACACGACACCCACAAACACACACATACTCTACAGCAGCTAGCATACACACACATACACCCATCTTCACTAACAGATGACACCCACACTCACACACCAAAGAATAAGCAAGTAACCAAATCTAAGAACTTACCAAACCCTTCTTTGGTCACCCTAACTTTTCTGGTGATCTCTTCTCTTCTCCTTCTCTCTCTCTCTCTCCCTCTCTCTCTCTCTCTCTCTCTCTCTCTCTCTCTCTCTCTCTCTCTCTCTCTCTCTCTC
>JAOWAN010000051.1:1491178-1509564 GCA_028566635.1 Lobelia cardinalis | reverse complement strand
TAGAAAGAGTTGCCCCCCCCCCCCCCCACCCACCCCTCTATTATTTTGGAATAGCATGTTGAATTGTAGTTCTTTAGAGGTAAGGTTTCAAGTGAGTCACTTGATTGTGCCCCTCTTTGTAATTGCTTGTTGGTATAAATAAATTATCCAAGTAATGCCCTGATTTTTTTGGGGAAAAAATATATGCCAATTATTGTCCTATGTACAAGCCACCATGGTGCCTGTAGAGAAAATCAACGTCCCCGAAAGTGTCACAGTTCCCATTGGATAGATGTGGTCATCTACACTAACAAATTAAACACTTCCAAATTTAAGTACTCGGTGGTAAAAGGTATTATAGCTCGGTAGCAGGGAGACGGCCGTATATAAATGTAACATTACCCCAACAATACAGTCAGATAAGAGGTAAAAAGTGTCTCAAATAATGAGAAAAGGAGGGAAAAAGACCAGTTGGTATACCGAGCGCATAGGCACTCCATGTATTAGGAGCATCCAATGCACATAAAGACTATAAATTATGCACATAACATAAATATAAAATGCACGTAAGTTATACCATTAGTATGGTCATAATTACTATGTGCATTTTATATCACATTATGTGCATAATTTATAACATTTATGTGCGTTAGGCGCTCCTAACACACCGAGAGTCTAGACGCTCATCGGATTTTGCCGAAAATGACTGCCTTGTTTGTTACAAACTACTGAGGTTCAACCACAAGGCCGGATGGTGTGATTAACTACATAATGATCCGTATTGACAATATTCAATCCCCCCCCCCCTTTTTTTTTGATATACAATATTCAATCCTTTCTTTGCTTTTCCGTTTGCAGTTAATCCAGACATTCGGAGTTAGCAACTGGATCAGGTGGTCTTTCATCACTGGCGTTGAATAATGATTGAACCTGGGTATGTGTAAGGGAGCGTAGAGGTAGAGTGATGGACGAGGTTGATTGATGACCAACAGTTGTAGGCTGGCCCCTGTTTCTGGACGTCTCAAGTGTGTGTTTCTCCAATATGCTGAACGCAGATGTATAAGTCCGCTATGCAGTATGGCAGCTGCAGAGAGGTGACCGACCCCTTCCCTGAGCTACAGTATTAGCTCTCTACTGTTACAGAGCTCACTTAGGGGCTGCACAGATATGATGTCCACTGCCAACAACTTTGTCTTGTATGAACTGATTGGCGCTCATTTGCCACGGATCCTCTCTGCTCTCTCATAGTGAGCATCCTTGATGGTACCCAGTCCTTCTGAGCTAGTAATGTTCGGTAATTGATCACTCAGCTTTTGATGGGAACTATGCCCTGAGTAGATGCGTCAGTTTCCTGGCTGATGTAGTTCACTCTACTCTGGGTTGGGCTATAGTAATCTGGTTACCTTTATGTTATCTTTTATAGTTCATAATATGCAATTTCTGCATACTTGAAAGTCCATGAAAAAGTCTTGAGAACCTTTTGCTGGACTTGGGTTTAGGTTTCACCTTCGATCTTTGGAGCTTTGACCATGCTTATCACCTAGGTTGGAAGGCTCAGTGTGTGACCTTATGTATAGCTTCTACATCAGTGCATGAACCAAAAGTCCTTGTTCATCAGAACAATGTCCAGTGAATCATCTATTTATGTAAATCATTTACCTTTTACAGCTTTGTGTTGCAGGAGATCAATTTCCTGACTGGGGGCGAGTAATATTATAGATACAACATAATGAACTCCAAGCATGTACACTTGCAAACTACAATGACAAGCCTACTTACACAAAATTCAATGAACTGGGGCCTGTAAAAAAGAATGGACAAAGAATATCATTATACCAAATGGAAGCTTGTGGTGTTCTTCATGGCTTCCGATGTAACAAAGGCTCCATTGTAGGATCTGCATCTTTTGAAGTGAGGAAATCTCTATGACCCGACTCCATATCAACAGTTGAAAAGTCCTCTAGTCTCTCTTTCAACAATCTCTGTAAAATGCTTGGTTTAGTATTTTGCAATGGTTCGGGTGTGTTTGGTGAATCAGATTCATTCACGTTCTGCACATGCTGAGAGCAAACTTGAACAGCATCATGCACTCTCACAAAATACCAATCTTTACCAATTAGATCGATTACTCCAGATCTAGCTAGAGTCAAAAGAACATCATTGTTCGGATTGGAAATGGCAATCTGCATTTCACCCAACCCATATTAGAGAATAGTGGCTAGAAATTAAATTCCCGTGTTTGAGGGCATGGAACCAAAAATTAAATAATATATCATATATAAATTAAATTAAATAATAAAATCATCTATAAAAAGAGAGATAGGGAGTACTTTGGGGGTGGGGAGTAGGGGGAGAGAATTTATTGTTCCTAAGAACAGTAAACTCTTTCCCTCCTTCTATTATAGATAAGGCAATACAGGTCGACACAGATTAACAGACCCCTCTTCCCCCACTACCCCCACCCCCCAAAACTCCTCCAATGGAAATGATGGAAAAGAGAAACAAATAGCCATTCACATAGAATTGTTTACCTGGATTCCCCTTGACTTGTATTCCATATACAAGTCTTTTAAAGCTTGAACTGCACTGGAGTCGATGTATGTGACAGCTGAAAAACGGAATGAGATAGATAAATTTGACAAGTTAAGAGAATTATATTATACAGCGTATAAAATTCTAACAACATCATACTGCAGGAAAAAGAAAAAAAGAATATGTACTCTGGACACTTTAAAGAAACAAGAAAAATTAATGTGGTCTACATATTCAACACGACCTCACAAGAGGGCATGAGATAGTTTCTCCCAAGTGGGCTACCATGCATATATGTACTCCAGTCAAGGAATAGTCCGAGCAAGATTGGACCTTAGGTGCCTGGTTTAATATAACATTGGCAACTTTCAGAAAGATCATCAAGATCATCCGCACACAAAAACTGAAACCAGTCTTGCTGGTTTCTGTATGTAGTACCAACCAATTGTGAACACCTGAGCTAATAGAGAGTGCAACATTGCTACTTCAGAGCAGCAACTTTTCATCAATCAACCATCAAACTGAATATTGTGAATTAATATGAAGATAAGCTATATAATACATACAATTGACTGGTGCAAAATCAAGAGGGCAGTGTGAACCTACAGTAGATGCCATTTGATAAGTTACTGAGCTCAAACATATGTTGACCAGTGCTTTAAGAATAGATATTGTGAGAACTAATCATCAACTTTTACCACCTTGAACTGGGTACCATAACTAAGCTTTTGAGCTAACGTCAACATCCCCAACTTTTACAGAAAAATAGTAGGAAATGACTAGTAACAATACCAACTACTAATTGAGATTAAAAGCTGAAGCAAAACCACCATTGAGATGGTGAAAATGATTTTTTCAATCATTAGAGTGGGGGGAGGAATTGACCGAGAGAGATGGGGTATGGGAACTGAAAAGGAATGGGGTATTTTGAACAAAACAACCATCAAGTACTTGGTGCTTCTGCAAGCAATTTATAAACACACACAAGTACACAACTATGCGAAACCCTCTGAGAAATGCTAGAATGGTTTAGAATAATTCCATTGTACAGAAATAATTGAAACAAATACAATGAAGACTGGGTGGGGCCTGTAACTCAGAGAACGGAAACTGGGAGGGAATTGCACGACAAACACTGTACAGTCGCTGAACAGCTGCTTATTATCTAACGTGTTGATCCTTGTTTTCATAACTTGCTAAGCAATGAAAGACTTCAGAAATGAAAACTTCAGCATATAACAAAGGGCTAGAAGAAGAATCATACGGACTTTAAGGCTAGCAAATACTTATATGCAAGCCTACTCTGAAATAATATTAATCTTTTGTTTTAATAGCACCCAATGCAAGTCTATCTGCTTGTAATTTGAAGTAAAAAGCAAAAGTGTAAAAACCCAAGTTCTATTACTCAAAATTGCTAACCTACTAATTGAGAACTGAGAAGTAGTGGTTTCCACGTGCTTTAATAACGCAAGAAAAGTATCAACTCTTTGCTCAAATAAGCTTATATGTGGATTAATGTTACAGTAGGTTTCTGTAAAAGAAAAATAAAATAACTATCTTTATGTAATGGGAGAGCTTGAGTTTAGAAAAGACCAGATATGTGTTGCTCAAGTAAAGTTCCAGAGAAAAACCCTTCACATGCAAAGACAAAAAACCCTTGTACTCAACTATCATCAGCAACATAGATTGCATAAGTGAGAGCTAGAAATGAAGTATTTAAAATGATGATTACATACGTGCCATCTCTACAATTACAAAATGTACTCTTTCAACTTCTGGCCCGCGTCTGGTAGTCCCATCAACCTCATGTTCAAATTCTCGGAGCCTGAAAGCAGAATAGAAGGTGATACCAGAGTTCATTTCCCATATTAGGACACAAATTAACTGACGAACTAGTAACTTTAAAGCATCATGTTTAGCAGCCTTATGCAACTTTTACAGCAATTAGTTTTTACCTGTCTTTTATGTAGCTTGTATTGGCAAAATAAATAGGTGCATCGATTCGAACAATCACAATCCCATTGTACGTATAAGCTTCTGGGTACTGTTGAGTGTTTCTATAAATAGTGGTCCCTGGAAGACGTCCTAAGACAGCTGCCATGTGCAATGAAAAGCAAACGGATCGCTTTAATGCATCTCCAACATGGAAACAAACAAGGAAATGATCATCTTCATTGAGTTCTTAAATTAATTAATGCGTCCACCCAAATCCCAGAGAAGGATAATGTCATTCTACACAATGGTCAGGTGGTTGAAGACTGGGGCCAGCATAAAATACGAAGCGGCAGTTTGTGATAATAATCTGAAACTTCAGGCCTGTACAGCGACTAAGCCAAAACTTAGATAGGAATTCTCGAAAGGTTCAGGGGCCACCATTAATGGAAAGGATTGTGGGAACGAGCATTCATCTTAATACGTAGGTTGATGTTGGGATTAGGTTTGGGAGCAGGGAGGAAGAGGATTTATTTCATTTTTGGTTGCATGATGACACCATGATGATGATTAAGGTCCAAAGTAATACAGGTAGACAAGGAGCAAACCGACATTGCATTTACAAATTATGTCAGCAGGAAGACTGACTTATTCCCCTTAGGTAAGTCTAATGTGAATCAACTATCAAAATATTTGAAAGACAAAAGTGATGTTGAACTTGAGCATGTTCGTAATTTGTCATAGATAACTCACCAATATGTGGATTCGCTGACTCATGGATGACAAAAGCAAGTGAAAAACCAACCTATAATTTCAAAATGAATTTCATCAGTAGTTCATATTAACATAAATCTTAATCCACATTCAGTTTATCAAGTGAGTGTTGGCATGTTGACATATGAACAACAAAATAGATATTTGGACCCTACAGAATCGCAAGCACTGGCTTGTTATGCTGAACCTTCTCCTTTTAGTTTCAGGAATTATTCTGAGGTCGTTTTAAATTTTCCAAATACCCGTTCAAAAACACTTACTCCTACAAGGACACCAATCTCTATTCCAAGGAACAACGTTGTTGCACTAGTAATCGTCCAAAGAAGAAAATCCTTCTTATCTACACGCCATAAGAATATAGCCTCATCATAGTCAACCTGAAATAATACAACATTAAGGGAAATGCTATTAGAGCAAGAATAATCATACTCTTGATTTCATAATCTGATTAATGATATCATGAAAGACTGCTAGAACACAACAATGCAAGTTTCCCATCATTAGTAAGGAACTTGATCAATTCTCAATAAGTTGCTTAAAGTACAATTGTAGATTCTGATCTTTTAACTAGTTTGTCATGGATGTTTTTGTGATTCTGGTTTACTTCATCTATGGCCAAGCATGAAGTAGTGGTAAGTGCTGGTGGCTTACTTGTCGGCTTATTGTCACTAAGTCAGTTTTCAGCTAGTGCTAGTACTGGAGGAAAATAAAATAGGATACTGGCCTATGCTGTCCCTAATAAAAAGAGATTGTGATTAAGTCAATGGGGTACTGCAAGGGGGGGGGGGGTGCATGGTTCATCTATTATGTACATTCGAGTGAAAATATTTATGATTACGAATGAAGAAAAGTAACTTTTTTTAGTGGTCAACTAGTACTGTAAACGAAACGATTACAAAACCACAGGACGGCCAATACTTTGCTGCATCACAACATCCGGTCATTGGGGTGCAAGACTTGTCGATCAACTCGTAGTAACTAGTGAAAATGTCAGACTTGATTTAACCCCTTGCCCTCGAAAAAGCTTGCAATCTTTTATTATTGTCCTCGTATAAAAGATATCATCACTCAGCCTTAGTACCAATCAATTCAGGTCAGCTAGATGAATCATTTTCCACCAGTCAAGGGAAGGTCATCACAAAAGCCACATTCCTTCATATCTTTCTTTATCATAGATGTTCATGTTCGATTGGTCTTCTCCTACCTCGAGCTTGGTTCATATTGATATCATCAATTGTTATTAGTAGAGTAATTTGTTGATATTGATATTGATATTCAAATATTGATGTCATACTATTCATTCACCATAAAGAACAGGCATTAAAATAGTGGATCAGCTCTCCCGACTAAAAGCGCTAATGGAGATGATTGAAAAGCCTACTAACGGAGAGTATTAGAGATTATGAAACACACAAAAAAAAAAAAAATAACTTCCTTGGGACAAGCTTACTGTTTACTAGACAAAAATGATATTTAGGTTTAGAGTGAACTGTCTTTAACAAACAATGTTTCAGACTCCTGGCAACCAAACCGTTCACTAAAAGAACACAACAGGGATAAACTGGCAAACATAAGATATTCAGTTGAAAGTTGGAGCAACTATAGTGAATGAATAGTATGACATCTATGAAGAGATATGAACTTGTAAGCAGGAATGATATTAGACTCACCAGCCCAATGACTGCAGAAATGACAATGGCAGCCAGAGCACACTGCAAAGATGATAAGCTACAATGTTCAGCATGAGGAACTTAAGTACAAAGGTTATTTGATGATTGAAATAAAAAAAATTGCCGAGACAATCATCTACAACAATTGAGCAATTCATCGACAATGGACACGAGAAAGACATAATTGGGATTGTAAATTGAAATGCATCGAACTTGCATGTGTTCAATTTGATGTCAAACCGAATGATGAGATCAAAAATAAAGAGCAAATCCATATTAGTAGCAGCCTCCATGATTCGTATGACAATTATTGTTTGCTTTCCAAAAGATATACTGAATAAGTACTCTGTACATGGAGGCTTACCTGAGGAATATATTCAAATAATGGGGTCAAGAACTGAAGTGCACATGCCATTATGATTCCCATAACAATACCAGTTAAACCGGTTTTTGCTCCACTTTCATGATTGACGGCTGACCTGGAAAAAGAGCCTACACGATACATTCAAGAAAAAAGCACCTGATTTCAGAAGGATATCAGCATAACTTATAAATTGTGAAAAAAACATTTTCCCACCACACTCAATAAGCAACATTTTCCTCTCTACCCAATTCTTTTTTTGATGGGGGGACATTTCAAGGGTTCATGGAATAATGTATTAATGTACAAGTAATGCTAGATATTCCAACTTTCTATCCCAGATCACGTTCATGAGATTGGTTAATCAGTGGCCTTAAAGCTTCAGTGATATGATGTCTAACCAATCACATGCAAGGCCTCCTGGGTTGGGACAAAATGTTGAGATCCATCACAGTACTCAGTATATATTAGTCTATTAGACAGAGTAACTGATTGGCTTAATTACATTGGTATTCCCTTAAATCATAGATTTCATACTCATTTTACATATATATAACCGAAATCTCACCTGTTGTGGGGTATATTGAAAAGAACGAACCACAGATATTGGCCAAACCAAGACCAAACAACTGTTGAAAACCAAAAAGAACCTGTTAGTAATAGATTTTGGAATTTCCTGTTCTACAAAGAACTTCCTTTTACTGTATACAAGCAACATTTTCTTTTCAATGCTAGTTCTCATTTTGGTTAACCCAACATGTGGCACAAATAAGCAATTCGAGAGCATCCTTTCAAAGGATATTATGGCTAGTTGCCCACATTCTTATGCATACTGCTGTCCTATACTTGGCGATGAATTCATTTGGATTAATTCAAGCAAGGAAATAGATGAAAAATATGACAGGCATAAGCACAGCTGATTCTGCAATGATTAGATCCTCTAAGTCTGTGTGGAATAATGATAAACAACACAGACGCAAACTTTACGAAGCAAATAAGCACCGAGGAAAAATCTACGGGCGTACTATCATCTAATTAAGACAATATGCATCTTTAACACAAGTCATATATGATGATAATTTTCGAGTACATCAGAAATTTTACATAAGGGAATTTATGGCGAGGAGAACGCTTTGCAACTGCATCACCAACTTACGCCACTCAGACATATTGAAACACAATGCTAGTTCCCTAAACCCCGTAATTGATAGACTAGTAAAAAGGTTAGACCCAAGTGCGTATCTAGTCAACACTTGAGGGCCTACATCATACTGACTCTTTTATTTTTGGTCCTCAGTTACAACTCTGACTTCATAGTAACAAAGTGGATCCTTTAGGTCAGCAATCCAACTCACTCAACCTTTGGTCCTCAATACACAAATCCTTTTTTCCCATTATGTGAAGTCTAACACAAATCCTCAGTCAAATGACACTTCTTTATATTCTTCACACTCATCACTGTCAATGCTAGTTTTGGTCTTCCCGTATCACTGACATTGGTTATGATATTGATGCACGCTTCCTAACTTGTACAGTAGTGCTCTGTGGTCATTGTTTTTGGTCCAACCATCCCAGGTGATTTTCTCTCATTCATATATCAAGCTGAAGCTACTTTTGAATTATCATGGACATGTTCATTTTGAGTCCTACCTTTTTCTAGTTTCACCACACATCCATCTCAGCATGCTCATTTCAGCAGTTGAAAATATCTCAATTGCCAAATATATTGTTCCCCAAGTAAAATAGGGCTTAGATGTCCAAAGAATTCTCCTTTTGAATCACGGTATGCCGCGAGTAACACCCGGCTTATCCACTTTTCTCTGCCTACTTCTTTGTCTAACATCATCTCCAACTCTCCATTGTTTAATAAGGAATGGAATACATTCCTAACTTCCTAGCGGTTTTCTCTGGCCATCCAGTTCACAATGTCTCCATCAATTGCCAACAACCCAGTAGCTACAGTTACGTAGACAGTACAGAAACCAACTAAAGACGATGAAGAAGATGGACGCTAGATTATTTGGATCCATTGCTGAACCATGAAAAGAATAGCACATATAAAATACATTACTTAAATATGCCCATGATTAGAACCTCTTTCAGAAGCTAAACGTAGTATGAATAAGTATGCAGATAAGCTTTTGGTTTCTTCTTTGGCCATTTCGGGTTCAAAAAGCAGCTTGGACTCTTCATGGTCAATTCAAACATTTGAGGGAAATGAGTGATGTGTAATTGCAATATTGTATGCATATCATTCCATAGAACATTTTAACAGCAAAGTTCATCAAAAACATTCTGCACCAACTGTCAGACGCTAGTGACCGTTAAAGATGGCCTAGCTGAATGGGCAGTAAGGGCATCCCTTACTCGACAACAAGTTTGATGTAGTGCTCATGTTGATTGGACAAGAGTCATGGTAACATCCTCAGGAGAAACATACAATTGAGCAATTATGATTTACTATAATCATAAAATATACCTCTTGATTTGAATCCAACTCATAGCCATTCTTGGCTGCCAGGGCTTTAGCAATCCCCACAGATTCCTATAGTTAAAAATGTGAAGTGCTTGAGTCAATTAGCTTTTATGCGTATTTAGAATGATTTATTAAAAAGGTAAAAATAGGTGAACAGTTAAGTCATGATACATTTATATTACCAATATAGCCACACCAGTGATGAGAAGCGCAGTTGGGATCAAAGACTTCACATGCTCAAATTCTTTAGGGATAGAAAATTTTGGGAGGCCTTGAGGTATCTCGCCCACCTACAACAACAATCCAATTCTTTTAACAAGGTTTGTCTATGACTGTCCTAGTCTGAGAAAAATGCATTCAAACCAAGTAAGCCTAATTGATGCAGGGGAAAGATAAGCAAACAAAAGAAAAGAGAGATGTGCTTCGGGTGGTGGTGGTTTGGAGTGGGGATACCAACTTGGGATAGTTTCACAATGATTTCCATGAATGCTGTCCTCGAGGATGTGTATGGAGTCGTACAAAATTTGAAAAACTATTATCAATATGAAAACATTTAACATTGGAGTTTTGACACTTGCCCAAGAACCAAAACTCTGACTTTTACATAAGAATTCAGACAGCAGAAATTATAATAGTTAAGGTGCTACAAGACTTATATATTCAAGATTCTCCTTCATCAGAAGTAAATTAAGCCATGACACAGGTATCTTCATTTTTAGGATGCATATCATGACTAGGAGTTCGAGTTTAAAATGTGAAAAAGATGGCAAATATTGGAATCCCCATCTTACCTTAAGGCAGAATTTGTTTTCTCCTTTAGATCCAACCCCCAACCTTAACAGCTCGGAATAGCAGGATCTAATACATCCTCAGTCTCAAAACCATTGGCCTCGTTTCCTTTTTGGGATATCCTAAATTAATAGTCTCCTTACTTTAATTAGATAACTTTATAGCATTGATAGTTGTATTGTGCAATACGTTAGTCCTTTAGACAACACATTAAACGAGTTCCCTAATACCAGGAGCTTTTACGAAGGTGACAATTATTGTGAGATTGATGGAGTATTACGGACTTCAGTTGCCAGGAAACTAGCTCTAATAGCTTCATGGAAAAAGGACTTTAAGCATAAATATCATGATTTATAACACCACAGTAACCATGTGGGACCCCATTCATACAAGGAGAAAATCAGGTACATCATATTATACAATATATAGCACGATGGAAACAATGTTCCCAAACATACAGATTTCATCGTGATGGGAGACCAGATGCAAAAAGTAAGAGTTGAAGCCAAAGCCTTACGAGCCTACAATTGCATTCCCATGTGCCATGGCAATTGTTAAGTAACCAGTTCGCTAGCTTTTGATATAACAGTAGAACCGGACATGATCACTATAAGGGTGATACTATAAAAAGCATCACATCTATATCATCATACGAGCTGAGCAAGAACCAATTTGTATGATATACTAACTATCTGGTATAATCCATTGTTGAATTCATGGATGATAAACAAAGCCACATGCTGGCAATAACTTTCTTTAACAATTAAGTGACGTGCGAAAAAACACCAGTACAGATCTCATATCTCTAGAATATTGCTCATGTAGCCCTTGGTGATATGCAAAAATCTGCGCCTGTGCTTAAGTAACAGTTGTAGTAGTTAAGAAAGAGTTATTACCAATGAGATTGAAGATGGATGAAATATTTTCACAAAAACTGTACCAACAACAACTGCGGTAAGTGGACCTGATGCTCGCAGAAAACGTAAGTGCTTTCTAGTTTTTCCCTGCAAAAAAATACCCACATAACGAGCATGCTGTAAATGCCACAGATTTTATCAACACAAATTCAATGGAGAACAATGTAAAAGCATACCAAGTGCTTCATGGTCAACAAAATCGCTAGAATGAAAGATCCCATTACGAAAGGGGGCCACGAGAACTACAAGAAACAGGAAACACCGCCAAGAGGTTAAACAACACCAAATAAGAAAAAAGTAATGTCAGGCTATCAAGAAAACCCTAAAGAAGAGCATAAAGGGATCATCCACTACCGACAATATAACACAGCCAAAGGTAAAGAAGCTTTAATTAATCTTCGAAGTATCAGGTATGGGGGAAACCATATACATAAAGTTTTGGAGATGCTAGCACATGCACTCTACTGGTCAAATTTCACGCATAGAGCTTAGCTGATACGAGAGTTTGAGTTACATTAGTTATAAATATATATATATATATATATATATATATATAGAGAGAGAGAGAGAGAGAGATTGCAGAGACATACATCAAAACTATTAGAATAAAACTATCTCGTAAACTCAAACAGATATACCGAAAAAGGTGTTTTGGATGGAAAGATGCAGAAATTTGGATGCATCAAATTCATACTTAGGTGCAGGGTATACCTTGTGTGCTCCAGATATAATACTCTTGACAAGAGGAATAATTTTACTACTTCGTTTTACACTGTATCCCAAGAAATATTTTGCCTGAGACAGGGCAATCACAATGGCTGAAGAAGTTGTAAAACCAGAAATCACAGAGTGACTGATAAAACGAATGATCCATCCAAGCCTACAGTAAAAAAGAGTTGTGCAACTATCAAACATAGCATAGATAAGAAATTGCTGCTTTACTAGAAATCAAAGCAAGAAATGAGTGGATTGTGCATTGGGGAAGGAGGTAGACAAAGATGATGCCTTGCCTAACCTTGCCCAAGTAAATAGTATGCTAACATCAATAATGAAGAGTAATGTTTCGTCATACAGAAAGGACATAATATTTAGGAGTTGCAAAAATGGATCTCCAAAGTAGCTCCTCCTTTTCTTGTACCAAAGAAATAAAGGGATTAATACAGAATAAGTATACTTTAACGTTCTTCTACAAATGACATTCATCAAGCATTTTACAGTAAGTATATTGCAGATTTAACTTCAGCAGCTGCTGACAATTGAACCTTGCATGGCATTATACATGTATATAAGCAAGAAAACTACAAACTGAAAATAGTGTATATCAGAAGAAATATAAAAATTAAAAAAAAATTGTCTGCAAAGCCAACTTCAGTTATTAAATGAGTTAACCAAAAAAAGTCAATTGCATAAAGTAAGAGTACCTCAAGAGACCCATTATGCATTCTAAAACCCCAACCATGAGTGCCAACAATATGGCTAGTTCTGTATATAGTGCATCCGAGGAATCAACTATTCCGCCTAAGACGTTAGAGACGAGGAGGGAAACCAATGCTACTGGGCCAATAGCTAGCTGACGAGATGACCCAAAGATGGCATACACAAATATAGGCACAAATCCAGAATCTGAAGTAAGAATCCCACAAGGAAATGCTGTAATTAGTAAGTTACACAATCCATCTCTAGTTGAGTGACAAGAACACAAACTTTTCTCCATTCATTTATAGCTGACTCAGAATTAATAGTTTGCTTTACATTTCTTTTACTACATAATAGCTAAACTTTAGTCACTCTCTTTTGTATACCTTAAATACGGTTATGTGAAGGGTAATGCAAACACTTTTCCATTGATTTATAGTTGATGCCTTTGCTTTACATTTCTTTAACCAGATTAGCTAAACTCTAGTCAGCCTAATATTCATCCTTCTTTATCTCAAAACATCTTTTTCTAACCAAACAGAAAAAAGAGAGGGATAGTGGTAATACCAGCTAGCTGATTCAGATGGGACTACACTATTGCAGTATAATTAAGCATCAACATTGGATGTCATTACCTACCGATGGCATCACAAAACTTTAAGGCAAAGACAAAACATGCATAGTCAACTTAAAGAATCTACGATGTAAAGACCTGATCAGGCATATTATGTATTTATTACGGATAAACTTGAAAGGGCGATAAAATGATGTTTCATACCCAACATCACTTCCGAATATTTCAAACTAAATAAGTAAATAGAAAATTACTTATTCCGTAATGTGTAAGTGAATAGACAGAAATCGAACAACATGATCCGATAAAAACTTACAAAGTCCATATATTGGTTGAAGCCCAGCTAGCTTTGCATAAGACATTGACTGGCCACACAAAAGAAAATTGTCAGACATACTGATAGCAGAATATAAAGACTAAAATAGTAATATTTTGGTTTGCCATTAAACCACACTTTGAGTAATTTGAGCAGTCACATAGGAAGTGGGTGTAGATTCATAATAGTGTGTGAGCAGTTATTAGAGTTGAGTAATACACTGACCAATTCAACAATTTAATTGCTTGTGTAAGTAAAATTAATTAATTAAAAGAAGAAAACAAGAAAAGCAACCATAAAATGTGGTAATGCAATGCCTTAGTGTAAGGTGTGATAGAGACCTGTGACAATGAAAAAGAAATCAACCAACATTGAACTAAATGTATTAACCATCTAATCATGAATGATAGGTGTCTTCATTCTTGAGCAGCAACATTAATATGTGTAGCATTCTCTTACATATGGAAAAAGTACTTGTGGAAAATATTGAAAATGTGTACAATCCCAAGCTTGGAACGGATAGAAAACTCAAAATCATGGACGGATAATGTAGGAGACTTGAGATCCTAGACAGCTTAACCCAACTGTTGGAGAGGCTGAAACACTATGAGTAAGGGTAAGGACAAAGGAATAGTGCAGTCCAATACCTAAAACCCAAAACCATATCTACCCACCCAACCACAACTAAGTAAGCTCCCGACTCTAAAAATAACAAGTTAACAACTGTCCAACATAATTATGACCTTAATTAGCCTGAGCAAAACCCAGCCTAAATTTAGATTTGACATCATCAAAAGTACTTAATAATGCACTTGTCTAACCATTTCTATCTAACATCACACGGGCCAACTCAGCCTAAAAAAGCAAAAGAAAAAGGGAACAAAAAATCAGCAACAAAATCATACAAGCTCAAAAGTGAGACACAAATAGCAAACCAAGGAAAAACAAAATGATTTTCTTGGTTACAATAAAAGAAAACTCTCCCTGTATTCCATATGAAGCATCACATTTTGCCTCTGTTTTTGGCGTTAAATTTGTGTCTCGAATTTTAAACTTAACTTTCTTTTTCCAGAATTACGAATTGAAATTCACACTATTTACAGATTCAGTTGCTGCCTATAAAAATAAAACACGAAATTCACAGTATTTCTAGAGCAGTAACAATTACTGTAATACTTTATCACCAAAAATAGAAGTAATATACTTTAGGAGTACATTACTCACTGATTAAATGTATGCACATGATTGACTTTCATAAATAGAAACTGGATTTTTTGGACAAAACTGAAGGAGTAATCACCAAAGAAGTACAACAAATTTCGGCTTGATATAAGCAAATGTTAAAGACTAATAAACACAGAAACTGGAACTTGAAGCAATAGGGAAGGAGTAACAGTGTCAACCGAAAATTAAAATATAAATTAATATTAAAAAGAAAAAGAAACGTCCCTACAGCTTCAAACATCACATCAAAACCGCTTTGAATTAGTAAATTATTAGCTTATCATTGGATTATATGACATAAAATTACTACACCGAAGGATAGACCTGAGGGACGAGCATGACACCGACGGTGACGCCGGCCATGAGATCGGGCTGAAGGTATTCGCGCCATTTGTAGGTACGAATCCAACGGTAGCACGGCAGGAAGAGCTCTACCCACTCAGTCGCCGTCATCCGATTCAGCTTCGCTTTCCATCGCGATACGACTGCCGTGGAAGCAGAGGAAGAAGAAGACGCCGTCGGGTTCGTGTTGGGGTGTTGCAAGGGGATGACCTTGACCGCGCGGGTAGGCATGGCGGCGTCCAAAGTTTCACGAGCTGCTGCAGCAGGTTGATGCGCAGGTTATCTCCATGCGCACCCCCGGCTCATTGGATCATTCAGCAGGTTGCTCTGTTTGGGTTTTCTTTCTCTTCCGCGGCTGCTATATTTTGGGTTTCTATTATATTTCTCTCTTTATTATGGATTCGTTGGGCCCACCGCTCTTCCCCTTCCCTTCTCTATTTGGAAAACGGTTTTCTTTATTTTTACAACTACAATATATGAGTTGAGATCCTCTATGGCACTTGGTGTGCCACTATCTGTACCATCACTCACATAGTGGTGGGTCCCATAAACAATAAGATCCATCACTATGTGAATGATGGCACACATAGTGGCACACCAAGTGCCATAGAGGATCCGAACTCACAATATATAGGTGTAGTTAAGTTTTTATGTTAGAGCGTAGCAAAAATATAATCACGATGCCCATATAAATATCTTGATTTTTACTGCAAATAATGATGAAATATTTTTTATATCTAACACGATATATTTTACACTATATTTGATAAAAAATTTATTAATTTTGGAGGATCCAAGGTTTGATTTTTCCGCAATAATAGTACATGTAGTGGCAACCACAATAATAGTGCAATGTTGGACTATTTTCACTACAAATTATGTTAAGCATTCATGTGCTTTGTATAAAGAGCACATTTTCAGCAATTGTATCTCACTCTCCAATTAAACGAGTGAATGGTGAAAGTAAGAAAACTAGTTCTTTAATTTACGGAACCGTTCCCTTAATTTATGGAACGGTTTCCTTAATTTATGGAAACGATCTCAACGGTATATTTATTTTATATCTCACTATTGTTCATTTATTTATTCATATATTCATTACGTATTATAATATTTATTTAACTTAACGGTATGTTCATTGTATATATCAACAGTGTTCATTTGTGTGTTTTATGCTATGTTCATTTTATGAATGTGATGTGTTCATATAATACAAATATTGTGTTTATTTTTTAATTAAAATTTAATCATTGTATAAACGTGATGTATTTTTATTAAAAGTAGACTGTGTTCTTATTATCAGACTGTCATGTTCATTTTTATATATGAGCATGTTCATTTATTATATTATTTTATTCATTATATATATAAACGTAATGCGTTTATATTAGAAATAGATTGTGTTCATATTATCAGAATATTGTGTTCATTTTATAAAATATTATGTTCAATGATAATGTATTTTGTATTCATTAGCTGTATTTATTTTATTCGTGTTCATTAATTTATATTTTCATGTTCATCATATTTATTATTGATGTTCATTAAATCTATTGTCCATTTTCATTAGCTGGAGTAATCGCAGAAATATGAATTTTTTAAAATTAAATTTTAGATATTTTTTAAAAAATAATTTTTTGCAACTATAATAAAATGGAGAGAAAATAAATTATAATTTCATAAATTTAGGAATTAGTTTGATTAATTTACACGATTATTTTAGAAATTACGAATAAAAATCTTAAATTTTAGGGATTAGTTAGAGTTAAATAAGGAAGGTGAAAGAGAGTGAGAGATTTACCCAATTATTTTAGAAATAAAAAAAATCAATCCCTAAATTTTAGGGATTAGAGAGACTGGAAGAGAGTTGGTGAGTGAGAACACTCGTGGGTATTCCACTCATTAAGCATTTGTACGCTTAATATATTAACTGTAGCCACCAGGTCATATATCACAGTGGCAAAGGGGAGAATGGATAGGGCTCAACGCGGTAGTGTGTAGGGTTCGATTTTCTGAAAGGTGGAATTGACTACAAGTGGGAGTGACCTAAGGGTTAAGAGTCTTGGACCTATTCATTAGTTCTTCACCCTGGCTTCATGCACATATTACGATTTATCTTCTCCATGTTGACTCAGGACAGGATCGGTAGGGACTGTCGAAGTTGTAATTTTTTTTTTTTTTTAATTAACTGCATTTTCACTGGATATGGCTCCACGAGAATGGGTTGGCGGGATCCACGTTGATATTTGAGTGGACATTCGTTACCGAGTGTTCCGTATTTAGACGTTATCCAAGCCACGTCCATTACTACCTAAACGGAAGTCAACCAAAATTACGGAACCGCTTTTCCAACCTCAATTGCTGGAGAGGCGTGCAAGAAATCATTATTCTCCTTACTCTGTCCTGGTACATTATTTCGCGTAATGTTACACAATAATATTTATCTACTCAAATAATAGAATGTACCACAATTCACAATAATTTAAATGCCTTACTCCAAATTTGCAATAGGATTCATATTAATTTTTTTGTCAAATTAAATTAGTACTTCTTCTTTCAAAAATAAAAATAATAAAAAATTAGTACTTCTTTATCTCAAAATAAGTGTTAATTTTACCTCTTAAAAATAAATAAAGTTTTTACTACATTATTTTTTGTATTTGAGATTTTAATGTTTTATGCATTATAAGAATGGAAAGTAAATAACAATTTTTATAAATTTGAAAAATTAAGGAATTATTTCTAAAATATTCGGATAAAATTAAAAAATAATAATTTTGATAAAAAAATTTATCAATTAGTTTGGTACGAGGGAGTAGTCAATAGGTTATTTGTTAATAGGATAAATTCAGAAATGGTTTATGAACTTTTTATCATTTAATCGATAGTCTCTAATTTTTGAACTTGACTAATTTTAACATAAGTTCGTAAAACGTGAACATAAATAATCTTTGCCGTTAATTGAATGTCAATTTGACCATTAACTCTTATGTGAAGCTCACGTGACCATTTGTCCGAAGGCAAAATAAAAAAAAAAAAAAAAAAAAAAAAAAAAACACACTTTTATTTACCAAAATTACAAAC
>JAOWAN010000051.1:1473534-1488549 GCA_028566635.1 Lobelia cardinalis | reverse complement strand
GTTACTGAAAATGGATGACCAATGGATGGGATAAACACAAGGGGGCTAAACCTCTGAAAAAATCGCACATGGTACTCGAGCCTAATTGCACCTATTCACATGGGTTTTTCCTAGTTAACCCTAATTTTAATATTTTATACCATATTGTTGAAAAATGTTAATACTAAATGGTAGGACATGAAAATGTGCTAAATGAGTATATTGACTTTTATGATATTATAATAATATAAACTGACAGTCTGACACCCCTACACCCTCGCCTCGCCACAAAAACCCAACCAACCCCGCCACACAAACCCAACCAAAACCTGCCATGTCTTTCTCTTTGTCACATAGCCCTCTACAAGGAATGGTTATTTCTCACTGTCTTCGTTTTTTCTCATTTTTCTCTTCTTTTTTTCATCTCTTTATCAAGCAATAAGGGGTGTATTCATTCGTTCAATTTTTTAAGCATTATTTAAAAAAATAAAACAAAATCATAAATTTTTTAAACACAAATTTTCTCTTTCTACCTATTATTTTTACATACCCCTATATCACCTTTATATCCTATCAAACATCACATCAAATTACAACTATCATCCTCTCTCTCTTTTTCTCTCCATCACTATCATGTAATTTTTTCAAATTTAAAGGGCAAAATTATAAAACTCTTACAAAACCAAAACCAGGGAACCAAAGGGTAGCTCAGTGGTAGAGCTGAACTTTACAGTGTGTAAGGTCTCAAGTTCGATCCCTTCTCATGCCCCCTTGGGGCAAAAAAAAAATACAAAATCAAAACCAACACAAAACAAACACAAAACACAAACAAAAACAAAACATATTAAAAAACTGTACGTCCAAACGCACCCTAGATTATTTTATAAGGAATGGTTAAGATTAAAAAATTAATATTCATTACTATTTACTTACCTCTTTCATTTATAGTATAGATATATTCGATTCGATTCAATTAATCCCGATTTCATAAATAAAATTTCAAATCGAACCAAATCAAACAGATCCAATTTAATTTCGGTTCAATTTATTGATTTTTTTGTCAACACGTTTTTTTTTTCGATTTTTTCGAATTGCTTCGATTCGATTTTTTAATTGTTTTGCCCACCCCTACAATTCAAGGTACAGTTAAACATGGAGTACCCCCTTGAACTTGAATTTATGTCCATTGTTTCTATTTGTGATGATGTAAAAAAGGAGGGAAAATTTACACGGCTCTAAAATATTGGACTTATAATGGATCTAGTTATCATCTAAAATAATAAAAGTATTTTAATAAAGCAAAATATTACTTTTTAAATGCATAAGATATAGTTAACATAATTAATTATTAAAAAAAAAAGTTGACACTGCAACCCGACAGTCTCCTACCGATCCTGTCCTGAGCCAACGACGTAGTTAATATAATTAATTATTAATCATACAATGAGTGGAAATATCTTATGCATTTTATAAGCGACTTTTGATATTTTTAAATTTATTTTTTTGGATTATGGTCTAACCTTATAAAAATATATACTCCATTTTCCTTGTTGGAGATATAATTAATTATTAAAATGATTTTGAAGTATAATGCGCTCGGTTCAGTTGTTATGCGTGCAATAAACCAATCAAACGATAAACCTCTCATACATGAAAAATATATATAGTAATGGGATTAGTTAATATTCTCACTAGTTGTAGGAGGTTAGCAATGTCTCCATTTTTATTTTCTCAAAATATCCTCACTTTTTAATTTTTAATATTTATTTGGAAGGTTAAATATCAAAACTATATATAAAAAAATGTGTTTGATGATTAATTATCATCTAAATCATTGTCCTAATCAATGTTCCAATCATTGCATATGTACGTAATTTTCACATGTATTAAATACAAGTACATTTTTTTATACACGGTTTTGATATTTTTACCCCTCTAAATAAATAGTCCCTCCGTTCCACAATAGTACTCCCTCCATTCCAAATTAGTTGACCTCTTGGAAAGAAATTTTTTTTCAAAATAGTTGATGTCTTGCACATTTTCTACATTTTTCCTAAATTACCTTTTTATTTCATTTATATCTCTTTAAATGAGAGAAGAATTTGAAAAGACATCATATATAAAGTGGGGATAAATTTAGAAATTGAAAGATATTTAATGCATTCCTTGGTTAGTGTAATTTAACCTTAAACATCAACTATTTTGGAATGGAGGGAGTAGTCCTTTTAGCATGTAGCACAAAAATCAAGATTTGTTTAATTATTTTCTATTATTCCACTTTTGTCCTTCAATTAATACTCTAAAGTTAAAGGTCTCTTCAAATTCTTTATTTATTAATGTTTTAAGAGTAAAGGGTAATTTTGAAAAAATTGAGCATAAATTTGTAAAAAGACTATTATTTTGGAACAATTTACAATTTCTAAAAGGACCACTATTATGGAACGAAGGGAGTATTAAAAATTTAAAAGTAAGAGCATTAAAGAAAAGTAAAAATTGGGACATTACTAACCTCCTACAACTAATGGGGATATTAGTTAAACCCTAGTAAATCCTCCGTTTCAAATGATATTTATAAATATAGTTATATTTCATTTTTAGGACGCGACATTTAGCCTTCTTTTTTTCAAAAAAGAAATATAGACCACGTATGAAAGAGAATTAAAAATATATTACACACTTTTAATTTCGTTCATAATTTTTGTACCTAGTCACAAAGTATAACGACCTAACACTCCGAGAGTACTTCATACATTACTTCAAAAATAAAGGAGACCAAGACGTCCAATAACTAACCATCTCAACGTACACTTGAAAACTATAACAAATTACAAACGATATTTAATGCAAATAACACTGACTGACTTCTTGTGAATTTATTGACTATTTCTGATCAACTTAATTAAATATTTCATCGTGAAATTAACTTATGTTTAGATCACGAATCATTAAATATTTCATCGTGAAATTAACTTATGTTTAGATCATGAATCTGATTTCTTTGATATTTAATATTTCACTTTACATATCATAGGTCCCACCATTTTCTTTCTATCTCTCTCCTACTTTTTCACTTTACATATTAAATAGTAAAATCAAATATCGCACGATATCGTATTCCTGATCTGACCATTACTATTGTCAAATTATAAAAGAAATAATATGATTGTGAAATTAACTTACTATTGTCATAATATAATCTTACAAAAAATTGAAATAGTATAATGTAAAACACAACACATACCGTATATGGTAAATAATTATTGTAATATTAATTGAATTTTGGTATAAGTGCATAAAACACATGATAATATTTTTTTTAGGTATTACATCAGTTGCTTTATTTTACATATTTTTTCTTATAATTTTATTTTTTTGAATTATTTACATATTTCATCCATTTTTCTAATTTTTTAAATAATACCTTTAATTAAAAAAAATTATACACCTCACGTGCCCACGAGTACTAATCATCTGTAAATTGAATCATCCATATTGAAAACCTTCTCAAATGAAAAAGAATTTTCAATGCATTGGAAAGTGTTTTCAGAGTAAATAATTTCTATTTCTAATTTTTATCATGTACCTTATGACACTCGTTACTTATCAGAAAAATTATATAATAATAAATAAATAAAAATACCAAACAAGTCACTCATTTATTAGTCAATCGTTAGGCCGGACGTAAGGAGTACTTTCTAGAATTCCTAGCCTACACTTTTGCCTTCCACATTTCAACCATAGCAATTTTGATCATAAGTATTTTATAAAGATCAACAATTCAGCTCTGACTTTACCAAGCAAGGAGAACCTACCCAACCTATTGCCGAATTTTAGTTATCATAGGATTGTCATTCGATCATATAAATAGAGTCAACTTTTTACAAAGGGTTGGAGCTGCTGGCCTTCACAGTCACAGTAAATCTAAATGAACTACAGAAGCCACAGAAATTCTAAAAACAGAATTGGGCTTTTCAAATCTGAGTTGCAACAGATACACAGCTACGGTCACCACTGGTCATTGGCTTGTTTGCTTGCTTAGTTTAAGAGACAGAACTACGAATGACTAATTCGAGCAGCACAAGCAAAGACTTTTACTGGTGGAAAGCAGCCGGAGTTGGACCGAGAAGAACCTAAAGATGTGCTTGTGCATGCTCAGGTTTGTGAGAGAACTCGTAATCAAGATGAACAAAGGCACGCTCTATTTCAGGCAATAGCTCGAGCTTCTCTTGCAAGGATTCTCCAATGTCATGAGCTATTTGCAATGGCATGTCAGCCGGTAGTACAATGTCAACCTCGACAAAGTAGTGAGATCCAAAGGTGTATGCTCTGACGGTGTCAATATGCCTTATGGCCTTGTGGTGGTTCCAACAAAGGTAGGTGAGTTTCTGCAAATATTCTGGTGCAGCAGACCTTCCGACCAGGGAGTTAACATTCTCCAGCACTGTTAGCGACCATGTGCGGATAGTGTACAAGGCCAGCTGCAGAAGGTAGAAGTTAGACGGTTAGGTTTGAAGAACATTTGAAAGATGATGCTATGAGAAGAAAGCTGCAACAAAAAGTGTCATAGCTAACCCAAAATTCAGAATGTACAATTCATTGAGTATGCCAACTACTCATAAGAATAATGTAAGGCAATTAGGATAACAAATTTATTTGGGGTTGCAGGGAGGGGGAGGGGGGAGAGAGAGACGACTGAGAAGAGATAACTGGAACTTACTATGATTGCTCCAACAGGATCCATCCAATCACTGATATAATTAGCAAGTAGTACAGCAATTAGACCGATGATGTTTGTGATGACATCAAAAAAGTGATCTTGGGCATAAGCTTTTACAATCTCATTGGTAAACGAGCGGCAGTACACGCACAGCAGAAGTTTCACTAAGGTTACAGAAAGCATAATGCCAACAACCCAAAACTCTTGCTCCTTGGACAAGTTAAAGTCCGTCTCCTGGAAAGTTCATTATATAAATAGCCAGCATTAAGGGATTGTATAATATCCGTACACTTGTTATTTATGACTTCCACACATCCAAGGGTCAAATATGGTTTTAATCTATAACATACAATCAATGCACCCAATCTAAACTCAGTTGATTACTTACATCCGATGCCAATGTTCGCACAGACTCTAAGATAATCTGCAGTCCCAGCGTAGCCATGACAGAGGCAAAGACGAGTATTCCCTGCATAACATTTTATCTTTCAAAGTAAGACTTGTGCGGAAGGACCACAATCTAGAGTTATACAGCTGACCAATTGCAACGTCTTACGTTTGAAGTTTCCTGAATCAGATTTTCATAGGTGATTAACAGCTAACTGTAAAGTAAATATGTGAAGAGCATGTACCATAAACCTGTGCTCAAAAGTTTTTAACATGCACATCAAAGCTCTTACTTTAAAAAAGCAAACCCCACATTTACTTACCAAACTTCTGGTACAATCTAGGATAAACCAAAATAATTAATCTAGAATGGAGCCTGGTATCAAAATCAAACATCAAGGCCTAAGCGACAAAGAATAAGCCTATTTACTGAAAAAATTAACCGGCCCTGATGTTCCCAACTGAAACCTAATCTTCTTGATCCTTTCAATCAACTTTATAATGATTTGGACTCAGAAGAACGTTGATTCCAAAACATAAGATGTTATGGAGACTGTCAGGCTGATAATAACATCATTAGCGGCAAGAAAAGGTCAAAACTAGGGAGCAGGGAAATAATAAAAAAGGAATATGGTCATGTGTGGTTCAAAATATTTCTTACTTAGTACTCCCTCCGTTCCACAATAGATGAATTTTTAAACTGGTGCACACATATTAAGAAACTGGATCAACTTCATAACTGATCCCTGATCTTTTTCGAAATTCATAGATAGTCCCTGATCTTTGGCAATCAATATACTTGAAAGTAGTACATAAAAGTTGGACATAATTGGTAATTTCGTTAGTCAGCCGTTAATTTTGGCCGTCATCTAAACATGCCATTAATTTCATTTATTTTGAAGGGTAAAATACAAAATTTCCACTCATCTTCTTCTTTCACAACTTCAGCCACCACCATCAAACACCACTACCACCATCACCATCACCATCACCATCACCATCACCATCACAAACACCACTGTCAAACACTACCACCCCATCCACCACCACTGTCAAACACCACCACCCTATATGATTCCAAGAATGACCGGAGTAAAAAGCTGGAATGCACCAGATCTATATGCCTAAAAGGATAATGGGTCAGAAACCCATCCACCATTTGCAGATCCTTTACAAGCACAAGAACAAATATCACCGATTCCAACCAAAAATCACAAATCCAACTTACCGATTCCAACCAAGAATCGCCGACAGACTCAGAACCCCTCCTGACCTCGTGATACTTAATTAAGAATCAAACCAATCAAAATTTCAAAGTTTCAAATCTGGGTACTACTCTCAAACCAATCAAATTTTCAAAACCAGACCATGATACTAATTAAGAATCAACGACTTCCATTGACGAGATCTGATTTCCATAAGATCTGGAATGATTTCCACCACAAAGATTTTAAAATTTAAAATTAAAATCGTCGACCTCCATTGCCGATGACCTTGATTTCCGGCAACCTCCATTGCTGAGATCTGCACCTTCCTCATCTTCTTCCATGATCTTCTCTTCTTCCAAATTTCTTCTTCTCGTCCTCCTCCTCCTTTCAGATCTCAACCTCCATTGCCGAGATCTGCAACATTGTGAGCTGGGCTGAACTTTGGATCGGCTGAACTGTTGCATTCCAGCTCTCACTCCATCTTTTATATAGATCTGGGATCGTCCTACCCCTCCTTTCAGATCTCGACCACCACCCTTTTTTATTTTCCACAACATTGCAACATTGCCCAGCTCTCACGTCGGCCGAATGAAGAGAATGAGAAAGAGATCGAGAATTTTTTTTTTCAGTTTTCCCATTATTCCCTTGAATAAGTGAACACGTGAGAGGTATGTGACAGTTGACAGCGGAAATTAACGGGCCTTTAATGGCTGGCCCAATTTTATCCACATTTTGGGTTCTTGATTGATTAACATTGATTGTCAAAGATAAGGGAATATCCATGAATTTTGAAAAAATCAGGGGCCATTTATCAAGTTGTCCCTAAGAAATAATATATATTTACAAATTTACCTTCATTAAATAGTCTCTCTTTATCGGTGGTAAAAAGGTAAATGTTAATAATGATCATGGGTAGTTGATAGAATAGGAGGTTAATTTAGGAAAATATGGGTAAAAAAAGCCAAGATTTCCTAAAGAGACAATTCTTTTGGAACAAATTTCTTACCTAAAAGGTCATCTATTGTGGAACGGAGGGAGCATTAGAAAGCAGAAAAGAGCCACAAAGTCAACAGCAAGAGAATGAGTTAGTTAAAATATCTTTCTGCATCTGTTTCCTACTTGCTTCAGAAAAATGCACTTGATAAGCATCACTATATTGTATCCCTTGAAATATGTTCTCTCCGCAGGCAACCAAGATATAGTCTCATGTTGCACTTATTAGAGTGGACCGTTTAATTGTGTTGAGAAGAAAGTTTACGAGCGGTGGATCAACCAGATATGTTACTTAAATGACTGCAAATAATCATGAATTTTACAAAAAACGAACACACTGAAAAACTACAACAGAACAACTGCCTCCACAAATGCAAGTAACAGCAGAGCACTAACCAGAGGCTGCATTCTTTTCTTTCCAATAGGATATTGATAGGGATTTCGTGACTGCATAGAGAAAGCTGTAAACCACAAAATAAAGCCTGATAGAAGATCGAGAAGTGAATCCAACGTTGAGGCAATGATGGCCAATGAACCACTCCTGACGGATGCATAAACTTTAGCCGCAAAAAGAATCATATTTGCAACATTCGATATTCGAATGGCTAGTGTCTCACTTTGAGCCAATTTCTCCTTTTCTTCCTGCAAATGAAATAATCAGCATCTCTATGCAAGGCTTACACACTTTTCCCTTTTATACTTTCTACAGTCAAAATTGTACTTTCCCTAACCTAAAAAGTAAATAATATACCTCTGACATTCGAGGTACAAAACCACGCTCTGCTAAAGCATCCATCTCATTGAAGCCCTCTAGCATTTCTACCTGCTGTTGATAATATTCAGCAACATTATCTTCAGAACCTGGAAAGATCAAAACAAAATTAAAATGTAGCTCAAGCAACCTCTACATAATGCATCCATTTCCTAAGCCTTCACAATTAATCTCAACAATCCAAGCTACAGGTTCTGTAAGTTAATAGTTATCTCAAGCCACAAAAATTAGGATCCAATTCCAGTAACCACATAGCAGAAGCCAGGCAGAGGATAATGGTCAGAATACAAATGGAGTTCCAGCATTGAGATTGTGTTGTTCCAGTTTTCAAAATTAGAGATTAGAGAACTCTTCAGCACTTCGTCCAATCATTTTCTAGTTTCAAAGTTTCTGCTGATTTTTAGAAAGTTACGATCCTATAATGGAGCGTGTGCTGCTGCTTGCAATCTAATCGTCAGAATTTAAGGTAAATGGCAGGACAATAGGATATATTGATTACAAAGGTATATTCATATGACAAGTATATCAGCCAAAGAATGTATTTCCCTACAGTATCCAAATATTTGAACACCAAATAGTTAATTACAGGGTGGAACTAACTAGTTGCAAAGAAGCTTGAGATCCGATTAACAACAACCAGGGCGTGCAGTTGGTTTCGAGAAACTTTAACATGGCCAGTTTAGTTCACCATCTACACCTCTAACTATGGCACCAGCACAGCATTGACTGTGATTGCCACCTGACTCGAACTTGAGAGCTCTAACAGAAGGGGGCCATCTAATCAATTGCCAAAAACGAGAAGCGACCAATGTGAAGGACTAGGCAAATGATGTCCACTTTTAATATATATCCCGAGTCTCTTCATAGGCTCACGTAAAATTCGGTTGTATGGGGTTGACATGTCAAGACTTACTTGGTTTTCCACTACATAGTTAAATAAATCACTCCATAAGTAACAAATGAAATAAAAAAAAAAAACTTGGAACATCAAGTTGCGGCGAATTCACACGACTGACACATAATCCTGGACTAATCTCTCAACAGCAACGAATTTTCCTAGAAGATAACCCAATTGTCGGTCTAATGAACATTAGTCTAACGTAGTATTCTGGTTATCTATCCAAAAAAGTAAATTAGTCTCTAACAGGAATTCTGCAGATGAAAGAAAGACCACTTGACAACACTGTCAATAATGAAAAATATCCATCCCAACACAACTATCCTGGCAGCAAATTAGGCTTGTGGCCGGTGGCCCCAAACACCAGTTTTATCACAGAGCAAAATCCTCCAAGTTTGTGTGGGCAGGGAGTCCTAATCTACTGCCAATTTAACTAATTCAAACGTAAATTCTAGTAACCATGACAGAAAAGACTAGACCAAAAAAATGTTTAGTACATCCATCATTCCAAACACTAAATACCACATGAGAACATGGCCAAAACTAATGCAAAATAAATCCAGAAAAGAGAGGTTAGTTCATCAAAAAATAAAAAACAAAAAACATAAGACTTTCCCAATCAGAATGGCTTCAATTGGAGTGACAAAGACAAGTGAAGGTTAAACATTAAAATAACAAATGGGGAAATATAAACAATTGAAGCATCTCCCAACAATGGAAAAAACAAAATCGAAGGCAGCGTGGAATAACTACTAAGTTTAGACGTTTCCTAAAGAGTTGAAACAAACTGTTAGGCAAAAGAGAAGTAAGGCAAAAAAGTGATAGTAGTAATACCTAAAACCCCAAGGCAGTCATGGAGGCCGCGAGGAGGCTTCTCTTTGTGCTCAGAAGACAGCTGAAAGCCGTCGAAGTTCAATCGCCACGACTGGTCGCCATTGTTGATCTCCGTCAAGAGAAGTAACTCTTCATCTCCGTTCATATCTCCGGTATCCACCATTCGCAGGTTACTTATTAGGAGAGAGAGAGAGAGCGAGAGAGAGAGAGCGCGAGAGAGAGAGCGGTTTTTTGTCGATTATTGTGACGGGTGGGGGTGGAGTAAAGCCGTAAAAGGTAGAGAGTGAGAATTTGATGGGTTGAGGAGGGTGTTTTGGGAATTAAGTAAAATCTGGGTGGAGCCGGAAGGTGGTTGTGGCTGCGAATGGCGGAACGTTTCCAACCAGGTAAGGGACTATTACTATCTTGTTCTTGATGCAATTGTCCTTTTTTCTCATTGGGCCAAATGCCACTCAACAATTGCAATCATTTATATTTATATTTTAGGTTACAAAATAAAATTTCTATTACGCATTAATCGTATGATTTAAAAAGTTATACTTTTCATTTTAATTGTCCTAAAAATAACATAAAACTCTTACAATATATGATTATCGAGGATAATTAAATCAAAACGGAGAGAGTAATATTTATTAAATATTATAATATATGTTTCAAATCATTTTGATTGACATTACTCTTCCTATTTTATTTTATTTTTGAGTTTTGCGAACATATATCCAAAGACATATAATTCAAAAATAAAAATGACTTGTAATAGAAATTAAATTTCTTTAAAAATACCCCTTAACACATCCAAGAAAGTATTTATATGGCTAATTTTTTATTTTAAATTATTAATTTTTTTGTTTGATTTTAATTATTTATAATAATAATAGAAAAAAAATATATTTTTGAAAGAATTAAAATGAAAGGAAGAAATATTGTATATTTCACACCATTTATTATCTAAATTCTTCTTTCGGTGAAATATTAAACAATCTTGAACTATGAAAATACGTGTAGCAATACTATCCGCCTTGGAAAAGGTGAAAATGACTCACGATTATTACAAGTAATCTTTTTTTTGGTTGTGGGCCAACAGGATTTTGACGTTATGAGTGATTTTCTTTCTTTTCAGTTTTGTTTCAAAATCAGTGCGTTCGTATGATAGCGAGAAAGTTATTTAAAAAATAAAATAATAAAATAAAGTGAAGTGAAGTAAAAAAAAATATAAAAAATTATTTTTTATGTACATTTCATTAAATTTGTATGATAGTATTTACAGAAAAGTATTTATTGCAAGAAATTTTATATATTTTTTTTCCTTTTTTTCGATGCTTTCAAAACAAGAAATTTTATATATTTTTACAGAAAATTATTTTTTTTCCTTTTTTTTTAGGCTATCAGGTTCAAAAGTTCGCAATTTAGGCCCTGATCTTATAATTGTGTTGCATAATAGGCCCCTTCTGAACGGAATCCGTCAAAAATTCACGGAAAGGGCCTATTATGCAACAAAATTGTAACATCAGGGCCTAAATTGCAAACTTTTGAACCTGGGGACCTAAATTGCGATTTGTGACAAATATTGGGACCTAAAACGCAATAAACCCTCATTTTTCTCATACATGCATTAATGTCACCAATATTATAAATGCTCGTTAATACATCCTCCATTATAAGATGCTTCAATTTTATTAATTTTAAAAATGAAATATATTGATTTTCATTATACATGCATAAATGTCACCAACATTATATATTATAGCTTCCTCTATTGTAAATGTTATTTACATACCTCCCGCATTATAGGATTCTTCAATTCCATTATAAGAAGAACGACATATTTTGATTTTTCATTGAGAATAAGTTACTATTAAAAATATTTATTGAGAATAACAATTATTTTATGTCTTTTTATGTGAGGGACTAAATTGTTATACTCAAACTAACGCAAAAAAATTTCTCCATATCACAAACAAATGGAAGATCATATTTGTAACTTAAATGCTGTAAATTAAAACGGATATTCATATATTGGTTATATTCTGCAATTAATAGTCTAATTTTGCACATTTACTAACTTTTTTCTATTTTATTTAAATTATTGCTCTTACTTCTAACACATTTACACGATTGAATACCTTTATTTGACCTTACTCATTAATGTAATTGTGCTTTTTTGTTTTCTTTTTACAATATTTTTTTTATTTTTGCGGTTAAAGTTATATATTAAATGCATGTAATTTAAAATTTAAACTATATATAGTTAAGATACCCATAAAAATACCAACATAAGCATGAATCATTATTTTCATAAATAGTCTAAGACTGTTTCTAGGTAAATTAATATGATTATAATAAATTTTTATCATTTTTGTTCAAATAAAAGAAAATTTTAAGAGAATTTAAAATTTTAAAAATAATAGAAAAAATAAAAATTATCTATTAATAGTATTTAATTACACTTGTGTAAAGTAAAATTAAATTGTCAATGGGACATAAACACAATATTGAGGAGACTATAAATTTCATGAGAGTTTTTTTTTTAATTGTAATAATAATATGGACGTAACATTTAGTCAATATTAAATTAAGAAAAAAAATCATATTCTTAATATTAAGTCAAAATCTAAGATAAAAATTAAGCCTAAAATTAATTAAAAAATAATTTTCTTAAAAAAAGTGATTACAAATACATTCAACCATGTAATAAGTTATAACGTGATTCTTTCTTCTTTAATTAATATAAATTAAGTGTTATTAATACAATTTTTAGGCTATTTATCATTAAAAAATAGATATTTAGTATTAAAGTTTTAAAATTCGTATATATTATATATATAAGAATAGCATTCTAAAATACCAATAGTTAGTTTTATTAAGTATATACATTTAATTATTACTTAAAAGATCAATTACGATGTGAAAAATATTATGAATATATTAACTCATATAGTAATAATAATGGGACCTAAAACAACATTAAAGTAAAATTAAAAATAAAGTAGTATAAAAAAATAATTGACCAAAATTTAAAGAAAAGATCATACTAAGAAGTTAATCAAAATCTCAAAATAATAAAAAATTAAAATCTAAATCAAAGCCAAAGCCCAAATCCGCAAGGCAAAATCAAAATCAAAATCAAAATCAAAATCAAAATCAAAATCAAAGGTAGATAGTAGTACTACTCTGTAGTTTAGTCAAAGATCCAAAATGAGCAAACAGTAGCAGCAATATGATCCCACTCTTAGCCTAAAACAACATTGATATTGCTCCGTTTTTTACAAACAGTAAGTTGCAAAGAGAGATTGCTAATGGTTAGAATTGATCAGAATAAAATCTATCAATTCTTGAATTCATCGACATCAAAATTTCCTCCCTCTAGGAAATCCTCCACGAAGAAAATTGTCTCATTTTTCAATAAGGGGTAATTTTGAAAAAAATTAGGCGGTAACGAGTAATTTAGGGGTGACATTTAGCACCACCCTTTATTAATGTATAGAGATTTTATCCAACATTTAAATAACAAAGGTGATAATTAAATTAAAATTTTAATGTTGCTAATTATAATTATATTAGAATGATCACCATTTTTAATGGGTATTGCTAAATATCGTCCCAAATTTTTTCACTCCCGCCACATATTTGACGAAAATGCCCTGTTATTAACCACCCCTGACTTTCTCATCCCACCCCAAATTTTTGGTTTCGTTGTCACTCGTTGATCAGTTCTTTTTGTTCCTTGCCGTCCAAATTGTTCAAACAAATAGAAAATAAATTTTGTTGGTGTAATACATTCAACACTTTTGGCGTCTGTTATACGAGTGCAAGGTATCAGCAAGGCCAAATCCTCTACATTTGCAACTTGCTCCATTGGCTTCTTAACTGAAATCACAAATACACCCAACAAACATGGCTTGTGCACAAACATTTTTGATAAACATAGATTGTGCACAAACATTTTAATTTAAAATTTTGATTTCTGGAGGAATGAAAAGTAAAACTTAGAGATGAGTTTTGGGTTTCACCTACATAGTTGTTGTTGCTACCATTTAGATTGCTGCTAGTTTTGTAGTTCAATCTGTTATCAATGGGGATGTTTCGTCATTTCTCATTACATATATCTGCAATTATTTACTCTTGGTTTACCTTTAATTAGTGGAAATGGGGCATTATTTGGAGGATACATATGGCAAGGTTCCGTTTAGTTGGGCTATTTTTGGAGCCTTGATTCCAAAAACTACTAGTTTTTTCGTTCACTTGGTTGGTTTCAAAAATCATGATTTTCTCTCTCATACCTACTAATTTTACATACCCCTATACACACATTTATATCCTATCAAACATCACATCAAACCATAACTAACACTCTATCTCTTTCTCTCTCCAGTCATTTAATGTAAATTTTCAAATTTTTAAGGGTAGAATGGGAATTAACTAAAATAAAACCAAAAACCACAAAACGATAAAAATCATCCAAAAAAAACCAAACCTAACAAAAAACTAATCATTCAAACACATTATTTTGGAGTTGAAAAGAAAATGGTTTGCCGCAGTTGCAAGAATATAGGACGATATTCTTCTTTCAAAAATTGATGTTAGTGTTATTGTGTTTAGTTGGATTATTTTTGGAGCCGTGGTTCCGAAAACAACCATTTTTTTGTTCACTTAGTTGGTTTCAAAAATCTTTTTTCTCTCATACCTACTAATTTTACATACCCCTATACCATATTTATATCTTATCAAACATCACATCAAATTATAACTAACACTCTATCTCTTTCTCTCTCTAATCATTTAATGTAATTTTTTAAACTTTTAATGGGAATTAACCCAAAAAAAATCAAAAACCACAAAACCATAAAAAACATACAAAACAAATCAAACTTAACAAAAAGCCAACCATCCAAACACATCCAAATTTCATGGAGGGTCTTGCCTTACTTCAGCATGAGATGAGGTGAGAAATTTGGGATTATAAATAATATGGGTATTTTCGTTCAAATTGGAGCAGGAAAAAAAATTTAGGAGTGGTATTTAGCAACTCAATTTTCAATTTAATGCGTAAATAATATAGACCCAATGCAATTAAAGACTTAACAAAGGCCCAAATTCGGCCCAAGACAATTGAAACTAACTTTAAAGTAAAAAAAAAAAAAAAACTAAGATTGCGTTTGGATGGGTGGTTTTTTGTTTTGGTTTTTGAGTTTTTGTAATGATTAAAGTAAAAAGTAAGAGAGAGATA
>JAOWAN010000051.1:1456504-1473434 GCA_028566635.1 Lobelia cardinalis | reverse complement strand
CATCATGAGGGCAATTTAGTCTTTTATTTCATAAACTCATATCACTCATATCATTTCATATTCAAATAGTGAACAGTGCAATATCATCATATATCATCATATATCGCATTCCTGATCTGACCCTTACTAATTTTAAACCATTAATTTTTATACCTAAATTAAAACATCGAAAAGCATCCCTTAAAATATATTAGGCAAACAAACCATTAGACTTTAGTCCAAATAAAAGAACAAAATTTTCAAAACAATTCAATTCACGAGGGAAAATTAGCAAATGAAGGAAATAGGAGTATCTATATAAATGGAGCAACATGAAAGGAAGAGAGTTGGAAAATTCTGTTTCATTTTTAGTGTCTCATCCTCCATTTTATTACTTTTAAAAATTGATACGTATGCTCAAAATTAAAAGTACTCTTTTAAACGGTTGAAATAAAGCTTTAAAAAGATGAAAAAGGAAGTGAAACAATGGAACAAAAAATTTGAACTCCTAAAAACAATACCACATAATTTCCAAAATACAATCCTTTCCTACTCTCCTTCTCTCTCTCATACACACGCACCAATGCTCTCTTTTTCATCTTCTTTTTCTCTATAATCTTTATATATAATATAAAATTTATTTTGAATTTTTTAATTATATTTTACTTTTTACTGTAAATGACATACTCCCTCATTTTAATTCTATATGATAGTAATATATTATAAGAAAAAAAATAATTTTTAAGACAATTAAAATAAAATAAAAAAGTATTATTTAATTATAGAAAATTTAATTATTTGACAGACTAGTATATATACAACGAGTAAACCCAAAAGACAGAAGAAACCTTAAAAAGTATTTTCTTCGTTCCATAATAGTGGACGTTTTAGACCTATACATATATATTAAAAAATAATTTATGTGAATAAATTTACCTTTATTAAATAATCTCTCTTTATTAATAAGAAAAGAGATAAAGTGTAATTAATAAATATTGATGGATGTAAAAGTAGAAGGATAATTTAGGAAAATATGTATTTTTTCTAAAAATTTTAAAATGACAACTATTTTAAAATAAATTTTAACTTTTAAAACGACTAACAAAAAACGGAGGGAGTACAAATTGTAGTACGGAAAATAGCAAATGGAGAAAAACCGAAAATTATACGGAGTGTTTAGGCACTCCGTGTTAGGAGTGTCCTAATGCACATAGTATTTATAAATTATGCACATATAAATTTTTATGTGCATTACTAATTATGTTATATGTATTATAATTATGTTATGTATATATTTTATAATGTTTATGTGCATTAAAACATGAGCAAGGAGTGCCCATATAAAGATTGGAGAAAAACCGCTTTTTTTACATTTCAATTTATCGTTAGCCAACCTGCTACCATTACCAACTCCTGCTAGTCAATCTACACGCACTATCAATTCTCTCTATCTCTGTACCAAAAATGTCGACCAAATTCTCAAATTCAAACCCTAATCAACTCTTAATTACAGTTTTTTTCATCACATCATTCCTATACCTGTTCCTCCAAGTGAATTCCCGAACTCTACGACGCAATTCAACCTCGAAACCAGATTACGATTCTCTTACTTACATATGGCCGCTTCCATCCGACTTCACCTTCGGCCGCGACACCCTCACCGTCGACCCCGATCTCCTCCTTCTCCTCTCAGTCGGCCAAAACGGCCACTCCTCCTCGATTGTAAGAAACGCTTTTCAGCGTTACAAATCCATCATTTTCGAGCACGCTTCTTCCACTAAGGTCACTCCCGTGTTTGACCTTACCAGTATACGTATTACTGTTTCATCCGATAACGAAGAGGTGAGATTTGAGTTTGAGTTATGGAAGTTGCATTTCGTAGCATCTTCGAAGTGGTTGTTGAAAATTTAACTTTTTGGATTTGAATGATAATGAATATGATAATTGATTTGTTCACATGAATTGGCTATTTGATTTAAATGGAGAGAGTATTTTCTTGTGTTTGTTTTGATTTTGGTTGGAGAGCTTGTTTTGTTTTAATTTTATTTTATTTGGTTGTGTACCAATTTTGCTTTCTTTATTCAGCTTCAATTTGGCGTGGACGAGAGCTATGATTTGGTAGTTGTGCGGACAAAATACGCTTCGATCATAAGCGGGGTCACTATTTTGGTAAATTCATACTTTATCCTTTTTGCTTTAGTTATTCCATGTTGGGATTATCTTGTTCAACTGATGCACGTAGGTATATATATATTTTTCTTTTCTTTTCTGTTTTATGTAAATGTACTCCCTCAGGAATTCATTAATGAATGAAATAAATAAAAATGGGAGGCTTAATTTCCGACCACTTAGAGTGCCTAAGAGCTACAACTAAATGATGAAGGGGGACATAGTACCTTACTTTCATAAACCAAAAGTGAAAACACTAAATAAATTTAAGACTAGGAATACCATTGTAATCTAATATGACATTACCCCTAACAGAAGTAGGCAAATCAGAACTAAACTGAACAAAGAATCTTCATTCTCACAGTCAAAATTAGCTAAAGAATGTGCGACTTTGTTTGCCTCCCTATAACAATGATGGAAAGAGAAGTTCATGAGGAGCAAATCTTTGATCTCTGATAGCCTGAACCACATCCTGTTGCAACAAATCTGTGATACCAGGCCTTAGCTCAGAACTAGAAATAAATTAATCTTGGACCTTGCAATTAACAGAAAGATTAAAAAAATTACATGATAGCGATGAGTTGTGATTTGATGTGATGCTTGATAGAATATAAAGGTGGGTATAGGGGTATGTAAAAAGAGTAGGTGGGAGAGACAAAAATATGTTTTTGAAACTTAACTCGTGAACGAATTTTTTGGATTTTTTCCAGACAAAGTGCAAAAAACTCCACTCGCAAAGTTGCAAACGCAGCCTAAAATTTCTCCCCCAAATCCAATTTATAAAAACTGTACTGCAATTTCCTTCAAAAACAAGCCAAAAAAATATGAGGTTCAACCTTGTCTCTATTCTCTAACTTGCATTAACTTTCGCCATACAGCAGAGCCACTAATGATTGGTTCCTCTATGAGTCCAACAAGTAAGACATTGGCTGTGAATTAAAGAAGAGTTGATAAATGGTGCTTTAACACTCTCTAGATGGACATATATGTGCAGTGCAATGCCCCTTTTCTTGTTAAACTCACTAATGCATCAAGTCTCCTTTTCGTTTTCTTTCCACCTTTCGCTCCTTTTTCATGTTTTTGTAGGACTGTCTTATTTTCAAAATATTAAGTCTCTGGGTTTTGATTTAGAACTTTTCTAGAAAAGAGTAGGATAAAGTAAGAGGTAGATAGAAAGAGAGAAGTGGTGGACAAAACCCAGATGCAAGAAAGTAACTTTGTTTTGCTTATTTGTGAAAAAAAGATAAACATAGAGATCGAGAGAACTAGTGAGAGTTAAGAGAGAAAAGTAGAAAAAAATCCAAAAAGAGTTGCATGGCCGAACAAGGCCTAAGTCGTGGGGCTCTTCAGTAGCTATAATTCTCTGGGCATGATTCCAAGTTTTGGTATTTATTTTTTCCATTCTGAGAGAAAAATAGCCTTTTGGTCTGTATTGTCCCTATTCTTGTTTGAAAATTTAGATTTTATTTAGCTTTGTTTTTTGAATTAAGCGGATATAATCAGCATGAAACGTATAACCATTAATTCTTGTTTGGTATTCTGTTTAATGCAGGCAAACACAATTTATGGTGCATTGCGTGGGTTAGAGGTATGAAACCAGAGTAGACACATGCTTATTTGTCTTGTATCTGCAAATAACTAGTATATTTTTTAACCATTTTCGTTCTTCGAAAACTCTGGACCCCATGATAAGATTGAACATGGTCATAAATTTGCTCCAGTATGTCTTCCGAGTTCAGAATTTATATTTTTCATCTTTTTTGGTTTGTAAATATAAAAATACTCCATATTCCCAATTTATGATTATCCTTGTGCTACATACCTTTTTCATTAAAAAAGATCTTGCAGCATATCTCCATTCCACTAGAGGACCGTGTACGGAGGAGCATATCCCACATCGTGGGGGTTGGTTCTAGGACCTAATTTTGTCAAACAAATAGGACGTCACTTTATATGTAGTTCATATCTCAGAAGGTTAGGTTAAAACATATATCGTGGCCCTAGACATTCAAATTCACGTACTTAAGATGTCGGGGTAATAAGGAAAACAAATTAAATCCTGTGGGAAAGTCGCAATCTCAAGCTTCTCCAGCATTTACATGCATAACATGTGTGTATATTGTAGAAGCGACTGATGGTGTGACTTGAGAGAACGATGGAAAGAGGTAAAAATAGGAAAGATCAATAGACCTACTGGGATTTGAGCTAGTCAAAATATCCTCTTCGTCCCCTTTTTTCTTTCCCCTGAGAATATAGAGAGGCCTACATGTATAACAAGAATTAGGTGACACCTTGTGCTGGAGTATGCAAAGGATTATTACTAGGTGGTTTTTTTGTTGTTGCTTGTTCGTAGAACTCGAGCCAACAGTTGGTGACTGAGTTGAGCTCTTTCTGTCTTACGTGTTCAGGCTACATGTGGATACCGAGAAACTGTGGATTGTCTGAGCTTTTAGCTTTGGACAAGGTTGGCAGAGTTCATTATTACTAAGAGTACCTGCTTGTAGCATGATGTTTTACTATTTTCCTTTTGATAGGTAGCATTTATTCACCTATTTTTAGTGATCATGCGGAGTTGGACAATGTGATTGGCTACAAGTAAATTCACCCTAAGTTTCAGTTCAGGTCATTTCGTAGTTTCTCAAAAAGTAAGGAGAATCAGTTTTTGTATAATTAGATGGGAATAGGAGGCTTTAATGTTTTTCAGAAAAAAAAATCTTGCCTAGAACCATGTAACAGCAGACAAAGACAATGTGGAGATAATATTACATTGTAATGCCTACATCATCAATATAGCATCTTGCTTGAGTTTTAATTTTTGTTTCTTTGGTCATTTCTCAATTTTTTTTAACCATATTCTCTATTATTCAGGTTCTGTTGATGTTCTGCTATTTCCTGTGTAACTTGTTCTTACAATACCCTACTAGTTTATAGTTGTCCAATATGGTAGATGAAGGTTACAAAATTGGGGTCCTTTTCTCTTTCTCCCTTGTCCGGATGCTTGGTGTCTGTGAGCAAAAGTATGTATACTTTTGTGAATAATTTGTGAGGTCCCACTAGTCTCCCTCCACACCCGTGCTTTAAACTTAGTTCACAAGATCCGCTTTTTGAATTCTTACATAGAACCCTCAACTATCCTATTTACGGTTTCTTCAATACTTAAGGAAAAGGCAGCTGAGCTCTAAGGCTTCTAGTGCACAATTGGCGCCATTGTAAGTAATGGTATTGGCAGCTAATTGTTTTGATTGCTCTCCAAACCAATAGGCCATTACAATACAGTTATTCTTCTCATTCTTTTAGTTCTTGGTTATGTTGCAGACATTTAGCCAATTATGTCATTTCGACTATGGAACTAAAACTGTGAAAATATACAAGACTCCATGGTACATCAGAGACGAGCCAAGATTTCCGTATCGTGGGCTTATGCTCGGTAAGCCACTAATTGTTTGTTGATTGCACTACTTTTTTGTCGATTTGGATATTGATCTTCATGAAATTAGTGTTTAGAGATGAACTTGCTGATGTGTTATAGTCCTGGAATGTCTTTGATGCATATGATTTTCCTTTATTGTGCAGATACTTCAAGGCACTACTATCCGATCAAAGTAATCAAGCAAATAATCGAATCAATGTCATATTCTAAACTTGTAAGATGTGCCCCTTTCTGTTTATCATCATGCTTGTGTTTTATAATTCAAAATCACTGCAAACAGTTCCTGGTTATTGTTTCCTCCATTTACCCAATGAGATTATGCGTACTTCTGATACTGAAAATTGCATTCAGTAGAATGTCCTTCACTGGCACATCATTGATAGGGATTCGTTTCCTCTAGAAGTACCTACATATCCATATTTGTGGAAAGGGGCATATACGAAGTGGGAGAGGTACACTGTCGAGGATGCTAGCGATATAGTCAAGTAAGATTTCTATGCCTCATCAAGTGCGGTATTTATGTGAGCTTTGAATGCTTTTTGATAATGTATAATTTTTGTAAAAGTAAATGGTTAATTTACCAGGAATGAGCTTAATTTCCTACATTCAGATTGATTTCAATATAAATAAATTTGTAATGATTCCAACCGTAACAACCAACCACTTAAAAGTTTGTAATAGCTGATTCATGGTAAAAGTTGTAGGTGCATTGACTGGACTCGGTGTGCTCAGATCTGCTTGTTTTGTTGAAGAAGCAAGGAACAATGGGTCGCTTGCCTTGCAAGATGTGTGTGGATGTGTCAATGATAGTATATTTGTAGATGTATATATACAATATAGGATATGCTAGGAAATTTGTTAATGTGCCCTGTCTAGAGTTATGTTGACTTGGCACTTGGCATACTCCGTCTCTCTCTCTCTCTCTCTCTAATCTGATGGCATAGAAGGCCTCTCTTCCTTCGTTCTTCCCTCTCTTTTGGTTGAACCGTGGCAAGGCTAATTACGGATCTTTGTGATTCAACAAAGAGAAAAGTAGTGTCTCTGGACGAGAAGAGTCTTAAGAACTATCCTAATGTATGCCCAAAGTTCTCCTATGTGTTCCCAACTTTCGGAATGAGTCAATATTAGTGTGGTCACAGGGATTACGCAATCTTGTTGGCTTATCTTAGTATCGTATTCTTATCACCCAATGTCACTATACCATGAAATTCTTTCCCTTTAAAGAGTCCTTTTGTCTATTCATATTTTCTTCGTTTGACTTGGGATATATATGTAAAACGACAATGAACTAGTAGATGCTTCGTGTTTTTCCTTGGGCATTGATTTAAGTTCATACTCATGGATTTTGTGTTGTTTTTGTACCTCATTATCTTTATTTCTAATTTATTTACTAATAGTGCATTTCCTGCTACATGTTTTGTGGATATGGCATCATCTGAAGTTTTGCCAGAGAGAGAGGTATGATATATAATTTTCATTTGGATTTTTTGTATCTTAATGCTTTCATTAGTAATTTGTGAATTTAAGATCGAATATATGTATAAATGCACAGTCACACAGACGCACGGACACATGCATGAAGCCCTCAGATTAGTTATTTAGCCGTCACTAGATAAAATTGTGTGCTTGATGTTATATTAGGACCACTGTAAGAACAGGTAAGTTTCCCAACAAACATTTGGTTACCATGACTGATGTTTCCCATGTATGATTGGAACTTGGTGATAACTATTGTTTTCAAGTTGTGATTCATTTTCTCGCTTGTCTTGAATCCCTTTTGACAGGAATAAGTGTCATGGCAGAAATTGATGTTCCTGGTCATTCAGAATCATGGTAAAGAACATTTAAGACATCACCTCTGTCTTTTGCTGTATGTTCTTGGTTAGTTTATGCTTTCAAATCAAGCTTTTCTGGAAAAGGTTGAGGTCTTCTTCACAGAAATCACTGGCAAAATCCAAGCATTATGCTGCTAGTGTAATAAATGCCAGGCAATCGGAATTGAAACATGCGTTAGTTAGCAACAAATGAAAAACTAAAATACTTGAACATTATATAGAATACTTTAAAAATCTCAGAGATTAGGATCGAGAGTTTATAGTCCTGTTCTTTATTTAATCCTCTTTTTCAATGTACATGATTCTTATAGGAGTTTTAATGTGCATAGGACATTATAAATGGTTCACATCTAAGAAGCATTTTTTTACAGTGAAACATGTCATATCTTTGCTGCCTTTATATATTTAAATGTGATATATTTGAAGCAGAGAAAAATAAATGAGTGTTCAAATAACTCAATTGGCGATCTACCCTTGCATATTCTTTTAACTATCTCATATGCCTTGCATGGAATCTTAAATCTGCTGTTCGCTGGTTTTTGTCCCCGCCATTTCTCCACATGCAGTACCTGGTTTGTTTAGGCCTCTTGGGGGTTTAAAAAAACAAAAAACAGGATGTATTTGGAGGGGCTTATGGGTTACTAACAAGATTGTTACTCAAGTGCCACCAAAAAGGAAAACTAAAAAGAAAGGCATGCCAATGCACCTGTTGTTAATCTTTATTGCATCTGTTCTTTGAGATTGTTTCTTGATCCAGTTTGTACTGTGCTTTATGTTCAAGTTTTGATATGCTTATGTGCAGGGGTTCTGGATATCCTGGTCTGTGGCCATCCCCTTCGTGTAGAGAACCATTGGATGTATCAAATAACTTTACTTTTGATGTGCTAGCTGGCATTCTGGAAGGTTAAATTCTGATAATAACTTTTGTGCCTGTGGTTGGTATTTGCTGCATTTTTGCTGTTTCATCCGAATACAGACTCGTCATATTCTTCCTGCGGTAGTTAAAAAAATGGTGAAGTTTAACACGTGGCTGATACACCAATATGAGTTTCAGAAAACCCTCTCTTTGTAGCTTCATCACAAGCCTTTGTAGATGATAATAATGCTTGTCATATGAGATGTAAAGTGAAGCTAAGAATAGTGTCTATGGACCCAAAACAGTGTTATGCTTGGTTTGGCTCATTCAAGGCTTTACTTAATCTCAGATGTTAAGTTATTGAGCGTAAACAAAATCATTAAATTCATAATTTTCCTTGTTTGAGTAAATATTGTCGATATATGGAGTGACTGGAAGTTGGTTTTTTATTTTGATATATGTGAGAAGTTTGGGAGTTACTTCTGTCCAAATAACCAACTGATATGAGCAGTTTCATTTCAACCAAAATGGTTGGACTACTCTTGATGTTTAATATTGGAATTTCCTTGGTGCTTGTTTCCTACTTGTTCTTAGGTTGATTACTTTTTGCATCCTGAAATACTTGTTTTTTAATAAACTTGTCACCTTAATGCATAATCGTACATGTAGTCGCTTGGTAGTAACTTCTATTTTTCTCCCTTGTAATTGACTGTTAGGGAGTTTGTTTAATGTGAGTTTTCAAGCTCCCAAGAGTCAGTACCTTGGACTTTATACCAAAAAGTAGAAGGAAATAATAGCAGAAACTTGGATAATCAATTACAACACATATTTGATACGTGGCCAATGCTTGTTGTAGTTCCTTGATTTTAGGCGGCGTTGAAACAGTGTTTCTCTCCTTGAAGATTTCTTATATTCAATTTTCCTTTTGCAGATATGAGGCAAATATTTCCATTTCAGCTTTTTCATCTTGGTGGCGATGAAGTTAATACTAGTTAGTGTGACTTCCTTCGAAGTTATATCTCTTTTCGTCTCACCTAATTTTTTTACTGATAAAATGGAAAGAACAAATGATTTTCTTGTTCAGTCTGACGGAATGAGTAAGATTATCATAAAAGTCAGGTATACCACTGTGCAAAATTGGCATAGATAAATGAACAAGATAAGACCCGCTGAAATGTGTCGATGCTAGAACAAATTCTCACTGTTTCTGCAACTTTAATTGAGTAATGCTACTGGCTTTTGTTAAGTTACCAACTGCTTCAAAAGCGTATGCCATCCAGAAGATGGCCTGACATGCTTACTAGGCTTACTGCTGTAGAGATTTTTGACTTTGTAGTTTGTGATACTGCTCCCATTGTCTAAATACGTCGTCTATAAGGCGAAAGTTTGTCAGCAGTTGAATCTTTTTCCTAACTCTCTACGTTCAGGATTATGAGTTATTACTACCTATCTCTGGCATACAATACTATCAAATTAGAGGAAAATGTGCCAATTAAATATTGCTTGAGAATCCTTCTCGTTCTTTTTCTTTTCCAGCACTTTGGGGGAGTAGGATCTACAGAAATAGATTTTTTTTGAGTTATTACTACCTATCTCTGACATACAATACTATCTAATTAGAGGAAAATGTGCCAATTAAATATTGCTTGAGAATCCTTCTCGTTCTTTTTCTTCTTCCAGCACTTTGGGGGAGTAGGATCTACAGAAATAGATTTTGTTTTGAGTTTGTGTGTATATGATGTAACCTTATATGTATTTGGTGGACGTGTGAATGATGCTATGTTCCTAATGAACGAGATGACATAGAAAATGTCTAGACCATGTACTTTCTAGTGCCTGTGTTGATGCTATTTTCCTCAAGTATGCAATTCAATCAAAAGCGTAAGCTAAAAATAAGGCTAACAGAAAAGGGGTATACCAATGTATATCATGCTTGAAGAGTATGTAGTAAAACCTGTTAATGACCTTTCAATGATGCTGGGAACTCTTAGCAGAAGTTTGTCTTCTTAACTAGTGGACTCCAAAATTTTGCTTGTTATGTTGGCATACTTGCCAATGTCTAATTTGCTTCAGTGGAGTCATTTTACTCGTTGTATTATAGTATACTTGCTAATGTCTACTTTGCCTCACTGAAGTCATCGACCCAGTATCAATTCCCCTGCTACATGCTCTTAGCATATGCAACCGCAACGGATTGATTAAAGGCTACAGCTTAGGCAAAACGAAATGCATGCTGCTTACAAGTAACAGTTGATGGTTCGATAACTGACTTTAGTCTGTCAGTTTAACTTGTCTGTACCTCTTATTCTCATTGTTCTCTATTCTTGCTGCGATTGTAGTTCTTTGTATTGGATACTGCGCTACTAGTCCATGGTTAATTTTTGTTGTTTTGCATTATCCACCATTTTGCAGGTTGTTGGAACTCCACTCCGCATGTAAAACAATGGTATAATTCCTAACCTTTCATTTTAAATCTTTGGTTGTCTAACTCTTTGTTGTGGTATAGTATATATTATTCACAAATTCTTTTTTGGGGCACAAAGTAGTTGTTCTACTTAAAGCTGGGCAGTGCAGGGCTAAGAAAGGTGTATTGAAATGCAATTTGCCAACATTTGTCCAAGGGGCTATGTGTAGTATTTTATGAATTATATAATTATGCTTTTAACTTGTCCAATTTGGTCATAGACTTTATTACTTAAAGAACTTCTATAAAACATATCTTTCATAATATTTTGTGAATTATATAGTGCTGCTTTTATCTTTAAGTTGTCCTGCTAATATTGGATATTGTGTTACTCTAGAGTTGATATCAGTTTATACACTCACCTTGACCTGGACATGTGAAGGCTTACTTGATCCATCTTTTCTAAATTAAACATTCTATATGCAGGCTCCAGGAGCACAATATGACTGCTAAGGATGCATATCAATATTTTGTTGTTCGAGCTCAAGAAATGGCGATATCGAAAAACTGGATCCCTGTGAACTGGTACCATCTGATTTTTTCTCTACTTTCAAGTAGGTTGTGCCTTTGATCTGCAAAGCTAATTTATAGGGGATTTTGTTTTTCTTTGGTCTATATGGATTTACAAAACCTAATTTATAGATTACTGCTTGATTAATATTGTAAAGAACTGTTGCATATGCTCCCATGTTGCACAATTCCACTAACTTGTAATTCTTGATGATACTTTTAATAATATATGCATACTGATCCTCACCAATAACCATCAATATGTATCATATGCCCATGCCCGGACTCTACCTGCTTGAAGGGGCGCGAGGCAGAGAAGATGTCCATGTAAACAAATAAAATCACGAGTGCATAGTATTTATCTTCAGACCGCAACAATAATACCACAGCTCAACTCAATCACCTTGGCTTACTCCCCTTCACTTGGGGTGATCAGCTACGTGAATACTTTTCCATCATTCAATAAAATACAAGGCACCATCATTGCAGAGGCCACGTACATTCATATATTTCTTTTATTGTGGATGTGTATGTTAGCTTTAGTCTTACCTCTACCTTTGTTGAGATTGATACCATCACACTTCCTAATGGTTGTAGTAAGGGGACTGCGGGTTATGCTCCCCAACATGAGCAATTCTCTCTCATTTTCTCACTTATAGCAGCGACTTCTACTGTCATTACAAGAAAGTAATATGATCAAGCCAACTGACTTCTCCTCGTATGTCCGAACTCCTAAGAACTACAGTATAGCACGAGTGAATTAATCACTCCAGCCAATTGCTTTCTATAATACATAGAAAAAATATGACAATTCAGTTTTATTTTCAAAAGATTTAGAGAACAGCAATTATGAATACAAATAGAGGAAGATGGATATTTGGTTAGGAATTATTAATCAAGCTAATGAATGGTTTAAAGTGTAAGTAGTAGCTATTTACCATTTAACACACATCAGTTTATTCACCAAAATTATAGAGTTCTGTTCTGCTGATCATGAAGTGCCTGTAAAGGAAGAGTAATGGAGAAGAATAGGATACTGGTTGCCTTGCGGCCTTGCCTCAATGCCACTAAAGATTATTTCTGTAGTGAAGTAAAAGGAATAAAATAAGCAAAAGGTTATTGGATATGTAAGGTATTGATGTGCGCACGGTACCCAGTCATGAAGTTAATCTAATCATTCAGTTACCAACTGCTGAAGGTGTTCTTTTTCAGTTTTCCCGTTTTAACAAAAGAATAAGATCAATTCCTTGTAGCAGCAACCTTATGGGCTTGATAGACTTTACCTCTTTTTCTTACCAATTTTTTTGATATAAGGAATGTGAATGATTAAGTACGTTGAATGTTTGGGGTTCCAAGTCTAGATGAAATATGAGAGTCGGTTCAGTGATCAAGTGAACCATATAAAACCTACTCCCTCCGCTCCTAAATGAGTTGTTTGGTTTTTGAAACAACCTAATTGTTTGTTAAAATAATTTTTCAAGATAGTTTTATTGTGTTTTGGATTCTAAAATTTAATGTTTATATAAATATTAGGTAAACTATCAATAACATTTTTTATAATTTCATCATAACTAGTCAATTCTCATAAAACATTGGTCATAGTTTGATAAAATTGACCAAAAAATTCAAAACAGGACACTCATTTAGGGGCAGAGGGAGTATTTTCTTATCTTGTAGCATCTATTTTCCTGTTGCTGAGGGTTGGGGGACACGGGTGAGGGTAAGGGTGAAGAGGAAGAGAAGAGTGTCCTATTTCTTAACATGCAGTAGCATGTAGCATCACTCTTTATTATGGTGCTGGGGTTGGACACATGGAGATAGATTCTAATACATGCAGATGCGAGTCTGTAATGTGTGGTGCTGATCTTATATATTGATGCTGTAACTATAAGCTTATGATTGTATAAAAGGTTATTCACGAAGTTTGCTTATGGCAGGGAAGAAACCTTCAACACATTTGCGTCAAAACTTAATCCACAGACGGTGGTACATAATTGGTGAGCTTCCAATTGGCGATCTCTTCTTGGTTTCACAATCATGTATAGTTGTGGCTTTTTCTTTGTAAATTGAAAAACCGAGGAATTATCTCAGGTACCGAGGTGGTGTATGTCGAAACGCTGTGGCGAAAGGCTTTAGATGCATTTACAGTGATCAGGGTTATTGGTATCTTGATCATGCATATGTCCTCTGGGATGATTTCTATAATGTTGAGCCACTAGAAGGAATACACGATCCTTCTGAGCAAGAGCTTCTGCTTGGAGGAGAAGTTTGCATGTGGAGTGAGAATACTGATGCCTCAGATGTTCAGCAAACAATATGGCCTCGAGCTGCAGCCGCTGCAGGTAAGTCTGATACATGTATAATTACTTTTAGGAGTTGGACTGAGCGAACTTACCTTAGTTATCATGTGGTATGAACTTTTGGCTATAAGATCTATTAATTTTTTGAGGCACAATGACTACGGGTCAGCTGGGAGTTAGGTTTTTGGCTTTCTGCAAGATAATTAGTACACCAGAGGTGCGTCCTTCCCAAAAGGTCCAACTGATCGCCATTAAAGTGAAATAGGGGCGGAGTCAGAATTTTTTCAAGGTGGGGGCGAAATTCAACGGAGTTCGTGGGTAGAATTCCAAAAAACAAAACGGTTTAGATAACTCGACGGATGAATCGGAGATGAAAACAGGAAAAATGAATTCATATTCATTTTATAATGACTACGAGAAATTGAGGAAAAAACGACGTTTTGTTTCGGAGATTCAATGTTTGTATCCAATTTTTTTAAAAAAGAAGAGTTTAAACAGAATTTTGTCAGAAAAGAATAGACAAGGCGAAAAAGACGAATTGGGGCAAAAAAACCTCCATAATTTTCGATGACCACTATAACTAATGAATAAATTTCCGCCACGGTGGGGGCGGCCGACCCCGCTTGCCCCCACCTAGCTCCGCCCATGAGTGAAAAGTAAGAGAGATAGAGAGACATTGTGGGACGATGAGAGAGAAAGTCAAAACAAAAAGGATGAAACAGAAACCCACATGAACAGACGCTGTGAGATCCACAACTCCATGCCGTTGCCTGAGTGTTAGATCCACACCCAGTTGGAAGGATTGGACCATCACTAATATAGGATTCCTACCATAGAAATTACAAGATATTGTAGTTTTAAGATACAAACTGAATGCTTCACTGATATACAAAGCCTTAAAGATACGTACACAACAACATCAACAACAACAAAGCATTGGTTCCAATTACTTGGGGTTGACTTCATGAATCCTTTCCGCCGGTCTTAAAGATATAAAATAACCCAAGGTTACATACTCCCTCTGCCCCGAAATCATAGTCAAGATTCCTGGTATGTGTCAAAATTACCCCTCTCCAGTTATTGACAGTTCTTTTCATTAAATGTTTAGAACGCTTTTCTTTTGTTCCGGGGAAAAAGTTGGATGGGACCACTCTAGCTGTCTTCAACTCATAGTAGAAGTATTATTGTTTCTACTCCATCAGACTATCCGCCCAATGCTGAAAATAATTTTAAGTACAATTGACTGGACCGCTCTGTTTCAAATAAACTGACCCGCCTAACCTTTTTTAAGAAGGGAAGAACAGTGCAATCATTGGCTTGCCCTCTTTTGGCTCTTTGAGTGAATATGTGCTTAACTATAAACCAATGAGCACTTTGTATAACGGTATCTCCTCTTTCCTAACGGGAGTTAGAGGTTCAAGTCGTGTAAGAGACAATATTGAGGAGAAATTTTAATATCTTCTGGCTTTAAGGCCTCGCTATTACTCTTTTAATACCTATTTAATAAATAATAAGGGTTGGGGCAAGGTCTACAGGGTAAGGTCTGCGTTCCCTCCAATCTTAGAGAAAAGTGTGTAACTATTATAAAAACCTGGGGTGGGCATAGGGTGTTTATAAACAGTCAAACATTTCCTTAAAGTTTGTGTTAGTCAGTGCAGGACGAGTTTTGGGACACAGGAAGAACTATATATTGATAGTTATAAATTGATTATAATTGTCTTCATACCAGTTAACTTAGGAGTAGGGAAAGTCACGTCAGTGTAATCCTGCTTTTAGGACAATTGAAATAATTACATTCTCAAGTGTCACTTCCATATGTTTAATGATGTTTCTTTTCTGCTTTAATCTAAAATTGTAAACGATTCTGCCTATCATTTCCCCGTATCTCTTTAGAAATTTCTACTTTTAGCTTTTCCACTTCTTGAAATACAATTTACAATTTATTTACCTTCTAGAGCGCTTGTGGAGCAAAAGGGTGGCAACTAATAGCACCAGGACTGCATTACCCAGGCTGCAATACTTCAGATGCCTGTTGACAAAGCGTGGTGTTCCAGCTGATTCAGTGACAAACTTTTATGCCCGAAGTGAACCCAGCGGTCCAGGGTCATGCTATGATCAATGACGCATCATTGGTGATGCTAAGTTATTTGGTGCACTGGAAGCCACTATGCACCATTGTAAATATCGTACTGCTCGCAAGTCATACAGTGGCATTTGGTTGAAAGCTCTCAACTGTTACCTTGAACACAGGGGCAACTTCTATCTGCAAATGACATCAATGGGCCAGTTCCATTAGATTAGGACTGGACTTCTTCACTTGTACTGAGATTCTGCTAGTAAAAAGAAAATAAATAGATACTTACTGATGCATTCTTACCATTTACAGTCCTCCAAGCAGTTCGATGAGATTTCAATTTTCGTTAGTCTCTGGTTCTGAGAACGAAGAACCACTTCAATTTGCCATACATATACTCCAAGGTTCTCTATAAAACTCCTAAGCTTAGTTGCTTACAATGTACTGTACTATAATTCAGTTACCAGCGATGGTAGCAGTAAGTGAAGCTTTAGTGGAAGGCTTGTGTTATAGTTCAAGTTCTAAATGTTATTGGACTTCATCAATACTCCCTCTCGTCCCAAATATAATTCTATTGCATAAATAGTGTGAACTCGTTATCATAGTACATTTTTATTGTGTTTTCGTTAATTTTGTTGTATCGTTGTTATTTTGTTGTATCAACCATGCGATTATGTTGTATTTTAGTTATTTTTATGAATCTTCGTTAATTTATTGTATTTTAGTTATTTTGTTGTATCTTTGCGAATCTATTGTATCTTTGTGAATCTATTATATCTTGCTTGATTTTCTTAAAAAATTTCTTATTCGGATCTTATTTTACGAACTACAGATATATAACTAACATAAATAAAAAATCACCTAAGATATAACTAATTTGCATGGTTTAAATTTAAACAAGTACCTCCTATATATAAATGATCAAATATAAACCATAAAAATCGTACAAACGTGCGAACTGTTATATCTTAGCACTTTTTTGTTGTATCTTAATTTTTTTTGTTGTATCTTAATAAGATCCCGTTGTATGTTATTATATTTTTTTTTTGTATCTTTCCATCTTAGTTAGTTTGTTGTATATTTACGAATATGTTGTATTTTAGTATATTTTTGTTGTATCTTAGCTGTTTTTCTTAAAAAGTTTGTTGTGTTGGATCTTTATTTTCCAAAATACTGACATTTAACTAACATACAACAAAAATGTAGTAAGATACAACTGGTTCGTACGGTTCGTACGAAAAAGTGGTTTGTAGCGGAATAAGCCCCGATATATATATATATATATATATATATATATATATAGGGACCTGTTC
>JAOWAN010000051.1:1436834-1447489 GCA_028566635.1 Lobelia cardinalis | reverse complement strand
ACATAAAAAAGAGCCATTCTGATCAGAAAAACAGAGGTACAATGGAAGAACAGAGCAGGGAATACCGAATGAAAAGAGGAAAAAAGAAAGACATAAAAGAAAAAAAATATATACATTCTGTTCAGAAAAACAGAAAATTCGTTCAGAAGAACGAAAAAGTGGTAAAAAAAAAGAAGAAAGATATGCAGAAAGGGAGAAAACTGAGCCTGAGAAGAATGAAAGAAAAAAAGAAAGAAAGAGAGGAAGAATCAGTTCAGAAAGGAAGAAAGAGAGAAAGAAATGAAGAGAGAAAGAAGAAAAGGAGACGCAGAAAGGGAGAAAAACAGAGCCTGAGAAGAATGAAAGAAAAGAAGAAAAAAAGAAAGAAAGAGAGGAAGAATCAGTTCAGAAAGGAAGAAAGAGAGAAAGAAAGGAAGAGAGAAAGAAGAAAAGGAGACTTACCAGCAGTTGTCTTCGTCGGTTGGTCGCCGATTGAAGGAGCAGGTCTCTTTGCCGTCTAATTCCAAAGATCGATCAACTACTGTGAAGGAAACGAAGAGAGAGAATGCCGATTCATGCCCTAATTCTGCTATTTAGCCTAGATTTCCCAAATTAGTCCAGGTTTACAAAATTTCCCCCAACAAAGTAAGGGGCTTTTAGGGATTTCACACATATCCACTATTTCCCGCTATAGCGGCTGCTATCCCAGCCGCGACCAGGATGCGTCCCGCTATTTGAAAGCTGTAGCGGGGAGGGTCTCAGCCGCTCCGCGATGCCGCTATCGCGCGCTATTGACTACTCTGGGTGAAATAAACATAATATCCCTTTTTGTAATTTGTTTTTCTTAAGATTACGAATGATTTCTTTATTTAACTAAACTGGCATTAGTATGTACCATGAGTAGAAATGATTTATGTTTGCCTATTGCCCTGGACACCAGCTTAATTATGACCTCTTTTATTATCATTACAAATTCCTTTACTGATTATGTGTTTTCTGTTTCATGTCATGGCAATGATGCCGGTTGAAGTTTTGCAAAAGGGAGAGGTATGTAATTATATTTGGATTAAACTTAATTGCTTCCACTCTTTCATTAATCACGAGTAAGTTGAAGACTTGAAGTTGATTACATACACACACTGGGCCTGAGCCGGGATTTGATATATTGGAGGGAAGGGGCATGATTATATTGGGAATATAATGCTAGATGTTGATATAGAAAGTTGTTGCATAAGAGGGAACAATAAAAACAGTTTTTTTCCCCCAAAAAAGGGGATGGGGGAAAGACTTGCTTTAAAAGTATCTTTACTTACTACTCCCCTCCGTCCCACATGAAGAGTTGCACTTTCCATTTTTGGGATGTCCCATTTGAAGAGTTTACATTTCCCTTTTAGCCCATGATATTTGACAAGATTACCCTCCCTTTTTACAAATGTGGACCACGTATGGAGGGGTATTAAAGATAAGTTACACATTTTCAACTCCTTTATTAATCTCCGTGCCGAGTCAAAGTGTAACTCTTCATATGGGACATGGAGGGGGCGGTAACTCCATTTTCGCCGGCGATTACTACTAAATTGAAGGGAATTTTCGCCATGGTGGGGGCGGCTGTCTCCACCTAGCTCTGCCTCTGACTAACGGAGTTGATAAATGAAAGGGTGAATAAAGGATCTCACGATAAAAACAGTTCATTTCCCTACACTGATCAAAATAGATTATGTCTCTCAAGTATGATTGAAAGATATAGTTCTTATTGGGTTCAGAACTTGATAACGTGTGATATCTTTTGTTAATTATGCTGAATTCATGACAGGGATCAACGTCATGGCAGAAATAGACGTTCCTGGTCATGCAGAATCATGGTAAAGAACATAGATAGCATGTCTGTCTTCTAGTTATCTTTTTTTTAGGTGTTTCATTTTTTTAAAAGAAGAAATCTTTTTCAGAAAATTTCTAAATGCTGTAGCATAGAAGTCGCTGGAAATGATGTTCCCAGTGCTTACCAAGCAAACTAATTATTGACGGACAATATGTTGGAAACATGAATATCATGTATCACCTCTGTTTCCAAATGAGTGTCCTTTATTCATAATCGTGAACAGAAGAGGTCACTTATTTTCCGACATACAGAGTAAGAGATAAGCAAATAGTTTTGATCGATTTCAAATTTGATACACCAAAATCTTCAGTTTTTTTATGCGTATTGACAAATAACATGAATCATTTCAAAAATATTCTGTTCTCAGAGATTAGGATTGAGAGTTGAAGGCTTCGTCTATTTACACTCTTTCTCGGAATGTGCAATTAAAAATGGATATTTAAAGTGTAAAGGGTGTTACAAAGAATCTTGTTTGCATTAGAAAGTGTTCCTTAGAAAGGCTTTATTGACAAAACAATATACTCTTACTATTCCACTCAGAGAACCCTTTCTTGAAGTTAAGGGTCAACACAAGTAAGTATCATCAGTTTCGACGCACATTTGTTCCATTTAGGGGGAATATTAAAAAAATAGAAACAACTGTTTATGGTGGAAGTTTTTATCTCCTAAAATGGAACAATTGTGTGTCTCATGGCCTGCTTGTCTAAGTAGAGTGTATGAAAATTGAAAATTAGGAGGCACTTAGACTACTCGTTTAGTTTAATGACAGATTGTGATTATGTGACCAATCATTGAAAAAAATGACTAATCATTGCGAATATTACCCAAAACATGAAGAGGGAAATGAAATTATTACCACGTGTCAGATTATGAATATATGAACTTTGCTCTGCTATTCAATGCAGGGGTGCTGGATATCCTGATCTTTGGCCATCACCTTCTTGTAGAGAACCTTTGGATGTTTCAAAGAACTTTTCTTTTGATGTGCTAGATGGCATTCTGTCAGGTTGAACTTTGTTACCACATTTCCATCCTGCTTGGTTATTTTGCATCATTCTAGCTGTTCCATTTGGACTTTCACTTTTATCAACATGTGCTGTTTTTGCTTCTCCATAAGCTTTTGTTATCTTCTAACTCCCCCTGGTGGTGCACACTGCTCAACTTTGATGGCCTTATACTGTATGTACAGTGCATAAATACTTTTGTTCATAGATTTTCTCAAAAGACAGTATCTTTGGTTAGCATTAATGTAAGCTTATGTGGATTGAAAATTCGCTCACCTTGTGCATTCCCGTGTAGCTAAGAGCTCCGACTGTCTTCTATAACTCCAATCACTAGTGTCCACAGGTCATAGAGGGCTGCAAAACTAGCCATGGACCACGAACTGTGCTAGGTGTGGTCATTAAGTGATTGGGAGGAGCTTAAATCTAAATTTTCTCACTAGTTTTTCAACCTGGTCTATCAATTAGTATCTTTCTTTAGGGATCAGACTACGGTCTTCTGTGATATGTTTAGAAAGAGATCTTCTATATGTTCTGAACTTTTGGGTACATTATTTAGTTTGTTGATTAATCATATGATGCGATAGTATTGTGCTGATCAGTGCATGTACCTGATGGTGAATGGCGGAAAAAGGATTTATGTAGCCGAACCCAAGTAATTGGGACTGAGGTTTTGTTGTTGCTGTTGTAAGTTTTATATTCTAGTTTCCAAAATCTTTATGTTGTTCGTAATTGGTATTTCATTTCTTAGTGGACTTAGCTAGGCTTCGTTACATTTGCGATGCAAACTTGCATACTTAGAGCACAAATTTTATTCATCTACTACAGAAAATTAGCCTGAAATGGATTTGTCCGATCTGATAGTTTACGTCACGAATTCAGGCTAGAATATCCAGAATATTTTGAAGCATGAATGCTACATTGTGCATGAATATGGATATTGAATAACTCTAAAATTTTCCTGATGAAAGTATCTCATGTTCAATGTGATGTTAGGAACATGGTCCTGCACAAACAATTTCTCTGCCTTAGGAAAAAAGTATGCTTTGGTGGAAGGAAAGAAAGTTACCAGATGTGTTATGTGCAAGTTGGGGATGTACTTTGGTACAAATGGTTATATTCGTTTATGAGTCAATTGCTTACTTGGACAAGCATTATGTTTATTGTTAAGTGCCTTTTGTAATCTGTTCCAACTAGTGGATAGGTAGAATATTGGTGCTTAATCAAGGGTCGAAACCTGCTAAATTGAGCATGAGATCCTCGTCCTACTATTTGGATTTTTAGTCAAAGTGTTATCCTACATGTTGGTACATGGTATTTATTCTACTTTCTCCCCTTAATTTATTGGCAGAGAGACTTGATTTTGGTTGCCTATAATATTCCTGCTTTTCAAGCTCCAAGCATTTATAACTTGGTTCATAAGTTGCGAACAGTTTCTTATCAAAGGAGAACATATCTTAGAACGATAATTGCCCGAGTTTGAGATAACTGCTAGACTTAACAGGCAAGGATGTTCTCTTCAAGCATTTTATCGACTTCAATTTTTCCTTTTGCAGACATGAGGAAAATTTTTCCATTTCAGCTTTTCCATCTAGGTGGTGATGAAGTTAATACAGGTTAGATGAGTCCCTTCTTATTAAGTAAACTACTATCGTATCTCATTTCTTCTCCAATATATATCTCATTCACGTTAAAAGGAAAGTACATATTAATTTCTTGTTCCAAGTTAGATTTTTATGAAGCTTATAATAAGCAAGAAATCAAGGAAACAGAGTATATTATACTATGCAAAAATCACAAAAAATTGAAAGCACAGAGGTTAATTCCCATTAAAATGGTGTGCTTCATTTTTCTGTATACATGTATTAGTCCCTTTCAATTTCACAAAGTCATCATCTGTGTGCTGCAAAACTAAAGATGTTAAGAGGGGACCCAAAAACTTAACTACTTCAGTTTTGGATAAACAAATTATGTTGATAGTCTCATCACCATTAAAATCATTTTTAATTTGCCTCTGATCGAGGAACTCTGAAATACTGTCCTTTCTGTGGCATGCAGCACTAACAACGCGTTGATTCATTTGTGCAAATTCACTATGTCTTGAGTTCTTTTGTATTTATGCTTTTCCTTTGGCTCCCTCTTGAGGTGGGTTGGGGGAGAGGTTGAAATATAGCTAGAGGTTGTTTACATGAATAACCGAAGGATTTCTAGATTTGATTTGCAAATGAAATATGTAATGTGTTGAAAGAAGGATAGTCTCGCTCAAAATGAATTTTGAGTACCTGTTCTGTAGGTAATTGAATGCAAGGGAGGGGGGGGGGATATGAACTTGATTTGCCGTAACGAACAAACTCATTAAAAGCTTAAGCCAATTATTAGAGGGGGCCAAGTAATGAATATCATTGATTTAACTGTATCTACTAAATATCATAAGTGACTTGTGTTATGTTGGGAATGTTGATCAGAAGTATGTGTTTTAATTGATTGAAGACAACATCTTTTCATCACATCATAAATATTTGATTTACTCTTTCTGATATCATAAAAGTTTCTGTTAACTGAAGCAGTTGATGCAGTTAAGGTAATTTGATTGTGAATTGTGAAGTTTCTGTTATAGGGGGATGTGAACTTGATTTTCCGTAAGGAACAAACTCATTTAAAGCTTAAGTCAATTATTAAAGGGGGCCAAGTAGTGAATATCATTGATTTAACGGTATCTACTAAATATCATAAGTAACTTGTGTTATGTTGGGAATGTTGATCAGAAGTATGTGTTTTAATTGATCAAAGACAACATCTTTCATCACATCATAAATGTTTAGTTTACTCTTTCTGATATCATAAAAGTTTCTGTTCACTGAAGCAGTTGGTGCAGTTAAGGTAATTTGATTGTGTATTGTGAAGTTTCTGTTATAGGAATATGTCATCCCCACATGTAGTTAAAACAATTAGAGCTCAGGCAAAAGAAACAGCTTACTCTTTCATCACATCATAAATGTTTAATTTACTCTTTCTGATATCATAATAGTTTCTGTTCACTGAAGCAGTTGATGCAGTAAAGGTGATTTGTATTGTGAAGTTTCTGTTATAGGCATTGTCATCCACACATGTAGTTAAAACAATTATAGCTCAGGCAAAAGAAACAGCTTGCTCCGTACAACTTATAATGGTTCAATAATTGTTTAGTCTGAGGTTAAACTTGCCTGGATGTTGTTATTTCCTTCATTCCATCTTTTCTCTGCCACACAGAAGTTTTTTTCATCTGCTAACTGTTCTACTCTTTGACAGTTACTTCTTGAGTTCTTTCTTCCTTATTGATTAATTATTAATTATCAATTATGTTATTTATTTTTTGTGTTGGAATTCTCCATGTTACAGATTGTTGGAACTCAACTCCACATGTCAAGCAATGGTATGGTTCACCCTTCTTATTCTAAATCCTCTTGTCCTCAACTTTGATTGTGACAATAAGTTGCTGCGCATACTATTATCATTTTCTTGTATGTAGTGGTTAGTATGATTTTCTCAAAATGACTGCATTTTGTGTACATTCACCTTTAAAAATAAGATCATTTGAAGGCTTCATAGATCCACGTCACATGTGTGCATTTAATCTAAAACATTTCATATGCAGGCTCCAGGAGCGCAACATGACCACCAAGGATGCATATGAATACTTTGTGATACGAGCTCAAGAAATAGCAATATCGAAGAACTGGACACCTGTGAACTGGTATCACCAGATTTTACTATTTTCAACTAGCTTATGCCTTCTTTTGGTCTGCATAGCTAATTTCTCGCAGTTATAAAGATCATAGGTTGCCATTGAGTTTCCACTTGCCAATTTTTACAAGACTAGTCGTGCATTCTCTATTCATAATGGACTATAACCGACGAATCAGACAGACACATGTCTGGACCCCTGGACCTAGTATGAAGAGGGAAGGAATGCAAGTTGGATGCACTCTAAAATCAGAAAAGTACCACAAAAGTTAGTATTAGATATTGACAGTAGCAAATGAGAATAAAAAAGATAAGAAAAGATTGTAACTGCAAATAAGTTTAGTTGCCAAAATGTCTAAAGTTCTATACGAACAGGGGCGGAGATGTAAGCCAGTGAGGTTCTGTATAGCCTGACCCTGAAATCTGGAAGAGAAAAATGGGGTAGCGGAGTGGTAGGGACTGGGGAGCGATGAATTGAGAACCAGAGGCAAGAAATTGAGGGTGGAGGTGTTAAAAGTGAAGTGGTATAATGTGTAATCGGAGATATTCGATGAGGGATGGGAGAGTGAAACCCTAATACCCTAAAACCTTAAACCCTAAACCTAAACCTAGCAAATGGAGTAGTAGGGAGCGATGAATTAAGAAGCAGAGGCAATAAATTGAGGTTGCATGTGTTAAAAGTGAAGTGGTATAATGTGTAATTAGAGATTTAGGATGAGGGATGGGTAGATCTGGGTAAAGCAAGGATGGGTGCTGACTTTTAACCTGAATAAGTCACATAAAATTGTCAAAAAAAAATTATGGTGGGCCGAATGGTGAAGATGGGATAATAATATTCAATTTTTTAATACAGAAAATCTGAGTTTAAAAATATTCACTCGAGTTCTTTTTTTAGTTGGGCTAGGATAGTATAGTAATTGATCAATTAACACATTTTTCCCTTAAAATTTTGAGACTTCAGTATTTCCATCAAATTTTGTAACGGGGTATTTCATGTTAAATAAAAATTAAATAGTGAAGCCCATTATGCCATCTCATGGTAGATAAGTGGTTAATTGAATCTTTGATGGGTTTACATAGAAAGAAACACTTTCCGAAATATTAACGGGGACTCAAAAAATCATCTTGTAATCTTACATTCTTAGTAGATCTTTAAGGATTTTTGTACTTAAACTTGGTGTATTTGATGTGTTACGAATCAAATATTTTACTTTATGATTTTTTATATATCAAATTTCAATTATAAAGCAGTACATATTTTGTGCTTTAAATTTTGTACTTGGTTACGACTTACCATGGACATAAATCGAGGCTCCGCCACTGCTTTTGTATACAGAAGCAGGCCAATACACAGAGGAAAGTGAATTTTGACTTGGATTTACTAATCAAACTTGTGTCTGAAAAAAATTGTGTAAATTAGTTTGCTGGGAATTTTTGTCAAATTACAAATGAAATCTGTTTTTTCCCCCTCAATTGTTCATGCACTGCTTCAAAAGAATGAAATCTGGAGAAGAAAGCACTGCATTAATTATCTCAAAGTCACACAAATTAAATCCGGAAGGGTTCACAGTTGCAGATCCCTAGGATTGCCATATTTATCAGACTCTGGTGAGGTTGATATACAGATTGCGATATAATTCTATCTTCCAATCACAGAGTCATCTTGCCTTTCTTAAAATTTAAAATGAGACTGAATCAAATAAAAAATTGAGGAAGGGAGTACAGTTTGGGACCTTAGGTGATAAAATTTCAAACGCTAATAACTATATTGAAAGCACTTTTGAATTGTAATTTCTCATTATATAAAAATGGGTACATTTATAAAAGCTCTCTGTTATGGTTTAATTAAACGGACTAAAAAAAAGGGGTCAAAAATGGACCTTTTGCATGGAAAGGGGAGATACATGGATACACTGAATGAAAGATACTTGTAAACGTCGATTGGCTAACGAAACGATTGTTGGTGTAGGAGGATGCCGTTTGAGTATGGAAAATATGTCCTTTGAACTTTATATGATTGGTTCATAATCTCTCAGATTTTGTTTAATTTAAGACCTGTATTTTCTACAGGGAAGAAACCTTCAACACATTTGCATCAAAACTCAATCCTCAGACTGTGGTGCATAACTGGTGAGATCCCCGTTAGCTTCACTTATTAGTTTCACATTATCTTTAGTAGAGGAGTGAATGGTTGCACTTAGTTATACTATTACTTCTCTCAGGTTGGGCGCTGGTGTTTGTATGAAGGCCGTTGCAAAAGGCTTTAAATGCATTTACAGCAATCAGGGTTTTTGGTATCTTGATCATTTAGATGTCCCTTGGGATCAAGTCTATACCGCTGACCCACAAGAAGAAATACGTGATCCTTCTCAGCAGGAGCTTGTGCTTGGGGGAGAAGTTTGCATGTGGAGTGAGACAGCTGATCCCTCTAATGTTCAGCAAACGATATGGCCTCGAGCTGCAGCTGCCGCAGGTATGTGGGGTAAATCTAATGCATTTGAAAACCCTGTATATACGCCATAGTTGGATCATATATCATCTCTCAATCAGGAATTTGCAGGTAAATGCAACAGTTAATAAGATCTATTATGTTCTTAAAATTCATTATCATTAACCAATATTTGTGCTAATTTATGAAAGTATTGCAAGACATATATGCTGCGTATCTCAAATGCTTACTGAAGCAAGACGTTAGCAGATGCGAATGATTAATCCTTATTTTTGTTTCCTAGAATTTTCGGTAGTTTGGTGGTGAGATGTTATTTAAGCAGGGGTTGGTTGTCTTGGAGTTTTAAGTGTGTGCTAACTTACGTTGGTTAGCAGGAGGAGACTGCGAGACCCCACCCCACATTGGATAGATGTGGAAATTTTGCGCAGAAGGTTGTCCCCAACTACCACCAAGCATCAACTTTTCTTGGTCTTTTGGGTGGCCTATACTTGGTGGGTCAGTGGGCAGATGACGTATGAAGCGCGTTGTAGGAGCCGGATCATTACAGAGACTGTCTTCACTGTTATGCTGGGAGTATCCAGTATTGTTATTTATCTAGAATAACACACTATATATCAGTCACTACCACATATCTGACACTGGGTGTTATGATGGGAATATCCAGTATATGTTATTTATATATACAGAATAACACACTATTTGTCACTACCACATATATGAACATGGAAGAAACTTAGTGAAGGGTGTACACTTTCTTTCCAGGCCAGGGGTAAGTTGATGCCTCCTCATGTAAAGGTACCCATCCATTCCACGCATGACACAGATAGTCTCTTTTCTGAAGTTAAATTGACGAGTCAACCTATGTATATGTCAATTTAATTTTGGCATAAATTTGTTCCATTTTAGGGGATAAAATTTTTATCATTAAAACTGCAATTTATTTATGATGGAATCTTTCGTTTTAGGGCAGGTTCCTGAGGGTAAAAATCAGGGAGGAGGATCTACTCCCCTTGTCAGTTAATTTCCTTTTCGATGTTTTGCCACCAGAGACCAGGAGGATAAGTATTGGACCTGGTTGTCGGAAAGTGATAGATGGGGTGGTGGTTACAAGTGTATAACAGCTGGTTGTAATTAGAGGCTTCCTTGACAACATTTAAGTACAATTAAAAATAGATAACAATGTAAAAATGGTCGTACTTGACCGCTCTTAATTAATCTACTAATCTTGGGTGGGAAACGCATATTGCTTGTTTGTGTCAGTTTGTGTGTGTCCTTTTGGCGGGATTTCATTTTCTTGCGAAATTTGAATCTCTTATTTTGTGGTTATTTGTGCATTCATTCAACTGATCTGGTCTTTCTATCCATAAAATTGAACGTCATGCCCTTTGAAACCAAATCATATAATTTCTGTCCTTGAATTTATTTCAGTCATTTGGTTGAGATATTGTAGTTGCAACGGGTAGTTTTACATAGGATTTATTCTGTTTGTTTGACTGCAAGAGAGCTCTTCTCAGGGATCATTCATTGTTTTACTCATGAGTCAGGATTGTTACGAGAGAGAGAGAGAGAGAGAGAGAGAGAGAGAGAGAGAGAGAGAGAGAGAGAGAGAGAGAGAGAGAGAGAG
>JAOWAN010000051.1:1423098-1435349 GCA_028566635.1 Lobelia cardinalis | reverse complement strand
CCTAGATGCTTGATATACTACTTTCTCTTCGAAAATAAGTGAGATTCTTTTATGATTAAATTTATTATAGGTAGGTGCCTTGGTTTACGGAAAATAATAAATTTCGTAATTAATGTGATTTAAAAGAGCATGAAATACAACAAAAAGATCATACATATCACATTAATTACTGCATTAATTAATTTGTTACCTAAATTAATTATTCAATGGGCCCCAAATGCGTGTGATACACTTTTTTTGGACGAGGGCGTATAATGAACTATACGCATAGGCGTCTATAAATTATAATACCAATTACTTTGAAAATTGTACCATAACTATTTATTTGTGGGTGGGCTTTACTGAACCCATTTATAAGATAGATATATATGATATATAAGATATAGTAATATTAAATGTAATAATATGTAAGACCAACCTTTATTTGATCCCATAATTTTTTATTTACTTATTATTTTATTTTAATCATTACCTCGTTTATTTTATATTCAATATCAAGTTTTCGTTCGAAACTCTGCAAAATAAATTCAAGTTTGGATTTGTTACCATACCATGACCTTTTCTCGTATAAAAATCAAATTGATTGTCTTATAGTTTATAACCAAAGTGTCAAATCGTGTGATGCATGGTCATAAATTTGACAGTGAAATTGGTGACTTTTCTTCTTGTGGTCAAATAATTCGACAGTTATTTTAATGGAAAATTATATTTTTGGAATATTGATGTTTGAAATATAGTTTTTGAATAGTACTTTAGTGTATTTTATAATCGTATATGGATAATGCTCATAATATTATAATGAGATTTTTTTGGAGTTCAGATCTTCTGTCCCATTTAGTGTTTAACTGTAAATTACAGCATTCTAAAATTTCATTCTAACCGTTTAAAAGATAATATTAAAATTTTAAACTCTAAATAATTAAATACATATCATATTTAAAAAATACGAGACAAAGGAAGACAAGAAATCTCAATTGGTTCCCTTGACTTTAGTTTTAGTAAAGCATAGACTTTAGAAAGGGAGGGAGCAAATTGGATTGGTTCAAATTTCAATCCCCTTGGTCGAGTTTGTCAAAGACATGGCATAATAACTATCAGTACTCTTGTATTCAAAAATTGATGCTTTACTATTACTACTTATTAATTCCTTCCTTCATGGCTTGAATTCAATATATTGACCTTGATAGTACATGTTCGTTGACTGAAGAAACTTTTAGGGGGTACTACAGTCATTTTTTCTACTACTAATTATTGGTGAAATCTTTTTAATATGTTAAAAATATATTTTTAGAGTAGTTAAATTTGCTCCTGGTTATAAGATACTAGAAAATACTCGAGTATATTTAATTAAACATTTTTTAAAAATAAAAAATAAAAGAAATAGTTTAACGTTACGATAAACTATTTTCAATAAACATCCTACTTGTCATTTAAGGTAGTCTGTTGCTAAGCCAATAAACCCTTTCCAATAATAATACTCCTTTCGTTTCGATTTAATTGTACATGATAACGACATATTTGTGAGAATTTTATGTCACTTTTAGAACAATTAAAACGAAACGAACAAAAAAAAAAAAATAGAAGGACACCAATGGCCTTATTGAAGGTAGAAATGAATGTGACAGTTAACAAACCCTTGCCTTGAGAGTAATTTCTAAAGCAGTGCATGGTCTAGTCAAGAAGGGTCTACTTTTGGCTTACTTGGCTCTTTTTGAGCTACGGACCCCATTCAACTTCTAGTTGGGATCCATGCTCTCACCTCAATTCAAGGTTTGTCTAGTACCTGCCTGCCTGCTACGCTATTTCCCCAATAGCTTCATTGGCTTGACAACAGACAACCTTAAAGAGTTTGAATACACATTGAATGCAAAAGGGTGAAAAAACGGAATATATATATCCTGAGGAGATTATCCACTTTGGATTTTGATTGATGTACAATTTTTGTTGTATTTCGGGGAGAAAATTTGTATAATTTTGGTAACAAAAGTTTGATTTGTCATCCAAATTTTGGTCAACGATGAAAGATGAATGCTACATATACCGCAATATTAAGCGAAAAATCAACAGATACGCATCACGTACTAGTACAAAAATTCAAACTATTAAACACGACGATTATCAATCGCAAATTTTATATAAAAAAGTTCCTCGTTAAAGACAATTTTCAGAAAAGGTTGCTCAAATGGTTCTTTGATGATCCTATTTCACAAATATTCTCAACATCGGTGAAATATCTTTCTTTATATTCAAAATTCGAAATTGACTCCAAATTTTAAAAACAATGGTTCCATTTTCATCACAGGACATCATGCACATTTACGATGATCAAATGGTGCCCAAAAAAGAGATTTTTCTATGCCTGATTTTAAGAATCAAAGCCTTATTTTTATGATATTTTCCCAATATCATAAAGTACGCTTAAAATGTCAAATCATACAAATTCATGAGGTAGAAAGTAACAAGATTCAATACAAGATTGTGTTTATTCTATGAACTAATACGATTTTTTTTAATGGGGAGATCATGTTTAGAAGCATACTTCCTAATTGAGCATAAGGTGGGTGATCATTCATATAGAGTCTCTAAAATTATGGAGGCCTTATTTATTAATTTTTTTCTAATTCAATTATTAATTTTAACTTTATTTAATTAAATGTATAATATGAAATTATAAGAGAGACATCGATAAATTGATTAAAAAATTATACTTCCTCCACTCCAAAACACGTTCATTCTTTCTTTAAATGTTTACTTTTCTTTGGAATATGAAAATTAAAAAATTGAACCCACCGGTTCATTTTTTCTCACACAATTGTTAAGTGAACTACTTTTCAAAAAGTTTGAGTAATTCAAATCAACATATTTATTTCGAAACATAAAAAGTACGTACTATTTTTATGTTAGTTATTAAAATTTAATTTAATATCTAAAAAGTAATACTCTCTTGTCTCAAAACGATTTTTTAACTTTATCTTTATAAGATATTAAGAAAACATTGTTATATATTTGTATCATTGTTTTATATTAAATTAAAATTTTAGCTATTTTAAAAATAAATATTTTGTTTTGAAATTAGCCAATATGAAAAGTAATATTTTTTTTGAATAAAGAGATAATTATTTTTTTTTGGTTCAAGTTAAAGACCTAATTTTAAAGATTAATACAGGACCTTTAAAATCATAAAAATCGGACTTCTAATTTTAAAGATTAGCACATGTCGTCCTCTAAAATTAGAAGAACGACGTGTTAGAAGCATTACACTTATGTTTAAAACTTTTAGCTCTCTTTATTTTCTTTTATAAACTCTTATTAACGAACATTAAATGTTGGAATTACACTTCTAGAATACTCGATTTTTTTTTTTTTATCTTTCTAATTTGTAATTTAGCAAATTAAATGAAAACCTTTGGATTTACTCCATACGATTGAAAAAAGAAAGGGCGAATAAGATTATTATTATTATTATTATTATTATTATTATTAGAGTATAATTAGGAGGGTGGGTTTCACATGAACTTCCTTTTCTTTAATTTTTAAGGGACGTTTCACATGAATTGCACTTCCCACTTCCCTTATTTAAGGAGAGAGAGAGAGAGAGAGAGAGAGAGAGAGAGAGAGAGAGAGTTTCTGTTAAAAGCTTAAAGAATTGGGAAAAGACTGTTACTACCCCTCCTCCTTCCCCGCCCTCCCTCTCACATCTTCTGTGCTCCCTCGCTTCTACGACTACACTCAAAGACTCTTGAAATCTTTATCTCCGTTTCTGTTTAGCGTTCCTTGTGGCCAATTTCACTCCGTAAGTTATATATATATCTAACCCTCCACTCTCTCGGTCTCCACACACACACACACACACACACACACACACACGAAGAGTATGAGGAGAGTCATTTCGATTAACTAATTCCTAAAAAGGCTTGAATTTATATGGGTTTTCCTTAATTCAAGTATTTTTTACTTGTATGTCGAGATTTTTGGGCCAATTCGAGATCCTTTAGGTTTGTAGAAGATATACCTAGGTTTTTTCACTTTTGTTAAATCAGGTTTTTACAGTAGATTTGATCTTGTTTCACTGATTGGATTTCTGGGTCGTGATTTTCTTGGTTTATCAGTTGATATTTTTTGTTTGGTTCACAGGTCAGATTTGTGCTGTGAAGATCAGATTTTATGCTATAGACCAGGTTCTTATGCTGAACCACATGCTTCTTTGTATTTAGACAGTGTTTGGTGTGATTTGTTGAGGGGTTTGTAATCTTTCATTGAGTAGTAGTAGGGGTGGGTTTCCTAGTGTGGGATTTGAGTGAGTGTTCATTGGGTTGTGTTGTGGAGTGGAATGTTAGGGAAGGAGGATGGCGCTGGTGATTGTGACGAGAGTGGTGGTGGTAATTCCCGGCCTCCCCATTCCGGGAATCGGAAAACCTATTGGCGATCGGCTTCGTGGTCGTCTTCCCGCATGTCTCTGCCACCCCTCAACCCCGATGCTGGGAGAGATGGTCTAGATCCGAATGGGACTAATGGTGGGTTTAATCGAAAATTTCCTGTTCCTTTAACGCCCAGATCAAATAGCAAGGCCCGCTCGTGTTTGCCGCCATTACAGCCGTTGGCAATTGCACGGCGAAGCTTGGATGAGTGGCCTAAAGCTGGGTCTGATGATGTTGGCGAGTGGCCGCTTCCTTGTACTCCTAGTGGGAGAGACTTGAGCAATGGAGGGGAGAGGTTGAAGCTTGATTTATCTTCGATTCAGAAAATTCCTGATAAGAATGCTGGGCTTGTCAAGAGGGAGAAGATTGCATTCTTTGATAAGGAGTGTTCGAAGGTCGCAGATCACATATATCTTGGTGGTGATGCAGTTGCAAGAGATAGGGACATACTTAAACAACATGGAATTACTCATATTCTTAATTGTGTAGGCTTTGTCTGCCCTGAATATTTCCAGGCCGATTTTGTATATCGGACTTTGTGGTTGCAGGATAGTCCTTCGGAAGATATTACTAGCATATTATATGATGTTTTTGACTACTTTGAAGACGTTAGGGAGCAATCTGGGAAGGTTTTTGTACATTGTTGTCAAGGGGTTTCTCGGTCCACTTCTTTGGTAATTGCTTATCGTATGTGGAGGGAAGGTCAAAGCTTTGATGATGCATTTCAGTATGTGAAGGCTGCTCGGGGAATTGCTGATCCTAATATGGGTTTTGCTTGCCAGTTGTTACAGTGTCAAAAGAGGGTGCATGCTTTTCCTTTGAGCCCCAGTTCGTTACTGAGGATGTATAGACTTGCTCCTCACTCTCCATATGACCCACTGCATCTTGTGCCAAAAATGTTAAATGTTCCTTCTCCAGCTGCTCTGGATTCCAGAGGAGCATTTATCGTACACATACCCTCTGCAATATATGTCTGGATTGGTAAAAAGTGTGAATCTATTATGGAAAGAGATGCGCGAGGAGCTGTTTGCCAGATTGCACGGTATGAGAAAGTGCAGGGACCTATTGTAGTTGTTCAGGAAGGAGAAGAGCCTTCCTATTTTTGGGACTCATTCTCGAATCTTCTTCCGTTGATGGACAAATCCAGCAATGGGGTGGACGTTGTCGAGTCATCAATTAAGATTCTCGCTGGTGATAGAAAATTGGATTCGTATAATGTCGACTTTGAGATTTTCAACAAAGCAATTGATGGGGGGTTTGTGCCTCCTTTTGCATCATCTGAGGCTGAACATGAAACCCACCTTCCTGCTAGAGAAAGCATTTGGAGTGTGTTAAGGCGTAAGTTTGCAGTTGGAAGCATGAAGGAGTTTGCCTTAGCTTCCAAGTCAGCTCCATCCAGAGTCTACCCAGATTCTGCATTGGCTGTCAGTGCTCAGAATTATAAATCTAAACCAAAGGTTTTACCTGCAAATTCTTTGTCATCATCATCGTTTTTGTCTGCCTCTTCATCGTCATCATCTTCATCTTCTTCGCCTCCTTATCTGTCTCCAGATTCTTGGTCTTCTGACTCAAGTATCAGCTCCAAGTGTTCTTCAGATTCACCTGCAGTATCTCCTTCAGTAGCCTCCTGTAGTCATGCATTTTCTTCGACGTTGTCTACTTTATCAAATCTATCAATCCTCCCAACCAAGCTATCTCCTCATTCCATATCCAAAACTTCGGAATTTATAGATGTCAATTTTACTTCAAAATCTTCTTCATCACTCTCGTCCCCATCTAAAAAATCTTTACTTTCTATTGCGGAGCGAAGAGGTAGCATGCCAAAGTGTCTTAAGCTGCCAATGCTGATCGATGATTCTCAGAGAAAAGATGTCCCCAATACTCCTTGCGAGGAAGATGGTGTTTGGACTAATGGTAATAGTTGTTCAGAAATTGAACTTAATGAAGATGGTATTTTATTTAAAGATAATATTTTACAGCTTAAGCCGAATGGATTGGATCAAGAACCCATGTCACAGGGTTCTTCATGTAGAGAATGCTCCAATAGTGCCTACAGAGATGGTGGTTTTGACAAAATCTCTTATGACCCACTGGAAAATCATCATTTGAGACGAGAGGTATCAACTGACTACACTGGGATGGTAGGGATTGACTCTGCATGTTCCGATATAAAGCAATCAGTGGTGGTCTGTCAGTGGCCAAGTTTAGAAAAGGTTCTGCAATTTGGTGCTAATGATTTGGATTCCACACGTGTGTTCATTTTCATTGCTCCAAGATCAGGCTTGGGGAAAGTTGTAGATACCATTCTATATATATGGGTAGGGAAATATTTCAGTCACAACAACATGATAAGGGTAGGAACAATTGAAGGGTCTGGTGTGCTGCAAGAGATTAACTGGAAGACAGTAAGCGCTGACGTGCTCACACAGATTGGCCTACCAGCAGATACAGACATCAAGGTGAGAATTTTGAACACCTTACCTGCTTAAAATATAGTTACTGCTCGCTTTTTGGCAACATCAATAGATACATGGTTCCCATAGTATCTTTGTATAGCTTCCATAAGAGTTACCTGCTTAATGTATTTTGATTTCTTTTCTTACCTCTGTTAAGGTTCATCTTTTTTACATTGTTGAACTAAGCTTGGCTCCCTTCTAACCTCTGTGCTAAGTTAGTTCATTAGAAATCTCCTGGCGTTAAGTTAGCTTACAGACTTGTTCCAATTTGTTTTATGATGGACCCCATAACTTGGGTAAAGGAGGAAGAGAACCTAAAATTTGTATATTGCTTGGGAAATTAGAACTCTAAATTACTGGTATTCCAATTGCTTTAAAGCCTCGCAAAACATGTTCTAGTATTTGGAGTGGATATACGGAAGTGTTTTGCCTTATTCATTGAAGCTAAGGCTAGAGCTTGCCGAGATTCAATCTCTGTCCATTTGTGTGGCCATTTCTCATTTCTCTTGGTAACTGAACCAGGAAAGACGAACTGGGTTAGATAAAAAAACAAGTTACATCATCATCGCATCATTTGATGTTGTATTTTGAAAATATACATTGGTCTATGATAACATCTAAACATATGATGATAATAGATGAGAAAGAGTAGGCATTGTTGGTGCTTGAGATCCTTGTATTCTTCGAGATTTGTGAAAGAGAACACAAACACGAGCAGGTTGGAATTAGAACAAAGTGTTAGTTGAGTTGAGTAAGAGAAAAGCATAATTTTTCTCGTTAGTCTGCTAGATATGCTTTGTGGTTTGTTGTTGTTTATAAGCTTGATGATGCCTTCAGTTAGTTCATACTAAATTTGATATCCCAAATTATACTTGAAGGCAGAGTATTGTCCACAATTTCAAATCAGGTTTCTAACTTAAGAGTGTTGGGCGTCTTCAATTCTCCTAAATATGTAGGCATTGTTAGGACTAGTTACACAATAGCTGGAGGGTCCTAATAGCTGAAAGAATGGTCCACTCGACAGATGTTAGAATATTATTTAGAGAGATTAGCATTAAGTGTGGCTTTAGCAACGGTTCTGCCTGACCCTACTTAAGCATGAGAGTATCTTTGATTCATAATTAATCCTCTATCGAGTAGTAGTAGTCTGACCCCTTGGGAATGAGGCCAAGATCTCTATTTTTAGTGAAAAAAGATGACATTTTTCTCCATTCTCTGTGAGAGGTGCTATCATCTAAAGTTCCTTTTAAGGAATGAGTAACTTAGGACAAGTGTCCTTATGACTAAGAACTAAAACCACCACTTCTCTCTCTCTCTCTCTCTCTCTCTCTCTCTCTCTCTCTCTCTCTCTCTCTCTCTCTCTCTCACACACACACACACACACACACACACACAAGGATATGTGCATGATGTGTCCCGCGAGAGGACGCTTGAGTTGATAAAGGCTCAAAGAATAGAGTCGTCAAAATCACCTGTGTCTGATGCCCGATTGTAAATCTGTGTTGCACCCCTCGAAAAGCATGGTTAATGTCAAAAAAGAAGCCATAAAAACAACTCTATACTGGATCAGCGAGAAAAATAGTATTGATTCGTAAAAGTTCTCTAATGCCTCTAAGTCCACACATAGCAAAGATAAATGAAAATTTCTTTTATATGGTGCACATAACTTCATTAAAGTGTCATAGATGAACAAAGATAATCTAATTTGTCGGTATTTAAGTTTGTACAGTCTGGTATATTTAAAGAATTTTTGTTTACAGTGTCATAGATGAACAAAGATGATCTAATTTGTTGGCATTTAAGTTTGTACAGTCTGGTATATTTAAAGAATTTTTGTTTCACTAGTCTAAATTGACTTTTGATGTTTCTAAGTGCTTGAAGAAACAAAACAGTCACTAATGTTATAGGTACTTCCAGATGTTTAATATTACAATTAGAAATGAGCATGTGAGACGTAATATCTGTTAGTGATGTGTCGTGGAGCAGGTTACTCGATAAAACTTCAGGATATGCCTAGTTGAATTCAGAAGGAGTTATATTATGAAAATGTTTTTGATCTCGAGGAACAGGGAAAGGAAGTACTTTGTGTTAGGCTGTAGGACTTGAAGACAGTCTCCGATATCCTGGTGGTCCAAATGAAAATCAAACCAACAGGAAAGACAAATAAAAAGATCCATCATAAGCAAAATAAATAAATTGGAGAAAGAATGATTTTTTTAACCTTTAAGAAAGAATATAAAATAAAATCCAAGTATTCCATCACTCTCTTTCTGTGTGTGTGTGTGTGTGATCTCAAAGACAGATAAGCAAGCCTATAGCCAGAAGGGTGTTATGTTCGTTTCGTCTTAAGAAAAATTATGATGGGTTGATTGGTGATTCTAGGGAAGATTTACTGAGATTAAGTTATGAGGCTTGTGGGCGTTTTTCCCTCTCGACCCACCAGCATAGGATGTTTAGATGAGAACTGGGAAGGGAAGGCTAAGGTGGTGTTTACAGGGCTGACAGCTAGCAAGATTGTGGACATGCATGTGCTGGAGACAGTGGGGAGGGATCAAGGTTGTGGACATGCATCTGTTGGAGACAGTGGCAGAGATCAAGATGGAGTAGCTCTTTTGTTGATCTCAGAGCTACATGGAAAGTTCACCCTCTTGTATGCCCAAGGCAATCCTGCTAATGTGGGTTAGATGGAGTAGCTCTTTTGTTGAGCTCAGAGCTCACTGGAATTTTAGTGGCACTCTAGTTGGAAGGAGAAATTATCAAATTTGTACTAGTAACTAGTAAATATTTGATTTAGTTTAGGGGCAAGATGGGATGATTGTAAGAGCAACTCTAGCCAGGGGCATCAAAATGGGGCATCAAATACTCATTTGATTACTGCTATAGTGTTTTGATACCCCATTTGATGCTTCTGCACTTCAATCATAAACATCAAAATAATTATAAATATCATATAATTATTAATAAACAATACAATTATAAAAAATCATTAATTTCAATAATTAATAACATGAATAAATTAACACTTAATATTTAAACCAAAAAATAATAAATAAATTAAATTCAATATTAAAATAAAATCTAATTTTTTTTCAAACATTAAACTCTGATTCATTTTAAAACTAAAACCCAAACCCAATTTTAATCTAATAATACAAGCCCAAACCCAATTTAAATTAACCTAATATCTAAAGCCCAAACCCAATTAACCTAATATTTATTAACCTAACCTACCCATTTTCCTCATTTCCCCACGCCTGGTCTCTTCCACCGATCTCTCTCTGTACGTTCTGCTCTCTCTCTCTCCCTCTCCCCCAAAATCTGATCCGAAAAATTTGCCTATAAACCCAACAAATCTCCATAACCTACCTTCAAATAAGAATAAACTCAACTAATCTTACCTTATTTTTTGGCGGATGATCTTCTATGGAGGAAGAAATCTGTGGCTGCGAAGAATTTTGGATGTGGGTTTGTGCAGAGGTAAGTTTCTCTCCTCTCTACTTCTTTAAGTACTGCTTTGAACAAAATATTACCGTTGGACTCAAAATAGTCGTTGTAGATTACCAACGGTTCTTTTTTTTTTTAGCCAAAATTTGGTTACTGAGTTTTGGGGGGGCTAAATTTGGATCCGGAATGGGAGGACATCAAATTTGGACGCTGGGATGATGCCTCCGTTGGAGCAATGTTTTCTGGGTTTGGAGCATTAAAATGACAGTTATGCCATTTGATGCCCCATTTGATGACTCCGCTGGAGTTGCTCTAACATAACTTTCCTTCCAAATATAAATAGAAGTCTTTTACGATGTGGAATCTCAGATTCGAACCTTTACGTTCTTTGTTTTATATTACCATACAGCTGACTCCTTTTCTGGGTAATAATCCCTTTCTTTGTTTTTCGCATAATTTACTAGTTAAGATTTGCTTTCTGCATGCTTTTCCAATTGTGCATTTGCTGCTTTTCCTCTTTTATCTGCCTTGATTTAGGGCCTTTCTAACCCTAGGTCTGAATGCTCTAAATATGAGCAGATTGTAAAGGAGAATGAAGAACCTTTGGAATTCCTTGCACTTCTTGGTTCGTTCTAGCAGTAGCGCTGTTAAGGAGAGGTCCTGCAATGTTCAATTATTCGCCTTTCCTCTCATTTCTTCAGCTTCCACAATCAGTTAATGCAGCATCATCTGGCAACTGAAGGATAATTAGCTGGAAAAATATGAAGGTATTCAACTTACATCAATGTAAGCCCTATTATGGAAGTATTTTTGAGCCCTTTTCCCTTCTTTCTAAGCCTTGGGGATTTTTTTATCAAACAAACAAAAAAAAAAAGACTTGGGATTTGGGGATAAGCATATGGGGATCTTCTGTCCATGCTATTGATTATTAGGAGCGCATAGGCTTGCTAGTTATTCCATTTTTTATCCTCGATTGTTTCATCATTCCTAATCAAATCTCTTGGTGTACCTTTTTGCAGGAGATTGCCTTGCTAGTTCTCGGTGAAACTACATTGCTTTGTACAGGGTGCGATGGCCATCTAACCTCACACATTGATCCCAACCTCGGTGCATAGTCTTACTGTATATTTGCTATTTGTAAACGGATTACAAGTCCATTTTAAACAAGTAGTAGAGCTAGTGGAACTTTGCTGCTGTTAAAATTTTCTTTCGTTATGCATGGCAACTAACCCGTATTGAACCAACATACGACATCTTTACTAACGAGAAAGATATTAAAATAGGATGAATTGTTATGAACCATGTCCGCGTTTTCTTGTTTTGTGTCATTTGCTTTGAAGTCAGCTGGCCACTGATTCTGCCACATAAGTGGTGCACACATCCAACAATTATTTCTATCGCATGAATATAAGTAGTTTGAAAAAGGAGTACATTTATATGGAAGATATTATCATCAATTCCATGCTCAACTTTATTCATGACTACTACTCCCCAGTCCCCTGCATGAATGCAGTCGAGTTTACTATCGGAGCTTGCAGTTTAGATCAATTTTTGATCCCGAGTCGGGCAGTCAGCCAGTCAGGGATCTACAACATTTGGTTGGACCGACACATCACACACTTCTTTAGGAAATATAGAAGTGAATCCTACGTCCAAGTTTCTTTTCGAGTAAAAGATTGTTCGATTCTTGCCAAGTCCATAAGATGGGGTAAATTGTGCCATCACCCCACTGTAGTTTGATCAAATTTCATTGTTTCCCTTGTGGTTCGACCATTACAATGCCTACTCTCCTATCCAAATTCATATTTCTTAAAGATAAAGGACATCATTTTAAATTGGGTCAACTTCATAAATGATCCCTCAAACTTTGCGGATTCTGCAATTAGTCCCTCTACTTTGGACTTGGCCAATTTTGGTCCAAGTTTAGAAAAAA
>JAOWAN010000051.1:1398741-1422998 GCA_028566635.1 Lobelia cardinalis | reverse complement strand
GAGGAGGGTGGAGGTGGCCCTGTGGCGGAGGAGGAGGGAGACGTTATTGAGAGAGATGGGGGAGGTAGGGGAGGTGGTGGTGACGGAGAAGGCGGAGTCGGGAGGAGGATGAGGAGGAGGAGATGGGTTTGGAGATGGCGGGGGAGATGGGTTTGGGGAAGGGGAGAGGGGTAGGTTAGGTTAGGTTAGTTTATTAATCAAAATCAATTTAAACTCTAAAAACTTCAACTATGAGCAAATTGTCTGAAATATCTCTGAAAAACTCACGTGTTTTCATTTCAGTTAAGTTTCTCACGATTCCGTCAAAAATTCCCTGGATTGTTAGATTTTTCAAACAACAGGGTCCAAATTAAATTTTTTGAAACAATGGCGTCCATTTTTAACCCCCACAAAAATTTTAGGACCTAAAATGATTTTAAAAAAAACAAAATTTAATATTAATTAAAACATTAATTTTTTTCAAACACCGTTCCCTTCCAACATAACCTAATATTTATGATATTATGTAAAAGAATATCATTAGGACATCCTCAATTCAACAACGAGGGGGATGAGAGAATCGTATGAGACTCCCTATACTCAATTCTTCGGCATTGAGAGGGAGAGGATTAAAGAAACTGATGAAAGAAAGGATGAATATAGGGTTAAATGAGTCGATTGATTTAATTTGCATTTTCTTTTCCTTAGGTCCTGATTCTACTTATTACGACCTCGTTTCATTTTAATTTTCAATGTTAAAAATATGTTGGGAAAAAAATATTATTTTTAAAATAATTAAAACAAAACAAATCAGTTATCACTTTTTCTTTACCTTCCTTCATAGTTCACCCTCCCATTTAAGGTAAGCATATATAACCTCCAACAACCTTTGGCATAAGTACTCATTCCCATATCAACTCCCAGAACAAATTAAGCCATGGCTACCAAAAACACCCAAATGTGGGTGAAGTTGCTCAAAGACAACAAAGTGGTATTTGCAGAAGCAGGAAAGGACTTCGTTGATTTCCTCTTCCATATCCTCACTCTGCCGGTAAGCATAGTCATCAGGCTTCTCTCAGGAAAAGACATGGTGGGTTGCATTTCGAATCTCTACAAAAGCATAGAGAATCTCAACGAATGCTACGTCCAGCCTAATCAGACCAAGGAAACCTTCCTGAAACCCAAAGCTCATGAGCTTCCCAATTTGTCCCTCAACCATGCACCCGTGCGTAGTGCCCTCTACATCTGCGGTTGCAGCTTCTATTCTGAAGATGACGATATTCCTAGCTGCGTCTATTATTCTGACGATGCTAGTTCCAAGTGTCCCGATTGTAACGAGAAAATGACCACCAAAATTAATTATGTTTCTCGATCCTAAGGTTGCTCCGGCGGGTGGTAATGCCCGCGGTGGTGGTGGGTTTGTGAAGGACGTTGTCACGTACATGGTGATGGATGACCTGGTGGTCACGCCTATGTCGACCATTTCTAGCATAGCGTTGCTGAACAAGTTCAATGTTAGGGACGTGGGTGTGCTGGAAGAGAGGGTGGTTAATTTTGATATGGCTCATGAGGTACGTCAAAACCAATTTCTTGTACTATAAATACATCTATTTCTATGTATGTATTTTTGATTTGTAAAATTTTGTTGATTAGGGTTGGAAGCTGCTGAAGGCTTCATTCGAGGGGAAGGCAGCGTTGACCAGTGTCTTCCTAGCCACTTGACCAGCTAGCTAGCGTTGTAGAGTAGGGCTTTAGTTTTATTTAGTACTACTGTTTAATGTTTTGATGCAAGTCTGTTGCATGATGAAGATCAATGGCTGAGATTAGTTGTCTCTTTGCTATCTCGACTCTTGGACTTCGCTTTTGGATATGGTTTAGGTATGTTATGTAAAATGTATGGTTTAGGAAGGTGGATGATGGCATTGTCCCATGAACTATTGGGAAGTTTTGTTTAATTTTATTTTTGTTTAAGCGCACGAGCTTACTAGGCTTTCAATGCATTTCCATTGTATTACATTTGCTCTTTGTCCAATCTCGAAGTTCTTTTGTGGACGTCTACGAAACGAAACAAAGGTACATTGTATTTTAACTGCCCCGAAAACGATCGACAGTTTTTTCATACAACACGTGATTATTATGAACAATTAAAACGAAACGGAGTGAGTTTCAAGAATTTGGGAAACTTTTCTTGAATTTGGTAAACTTTTCTTCTGGGGCTACAAAAGTATTAAACTATTGTTTTTAACATCAAAATAACAATACAGAAAGCCCAATAATAGATTGTAACAGTATTGCTCCAATTCGTTCAGAATCACTTTGATAGTGCTAAAGCCTCTAGAAGTGAAATTGATTCCAAACATGTAGCCGGCTGCACTTGTAAAAACTCATTTGGCAAGCCCATTTCTGGAGGCAGCAATCTAGCAATTTGTCAAGCCCAATCCCTTAATGCAGATAGGTATCTAGTCAGTTAGTACGACCGCCCACAACCTTTAAGCCCATTTGAATCATATGGTACTACTAGTTCGCAATCATGCAGTTCATAGGATAATTAATGCAAGGGGTTACGGTCTAAACCAAACATCATAAAGTCAAATTAATACTACCATTGTTTTGAGGAGGTTTGATCATATGTTTCTATCAACTTTCTGAAAAAGGGAAGATGGCAAATTATTTATTTACTGACTGGTAAGTGATTTTTGCTCCTTAATTTCTTGAACGATATTAATTTAATCTAGAATTTAATTAATCATAAGATCATACTGTAGATCACGTAACATATAACTCCACGACCTTACATTATAAGAATAAAATCTTAAGTAAATCCACTAATTAATTAGTATTAATATAATGAAAAGAGAAAGGAAACAAGAAAATTAATATCCTCGATCTCTGCAGTTCAATGAGGAGTAGTGTTAATCCCCTGGCAGTGGTCAGATAATCTAATGAGTGCCTAGGCGCTCGATTTTATTTGGAGCATTCAATGCACATATATGTTATAAATTATGTATATATACGTGTTATAAAATGTATATTTTAATTATACCATTAATATATTCATAATTAATATATGCATTTTATAACAAGTATATGTGCATAATTTATAACATATATGTGCATTGAACGCTCCTAAAAAAACCAAAAATCTAGGCTCTCATCAAATTTTGCCGGAAGTGGCAGTGGCAGCACGCACCGATCAAATAATGAATTAGCCTTTAAAAATTAAAAGGGGGAAAAGCCCACACGAAAAAGCAAGATATCGTTGAAAACAGATAAAATGGACTGTCTGTCACCAAAGTTGCATAAACTTGAACATAATCATGACCCCACTGCCTCACTTTTGGCCCCTCCCCTTTATACTACCAACTAGTATGGGTGTGTTCATCCGTCAGGTTTTTCACACATTGTTTGAAAAACAAAACAAAAACACAAGTTTTTTAAACACAAATTTTCTTTCTCCACCTATTATTTTTACATACCCCTATATCACCTTTATATCCTATCACACATCACATCAAATCACAACTATCACCCATTCTCTTTCTCTCTCCATCACTATCATGTAATTTTTTAAAATTCAAAGGGCAAAATTGTAAACTCCTACAAAAACACAAACAAACACAAAACAAACACAAAACACAAACAAAAACAAAACATATCAAAAAACTCCACGTTATTCAATATCATTGTATATGGACATATGGTTGATGTATTAAAAATTGATCATTAATTTTTTATTTCATTACATATTATTCAATATTATATTTTAAAATTATACGCTTTTCATCTACTATCTTTATACCTAAACACTCATATAAATTAAATCAAATATTTTACATCACATTCTCTCTCATTTTTTATTAATTCTCTCCTCATATTCAAACTTTTCACATCATATTTAAATATTATAAATTACATTCAATATTTTACAATCAAGGATAAAATAGACATTTTAATATAAATTTCATATTTACTCATCTCACTCCATCTCATATTATGAACAATGTCATATTACACCATATAACATCATATTGCACTCCTTCGTGATTGCGTAATGAAAGTGAAAATTGCAAAACATATTATATAAATATAAGTTAAATTAATTATGTAGTTATTTATAAAAATAATAAATTATAAAGATAAAACAAATAAAAAAGAGAGTGAGAGAGAGAAAAGGAGAATAATTGAATATATATAAATATAAATTAAATTATTTCTTTATAAAAATAATATAAATTATAATTATAAAATATATTTGAGAGAGAGAGAGAGAGAGAGAGAGAGAGAGAGAGAGAGAGAGAGAGAGAGTATGAATAGAGTTAGGGTGGAGTCACAAGTTAGGGGGTGCGAGATACGGAAGAACGGATGGAGGATTGGATGGGATTAGGGGTGGAAATTGGAAAAGAATGTTCGATTTCTGCCGATTTTGATTCAAAAATTTTTAATTTTAAATAATTATTTTCTTTTCGATTTTTGAAATTATGATTTTTGATTTTTTCGGATTGGAATGAGAATTAGATTTAAAATTATCTGAATTTCTGATTTTCAATCCAAAAAAATCCAATTTATTTTCGAATAATTTCCGAACATATTCTAATTTATTTACAAAAAAATTTAATTTATTTTCGAAAAAATTACGATTTATTTTTGAAAACTTTCTAGTTTATTTTCAATAATTTTTCAACTCATTTTTAAAAAGAATTCATTTGAAAATGAATTATTTCTACTATTTTCTTAAAGAATTTATTTTGAAAGATCATATTGATTTGAAAGTATTTAATTTGTTGAAGAATGTAAAGGTAAATCGTTGTAAAGGAGTAGCATATACTGCGTAGTAACATGTCACGGTGAACAAGGATCACTTATTTAAAGAAAAAAATATTTCGGAATTCGAAATTTTTCGAAAGTTCCAAAATTTTGGATTTATGAACTTTTCGAAAATTCCAAAATTTCGGAATTTGGAAATTTCGATAGTTTCGAAATATTCGGAAATCGGAATTAACTTTTGCATTCCGAAATTTTTGGAATGAAAATTGGATACTAATTTTGATTTTCGAAAATTTTTGAAAAAAAATGCTATTTTCGATCCGTTTCGTCCGATTTTCACCCCTAGATGGAATACTGTATCTCATCAAATTGGATTAATTAGGAAAAACCTTTTTTTATTTTTTTGTGATTTAGGAATGACACTATTGTGCTTTTTTAAGTGTTCTTTAACATATATATGGTATGACCTTATAGGCCCTTGTTATCTATAAACATTTAGGACTAAAATGAAATAAATTAAAATTTATATCATTTAAAAGACAATAATTTCCGAACACACGCAAGCACAAAACATGTATCAAGGCCACAACTCCAATCTCTCGCTCCAAACCCTAGAGGGGGGCTCAATCTTCCTCATATCAAACCCTAGTTCCCCAATAATCCATGTCTCCTATCACTGCCAGCTTTCCCATGCCCTCTCCCAACCCCAATTCCTCCACACCCTCCTCTCCTTCCATCCTCACATCCTCGTCTCCCCACTCATCGACGCTCTCTTTGTCTTCGATGACAAGTCAATCGCCAAGCAGATCACCGACTTGATTTATGAGTTGTGTGGATACGTATCCATCCCGACTACGGTGAGTTCGTTGTTTGGGTTTCAGACCGAATTTCTTCTGGTTCGTTGACCTGGAGTCATAGTGGATACGTGGATGGTTCTATCTCCGATTTGTCTCCCTCCGGCGACATCTCTTTCTGCAATTTTGCAGCTTCTTTTCTCCTCTGCGATTTCTCCATCTGCATTTTCGTCTTCTGTTTTGTGTCGATCAATCAGTTGGAAATGAGTATTGATCGAAAATGGGTTTTCGACCCAGCATCTCAATCAACCAATTGGATAACTTATGTTCGGGTACCAAGGGGTGGCTCATTGGTAGAGCCGTGCTTTACAATATGTAAGGTCACATGTTCGATCCCTTCCCATGCCCCTTTGGGGCAAAAAAAAAAAAAGATAACTTATGTTCCGTTTCGCCCCAGTCGACAGGAATCAATGATCTCTCTTGATTTGGAATCAATCATCTCTCTTGATTCAGAATCAATGGGAATAAATCCAAACGCACATTGGTGGCCACTATTACTGCATCCCCTAGTCGAAAACGAAGCCTATCTCCAGATCTTTGTGGGTGTACGATAGTTTACATTGTTAATATATTTGATAATTTGTGAATTTGATTGTGGGTTAACGTTTGAAATCTTTGTTGACTGAAAATGTGAAAGTTTATTTTTGTCTTTTGTTGCTGTACACCTTCTATGGTTGCTTGAATTGATTCATGAAATTGATATATTTAATGCTCATTATCGTTGTACGCCTTCTATTAATGCTCATCTATATCCCAGAATTTATGATTGTCTCCTTTTAATTTCGAAAAGCGTGTTTACTGGGTTAATGAAAGAGGTATTTTGATCTTTTCATCACCTACGTAAGTAAATAACTGACATCCTAATAATGTGTAAATTACATGTAGGTTAAGCTACACAAAAATAAAGCAGAAGGGGGTTCTTCCCAAATCACGAAAATCATACGAAAGGTTTTTCCTAGTTAACCCCATAAATATTGTCCTATTCATAAGGACCATTAATTCATATACTATGCTCCATATGATATAGATAGTCAAAGTTCGTACCCAAGAAAACGACGTAGATTAGGGTGCATTTGGACATAAAGTTTTTTGATATATTTTGTTTTTTATTTGTATTTTGTGTTTGTTTTATGTTTGTTTTAATTTTGTAGGAATTTTATAACTTTATCCTTTAAATTTTAAAAAATTACACGATAGTGATGGAGAGAGAAAGAGAGAGATGATGATAGTTGTGATTTGATGTGATGTTTGATAGAATATAAATGTGATATATGGGTATATAAAAATAGTAGGTAGAGATAAAAATTAAACTTATGTTTTAAAAACTTGTGTTTTTATTGTTTGAAAAACAAGACGAGTGAACGCATTCTTAATATTTTTATATTCCTAATTATATATATTTTAAGTACTTTTTTATCCTTTTATTTTTTAATTTAAAATTTTAATTAATTTTTTAAATTAATTTATTATTTTTTAAATTTATAAATAAAATTTTTAATTGACTTGTAATTTATTTACTTTAATTATTATAATGAATGAAATTAAAAGTTTTTAGTGACTGGGATTAAAAGACAAAGTTAATGTTTATAGAACTATTAATGGCTGATTTTACTTATACTATAAATTTATTCTTTTCCTTTTCTTGTATTTTATTTTATTTCTGTCTAATTAACTTTGCAATTTTACTTATTCTTTTCTTTTACTTTTTCAAAAGTAAAAGTATTAATAACAAAACAGTAAAAAAAATAAAAATCAAACTGACCATTTACCTTCCTCTTTTTTATTAAACCCCGAGAAAAAAACAAAAAAGAACGGAAATGTAAAACCCCCGGCGTCGAGTATTCTTCCTCTACTCCTCTCTCTTACTCCATCTCCTCCACCCCTATTAATGTACCGCTACGTGTCCTGAAACCCAGTGAGTTATAACGGACACTTTCCAACGTCGTCGTAAGGCAGCCGGTTTTTTAATTAGGTAACACCACGACAAGCAACAACCAAGAAACGGAACAAACGTTTCCCTGAGTCAACTCTTTTCTCTCTCTCCGCCATATTTGACCGAGTCATCGACTCGTCGACGGGTCGTTTTTATGCTTCCTAACTCAAAAATAGGAAAAAGAAAAAAGAAAAAGAGGAGAGAGGAGAGAGGAGAGAGAAGATAGTGCCGGAAAGCTCTCCCTAGTCACGACTGACTGCACGAGATTCTAGCATCATTCCGTCAAATTCTCCTCCGAATCTCCTCAAATTTGATGGTTTTAGGGTTTTGACACAGTGGTTTATAATTTCTGGTGAACCATGATGATATCTAGGGGACTGTTCGGGTGGTCCCCACCCCACATACAGCCACTAACGCCTGTCTCGGAGGTCTCCGAACCGCCGGAATCCCCTTCTCCGTACCTGGACGTCGGAAACGATGCCGTGCCGGTCGAAATGGAGGAGGAAATGGAGGAAGGCGAGGAGATCGAGCCGCCTCCTGCTGCCGTACCGTTCTCCAGGCTGTTCGCCTGCGCAGACCGCCTCGATTGGGTGCTCATGGTCGTCGGATCGATTGCCGCCGCCGCCCACGGGACGGCGCTTGTCGTTTACTTGCATTACTTCGCTAAGATTGTTCACCTGCTTAGTCACGGTTCCGACGATCCAGATACTCTGTTTCATCATTTCACTGAGGTATTTTTGGTCAATCGAGCTGTGAAATTTGTTGTCTCTGAGTAATTGAGTGAAAATTGTAAACTTGGTCCCACTGCGTACTGTTTCATTGCATTTGATTTCTATAACTTAATGTTTCTCTCTAATTGTTAATTGTGAATAAGTGAGTTTATAATTCTGTTGGGTTGAGGGTAGCGAAGTGTCTGGTGGACTTATTGAGTAAGTTATTTACTTTATGCAGTTATTGAGCTTGGGACGTCCAGTCTAAATAAATGGAAATGTTTCGACCAATAGTTGTTGGCATAGCAATTTGTTTGTAATTCGCAGAAAACATGATAAGTATAGAGTACCTTGACACCCCTAGGTTTTCTTGTAGTACCTACTAGCTCGAGGATGAATGTCAAAAGGTAAATCAAAGCTAGATTTTGTCAATGTTAACCCAACTTCCCGACTTCCCGTGCTCCATGTATTATATGGTCAGTGGTCAATTGGGAATTTAACTGTCAACCTCAGTCTCTCTGTTTTTCTAGTAACTATTAGCTGAACTAAGCTAATTCGAATTATACAAAATATAAAAAACTGCAAGGAGGATTATTTAACTCTGGATAATACTGTTGGTTATACATGAGTAGACATAAAAAAGAATTGGGTGGGTTGGGGGGAGGGGCGGGAGTAATTTTGCAGATCTCATCTTTCCTTAATGGGAATGTTTTATTTTTGTGTGGGACTGTGGGAGTCGAAATGGCAAATGCTGTGTCAGATGATGGTTGCGTTGCATACTGACCTACTGCTCCTTCATTCAGTATTGATCTATGGACTGGTTCTTTTCTAATTTGTAGAGTAATGCAATTTTAAAGGGTGTTGTTGCAACTGTAAGTCCCTGCTTTTTGCCTTGGGTTGTTACAGATTCAAACCACAGGAGCAGCTCTTGGTTCTAGAGCCTTTATGTGTCTAAACCGAATCTGTGATGCTAGAGTTTTGTGCATTGCCCATTTTTCACATGTCGCTCTACTTATAACAATGTTGACTTATAAAGTGGTGCTAGGTGAATAGGGGCGTTAACTATTTTGAGGTATCAATTGCGTTTTTGCAACTGATACCCCTTTTCCTTCTAGCCGAACCAAATCTAACGTCATTCACTATGTCATGTTCTTTACTTAATAGTCTTATAACACTGAGAAGTATAAATGAAACTTGATCATATTAACATAAATTTGGAGATCTAAGTTGCATATGAGACGAGTATGGCAAGTGAGTAAAGTCTTTTCATCTATATTGCAACCTTCATCTTCTTCGGTGGGTGACTTACTCTTATGTTCGTGATAAGATTGATGTTAGTAGTAGTACCCCTTTTTTTGAACGGTAAAAGCACTTGAAGTTAAGTTATGTTCGATTGACTGTGTTCCATCGTTAATGCAGCTTGCACTGACCCTTGTTTATATTGCGGCGGGTGTTTTTGCTGCTGGTTGGATTGGTAAAGCCAAATCTCTTTCTGAGGAAATATTTCAGATTCTTTTTCTGTTATTTCGATTATGCTCTTTCGCAGCTATTGTTACTAATTAATTTTGGATTCAGAGGTCTCCTGTTGGATTCTTACCGGAGAAAGGCAAACTGCGGTGATCAGGTCGAAGTATGTTCAAGTATTACTTAATCAAGACATGAGTTTTTTTGACACCTATGGCAACAATGGAGATATTGTTAGCCAAGTATTAAGTGACGTGCTGCTCATCCAGTCTGCTCTTAGTGAAAAAGTAGGTTCATATCTAAATGGTTACATGCTTACGGTAGTTATCTGCTTACTAATCGGAAATCTCCTGTTTTATCTGTTTTGACTCAACAGGTGGGAAACTATATTCACAACATGGCTACTTTCTTCAGTGGTCTTGCAATTGGATTCGTCAACTGTTGGCAGATTGCTCTGTTAACTCTGCTCACTGGCCCATTTATTGTTGCTGCCGGAGGAATATCAAATATATTTCTCCACAGACTAGCTGAAAATATTCAAGATGCATATGCTGAAGCAGCTAGTGTCGCCGAACAGGTAATCTAGTTTCTGTCTTTACCTTTCTGCTCCTTCTGTAATCTGAATAGTATTTTACCAAGTATATATAAATAATATCACAATTTTTCTTAAATCCTATAGAAATGAAAACATATTGAATACCATACTTGTAGGATGGTATTAAAGTACTCCCTCTGTCCCAAAAAGATCTTCCCACTTTCCTCTTTCCTTTGTCCCAAAATGATCCTCCATTTCTACAAATAGCTAACCGTTGAATGCAATTTTAATATGATACAAGTATGTGAATCATTAACCTTAATATTTGCAAAATGTACAATGGGAAGATCTCTTTGGGGCAGAGGGAGTGCAATTTAGGGTGTTTGAAGTTTGAAAGCTTGAGTTCTGTGTTCCGGTTACTCTTTGGAAACTTTCCATTTTTTGTTTATTATGAGAAGTAAGGAAACACAGCTCATTCAAATTTTAGAGTAAGGAATGAGCTGTGTTTCCTTACTTCTCATATTTCCTTAACAAGAGTCTCTAGCAGTAGATTCTATGGTCATATCCTTTACTGAAGCTGTTTGTGCATATATGAGAGATAGTTTTATTCCTATTATACATTAGATGCATCTGGCCCCGTAATTCTTCCGTTTTGATGATTCCCCGTGCATGCTGAGATTGGAGGAGTTGACCTCACATATTTCTACTTTCGTTCAGGGTTTGAATAATCAGAATGGCCTGGCTCCCTGAAATTCCATTTTTCACGTGGTCATTGTTTGGAGTTTTGGTTATGGAATTTTGCTGTGTGCTGCTTTTGTGAATCTACAATGTTAACTATATTTGTAAATGCTTGGTTAGATTTGTGTATTTCTGATTGACGAAGAGAAAATTAATGTTTGTGTCAGTGTTTGTTATTTGATCTATGTATGTGTTAAACAGTGGCTTCCATTCTTCTCCTTACGCAAATCGATGTAGTACTTGTTGACTTCTTTTTTTGAATGGTGGAAAAAGAACCATGTAGCTGATCCCAAGTGATCAGGAATAAGGATGAGTTTAGTTGTAGTTAGTCCCAAACTGTGTGTCATGCCATGTTGATGCTAATTGATGTGTACAGAATTTGAGAAACCTTTTTATACTTTGTGAAGAGTTTTTTTTTTTTGGTCAATGCCCCTAATGTTGGGCAATTTAAGGACTCCGTCATGTCAGTCATATGAGTTACTAGTTATGCTTGGAGTTTCTTGATTATTGGTGGCTCAAATATGTGAATTATTGTTCACTTTTTATTTATTTTGCAGGCGGTTTCTTATATTAGGACCTTGTATGCATTCACAAATGAGACATTGGCGAAATATTCCTATGCAGCTTCACTGCAGGCTACGCTGAGATATGGTATACTAATAAGTCTAGTGCAAGGACTCGGACTTGGGTTTACGTATGGGCTTGCAATCTGCTCTTGTGCCTTACAACTTTGGGTTGGAAGATTTTTGGTTACACATGGAAAAGCTCATGGTGGTGAAATTATAACTGCCCTGTTTGCTGTAATTTTAAGTGGCCTGTAAGCATCTTTCACTTAATTTTCTTATCCACTGTATCTCATCTTATGTATATATACGTAAAGTCAATACTCTTGGGATTGTTTTTGGTTTCAGTGGACTGAATCAAGCAGCGACAAATTTCTACTCATTTGAGCAAGGGAGGATTGCTGCTTACAGACTATTTGAGATGATTAGCCGATCATCCTCCACTGTGAATCATGATGGAAATACCCTTGTTTCTGTGCAAGGGAATATTGAGTTCCGAAATGTTTATTTCAGCTACTTATCCCGTCCGGAAATTCCGATCTTAAGCGGGTTTTACCTCACTGTTCCTGCTAAAAAAACTGTTGCACTTGTTGGCAGAAACGGCTCTGGAAAAAGCAGTATTATACCACTTATGGAACGCTTCTATGATCCTACATTAGGTATTCCATTATTTTGGAGTCATTTTCTGCTATCATAGGCTACATGCAAACACTCCCTTGCGACCATTAGTTTTCCTTTCTGTTTGCAGATACCAAATGTACCTTTTCTCATTTTCTCTTGCAGGAGAGGTCCTGTTAGATGGGGAGAACATTAAGAACCTGAAACTTGAATGGCTACGAGGACAAATCGGCTTAGTTACTCAAGAACCTGCCTTGCTAAGTTTGAGTATACGTGACAACATTGCTTATGGGAGGGATGCTACTCCCCTTCAGATTGAAGATGCTGCTAAAACTGCGCACGCGCATACTTTTATCAGCTCACTGGAGAAAGGATATGAGACACAGGTAGATTTCAGTGAATGAGTATCTTTCTGTGCCTATAGACATAATCATCTTTTCATTGGATAATTTTCTGTTTCACAAATGTGTTCTTAGGTGGGTAGGGCTGGATTGGAATTGACAGAAGAACAGAAAATTAGACTCTCTGTAGCTAGGGCGGTGCTTTCAAATCCATCTATACTTCTTCTTGATGAGGTTACCGGTGGACTTGATTTTGAAGCTGAAAGATCTGTTCAGGAGGCGCTTGATCTTTTGATGTTAGGAAGGTCAACAATAATAATTGCTCGACGGCTAAGTTTGATTAGAAATGCGGATTACATAGCAGTGATGGAGGAAGGTCAGCTAGTGGAAATGGGTACTCATGATGAATTAATTAACTTGGATGGCCTATACGCGGAGCTTCTTAGATGTGAAGAAGCTGCAAAACTCCCAAGAAGGTAGAGCTTTGTTAGCAACATATGCTTGTTCTTTTGCTCGGCAAAACAAAACATATGCTCTTGTTACTATTTGTTCCTTGGTTCTATTTTAGTCATGTAGTATTTATTCATCATTCCAAATAATTAGTATTATATGTTAATTTATGTCTACAACTGTTTTCAGAATGCCAGTGAGAACCTACAATGAGACTGCAGCTTTCCAAATTGAAAAAGATTCTTCAGCAAGTCACAGCTTCCAAGAACCATCATCTCCCAAATTGGCCAAATCACCATCTCTTCAGAGGGTTTCTAATGTCCATGCGTTTCGCCCTCCAGATGCTGCCTTTAGCTCACAAGAATCACCAAGAAACCCAAGCCCGCCACCAGAGCGTTTGGGTGAAAATGGCACGTCCTTAGATGGAACAGATAGGGAACCGACAATAAGAAGGCAGGATAGTTTTGAAATGAGACTACCAGAGTTACCGAAGATTGACGTTCAGGCTATACATCGACAATCGTCTAATGCCTCTGATCCTGAATCCCCCGTCTCTCCATTATTAACTTCTGATCCCAAAAATGAGAGGTCCCATTCACAAACTTTTAGTCGGCCACTTTCTCAATTTGATGACGAATCAGTTAAAGTCAAAACGTCGAAGGATACAGAACATGGAGAAGAGCCATCCTTTTGGAGGCTCGTAGAGCTGAGCTTTGCTGAATGGCTTTATGCTGTTTTAGGAAGCACGGGTGCTGCTATCTTTGGTTCTTTTAATCCTCTTCTTGCGTATGTGATTGCATTGATTCTGACGGAATATTATAAACATGATAAGAGTCACATACGGGAAGAAGTAGATAAGTGGTGCTTAATAATTGCCTGCATGGGAGTTGTGACAGTGGTTGCCAATTTTTTGCAGCACTTTTATTTTGGTATAATGGGGGAGAAAATGACAGAAAGAGTTAGGAGAATGATGTTTTCAGGTATGCAGTACCCTTCTTACAAATGTATTTATTTGTGTTCTCGTTGGACATAATCTTTCTGATACCACCTCTTCTGTAGTTTTAGAAATAGCTGCAATACAAAATATTACCATGTTCTATGCATCTGAGTTCTCCAACCCTTTTGTATCTATTTTCTTCTCCATTGCAGCAATGCTCCGAAATGAAGTTGGATGGTTTGATGAAGAGGAGAACAGTGCTGACACCTTGTCCATGCGCCTAGCAAATGATGCTACATTTGTGAGAGCTGCATTTAGCAACCGGCTTTCAATATTTATACAAGATAGTGCAGCTGTTCTTGTAGCAGTTTTAATTGGCATGTTGCTACACTGGCGACTGGCACTTGTAGCTTTGGCTACACTGCCTGTTCTTACTGTCTCTGCCATTGCTCAGGTTTGCTTATTATTTTTACTCATCACTTCAAATAAACCTTACATTTAGTTATTTCTCCTTGGGGGACTTGTAATTCTTTCTCTATCTGCTCTCAGTTCAGTATTAATACATCAGTTGCTACAAGAGAAGTAGAATTAATTTTCGACTACCCATAGCATGGACATATCTTTTGATTATCTCGATGAAGCTGCCACAGAGCTGGAATCATTTTTTTTGCTAATTCATTAAAAAAACTATGTTTAGTTTTACAAAGACCGCATAAACTGTGTTGCATGATATCTCTGTGACCTTTTGGTTATACTCTTGGGCCTGTATGATGCTTGCTAGCTATGATTAGTGGACACGGAAACGAGTGCAGAGTGTCGCGAGGACATGTGGTGCATTCATCTTCCAACTTGACTGGAACATATCAAATGCTAGTACTCCCTCCTTCCCACTTCAAGAGATACATTTTGACTTGATGCTCAATTTAAGATACCCCCCAATATGAGGTTCACAATCTTTCCTTGAGGGTAAAGTTGTAAAGGGGGATGATGACCCAAAAAGGAAATGTAACTCTGCAAGTGGGATGGACAGAAAAAGGAAAGTGTAACTCTTGAAATTGGGATGGCGGGGGTACTAGTTCTATAAGGTTTCTTCTAGTAGTACTGATGCAAAGGAGGTTGTGAGATCTTAGCATTTGTCTGAATCTGAACTTTATTGTGTTCGATGTACTCTGAATTCATTGTGAACTGTCGTCAGTTTGGGTATTACCTTACCTTTCTGGGACCTGTAGTCCCCATATTTTCTTGTTTTCTAGCAGTTGAATGCATTTTTTTCCAATATCTAACAATTTCAGGAATGTATCTCATAAAACATTTATTGTTGTGAATAAATATTTATTGGTACAAATCACTGATTAGTACCAGTGTTAACCTTGCAGAAATTATGGCTCGCTGGTTTCTCAAAGGGCATACAGGAGATGCACAGGAAAGCGTCTTTGGTCCTTGAGGATGCAGTTAGGAATATCTACACAGTTGTTGCGTTCTGTGGTGGTAACAAGGTGATGGAGCTTTATAGATGGCAACTGCGCAAGATATTCAAGCAGAGTTTCTTCCATGGAATGACCATTGGTTTTGCCTTCGGCTTTTCACAGTTTCTTCTCTTTGCCTGTAATGCGCTTCTACTTTGGTACACTGCACTCTGTGTTAAAAATAACTACATCGATCTGCCTACAGCTCTCAAAGAGTACATGGTGTTCTCTTTTGCTACATTTGCACTTGTGGAACCTTTTGGCTTGGCTCCCTATATTCTCAAAAGGAGGAAATCACTTATCTCTGTTTTTGAAATCATCGATCGAGTACCGAAGATTGAGCCGGACGATAACTCTGCATTAAAACCTCCTAATGTTTATGGAAGCATTGAATTGAGAAATGTTGACTTTTCTTATCCAACTCGCACAGAAGTTTTGGTGCTCAGCAACTTTAGTCTCAAAGTTAACGGGGGCCAAACAGTCGCAGTTGTTGGGGTTTCAGGATCTGGCAAGAGTACGATAATTTCTTTAATTGAGAGATTTTATGATCCAGTTGCTGGTCAGGTGTTGTTGGATGGCAAGGATTTGAAACAATTCAACTTGAGATGGTTGAGGAACCACATGGGTCTAGTTCAACAAGAACCAATTATTTTTTCAACAACCATAAGGGAAAACATTATATATGCAAGGCACAATGCAAGTGAAGCTGAGATCAAAGAGGCTGCAAGAATAGCAAATGCGCACCATTTCATCAGCAACTTGCCTCATGGTTATGATACACACGTGGGAATGAGGGGTGTGGATCTAACCCCGGGACAGAAACAAAGAATTGCAATTGCTCGTGTTGTACTGAAGAATGCACCCATTTTGTTAATTGATGAGGCAAGCTCGTCGATTGAATCTGAGTCAAGTCGGGTTGTCCAAGAGGCACTTGATACGTTGGTCATGGGGAACAAAACAACCATTCTTATAGCCCATAGAGCTGCTATGATGAGGCACGTTGATAACATTGTAGTTCTGAATGGAGGTCGAATTGTTGAGGAAGGGTCCCATGATGCGCTGATGGCAAAGAATGGGTTATATGTGCGCCTGATGCAACCTCACTTTGGGAAGGGTTTGCGTCAACATAGACTTATCTAGAGTGGTTCGCTATTGATTGGCATGTTTGCCCCTCCACCATGCGTGTACAATTGTACTAAATTTTGACACCTATGGCCTGAACTGCAATCGCGACTCCATCTGGATAAGAATGAGATGAGTTTCGTGAATTAAGTGACTCCAGCTGTGGTGGAGGGTGATTGTGATGTTGCTGGCCTGGTGATGGTGGAGGGTGTGGCAGTTGCGCCGCAAATTTAAAGTTTGAGGACTTGGGTTTGTAGATTCATTAGCCTCTGAGGGTGGGCTTTCGAGGGTAGGTTGCATATTCTTTTGGAGGCAAGCTGGTAGTTTAGGATCATGCTTTGTCCCCATGATATATTGATTTGTTAATTATAGAGTGAATAGCGGTAGTCTTCTTCTCAAGTGTTGCTTTATCTTCTGTTTTATTTCACAATCTTCTTAGTGTGTCTGTGTGGCCATCGAAGCCCTGCTGGTCTACCCTCTCTAGCTCGGCCTACACTTCCTGCTGCGTCTTCTTCTGACCATTGATATAATGTAAATGATTTTTCCTTTTGTGAAAATTACAGGAAGCTCTCAAAGATGAATGTGAAGGCTATTGTTGTAAACTTCTGTACATAAAGAGATTAGACTGATTCTCCTCTTTTCTCTCTTGAATCGAGTTCTACTTTATGAGCTATATGTCTAAAAATCCCGTGTGATGTTTGGAATTCATATACTTTGAGTTAAACATCTAAAAATAGGTGAGTCAATGATCCAAGCCAAGAGATGTGTAATTTCAATAGCAAATTTGAGCAATTATAACTTTACAGCAATACGAATGTGCAGTGCTTACATACAGAATTCAGTAACTGTAATAAAGATCCATCAAAACTACCGTGGTGCCAGATTTGTCCGACTGCCTAACAATCAGATGTCGAGAACCTTGAATGAGTCGGCAACCACTTTAAGCTGGTTTCTCACTCTCTTCCATCGTCTTTCATTTGCTCCGACAATCAAGGTGTAATATCTCCCTGCTCAGAAAAAATTTGCAGTTAGGCAGAATACATTAGAAAAGGCCACAGTTTTGTTCAACCATGGTTGGAAGAATGAAATAACATTTAGAATCTGGACTCTGGATGAGAACTCTTTCTATAATACCATTTGCAACTGCTATGGTTGCAAAAGCTGCTCGAGAGTAATTCCGAGAGGTGAGTGCATACTCGAATGTATAATAAGTTTTACCGTCAGTTGTCCTCTGCATTTAACATGAACAGAAAACTAACGTTACAACTTATAACTCAACAAATCCAGTAAGTTTTAGTAGTTCAATATCGAGCAAATAAAAGGCAGTGATCATCGCAGAACATTTTTAAAATTCAACACAAGACCAACCTCCCGCATGTCGAAAACAGTTACTTGCTGTGATGGTGCAGCGTACGCATGCCTCAGCAAATAGGTGATATACTTCAAATGAATGGACGAAGTTAGGTAAGATGAAGAATGGATTTGATCAAATATGAAAATGGTAGTTTGCATTAACCTCATCACGCGGACCCATATCACGGATATCTGATTTATCGGTTGGTATGAAACTCAGTCTCACATTTTGCAATTGCAAATATCGGTCCTTGAATGCAGAGTCATGTCCCATGTAGTCAAAATCCTAAACAAGAAACAAATTGAGGTAAGAAAAACTTTTCTACTTTGGGAGAAAAGGTGCAGATTCTGCTCGAGCCTCTACTTACTACCCAATCTGAAGGATAATAGTATGAGTAGCCATCTGCTGCATCAACAAAAGCTTCATAGTCTACTGGTATATCTGCAAATGTAAGATGGAAAAATAGCGAAATCCTAAGTACAGCATTGATGCAATTTTGTGGAAACACATTTGTAGAGAAAATTACCAACCATGGTACCTTCAGCCAAAAGAGACCTCGCAGGTAATAAACTCAGAGCTAGTGCTCCGACTCCCAATAGTAACGGCCTTCTCTTACAATTTCCTGATGATATCGACATAAACTGTAAGTCCAAACGGAAGCCATTGTCCGGTCAGTTCATTCATATATTCTTCCCTCCTTAGTTTGGCCTACGCTAAATTTTCAAGGTGATTGAACATGAATTAGTCCATTCGCGATATATAGTGCAGATGTTTCTGATAGACCAGTGTGGTTTCTGCAGAAAAAATCTCACTTGAGATGACAAAAAGTAGTACGTGTACGTACAACAACCATCAACAGATTGAAAACTATCACCATCGATGTGCTCGAGTCTAACAGATTGTGTTATGCAGTTCAATATTCATGTTCTAGTACTAATCAGTACTCCCTCCATTTCGATTTAATTGTCCTGAAAGCACATTTTCTTCTCACAACATGTCGCTATTATGAACAATCAAATCGAAACGGAAGGAGTATATACAAAATTAGTGTTCCTCAGAAAACTCATGTCAAATTATCTAGATAAACCAAAATGGTCCAACCCAACATTGATAAATGGAGAGAAACTAGCTTACTGTCTTCATCACTGTAAGATGAGTCTCTTAATGAGCATGTAATAGTGCTTGGTAATGAGACTGCAGAAGGCTTTGATGTGCTACTGGAAGTGGGCGAATTCAACTGGAAATATGTCAAAGATTGCATACATAAGCAATGAGTTAGAGAAAAAATTTGCAGAAAAATTATTTTCTGCAGTCCAGATTGATGAGAAGTGATAATGAAACTGCTGACCTTTTTAGACAAGGTTGCTGATGATGCCAAGTTTAAAGAGAGTAATGAAACTGCCATCTCTCTCTCTCTCTCTCTCTCTCTCTCTAGCTGTATTATAAATATATGGCTATAGTATGGATAGTGCAGTTTTCTGACTGGTTTAGAGTATTTTGTCATGGGAATTGGTTTTATATGGGCTTTTGTAATTTTGTTTTGCACATTTGGTGCTTCTTTTGTTTTCTGCTCCTGCAGAACCCTTTTTGGGCTGGGCTGGAGGTTATGGGTGAACTTTGTGGGCTACCCTAGAATGTGCACGTGCTCCCATATGCCGAAGAATGCACCGATTTTGAAGGAAGGCCCAAATCACGCGCTACATAAATCACCTTTAGTAGAAGTACAAGGTGTGTTTGGATGGGTAGTTTTTGAAGTAGTTTTTGAGTTTTTGTAATGATTAAAGTAAAAAGTAAAAGAGAGATAGATAGAAAACTGTGAAACCAATGAGAGAGAAAAATCAAAAACTCAAAAATCACCCTAAAAAATGCTCATAAGAACACAGTAGTTTACCAACATGGTTCGGTTAGTATTATAATGATGACTTTGAATGTTAGTTGTGCTTTCTTAGATCTAATGACCAAAAAGAAGTCTAGTTTAAGAAACAGTTGATCCCTATCCAAATTAAAGTCCCCCACTGTCAACTGACCAAATCTTGGAAAGAGAGGCAGCACTTCCATCATCATCACTCTCTCCCATCACCCATCACCCATCACCCACCAACTCCTAACTCCTCTGTTTCTCCCTTTCTCTTCCCACACACACCACACACACACACACACACACACCACACACTCCTGGAACTGTTTAACCAGGTATGGCATTCTCTTGAACAAAACATGGCTCATTTCTTTATGCATTTATGCTAGCTATTAGTCTTGTTTAAGGCAACATATTGTATGTGAAGTAAGGATGGTCCATTCAATTTGTTTGCTTTGCCTCTGCCTTTCATGTGCTTTCATTGTACATTCAGTACTGTCTTTTAGACCTCTAGACAGCTTCTTGATTAATTGTGGGGCAAATAAACCAGTTGAATTAGAGGATGGTAGGGTTTTCGAGCCTGATTCTCGGAATTCCCATATTGTTGTTTTATCAACTGATTCCCACATTGTGGTCTCAAACCCTGAAGTGGGTGTTCCCCAAATCTACACTTCTGCGAGGGTTTTCACTAAAAATTCAATCTTTACATTTAGTGCAAAGGAAACCGGCAGGCATTGGCTCAGGTTGCATTTTTACCCTGTCAAGAATAATCAGCATAGCTTGAATTCAGCTATTTTCTCTGTTGTTGCAAATGGGATCACTCTTCTTCACGGGTTTTCATTTTCGAAATTGAGTAAAAAATTTCATCCTCTCCTTAAGGAGTATGTAATTGAAGTGGGAGCATCAACTTCTAGAAAGTTGGTTCTCACGTTATCTCCATGGAGTGGCTCTATTGCATTCATCAATGGCATTGAACTTGTGTCTGTGCCTAATGGCCAGTTCGCCTCGAGGGTAAGTCCGATACCGTTGGCACCCGCTTATGAAATCCTATCCCATGTTGGTTTTGAGACAGTCTATAGAATTAACATGGGAGGTCCGGTCTTGACTCCCAAGAATGACACATTGTGGAGGGGATGGACCTCAGATGAAAAATTTCTTGTTAACCCAGCTTCTGCACGTAATTTTTCTATGAACCCTGGTTTGATTAAGTATCCTTCAGGAGTTTCTGCTGAAATTGCTCCAAATTGGGTCTATGCCACTGCTCAAGAAATGGCGGATGCAAATGTTAGTGACCAGAGATTCAATATTTCATGGGCATTCAAAGTTGAACAAGGGTTTTCGTACTTTATGCGGATTCATTTATGCGACATTGTTAGTCGTAGACTTAATGATCTGGTATTCAATTTGTACATCAATAACCACTCTGCTTTGGATTCTTTTGATATCTCGAGCAAGACACATGAATTGTCAGCTGCATATTTTGTAGACTTTGTTACAGATGTACATATGGGCTCTGACAGAATCCTAGTTCAAGTGGGACCTGCTCATCTACGGTGTTGTCCATCTAATGCAATCTTGAACGGGTTGGAGATAATGAAAATGAGCAATCCCAGTGATAGTCTGGACGGAAACTTTTCTGGCAATTCCTTTAGTTCAAAGGCCCCCAAGGGTAGACTTCATTTGTGGGTATCAATTTTTTCTGGTATTGGAGGTTTTGCAGTACTTCTGCTTGTATCACTTGCCTTTTTCTTTTGTTATTGTCATTCAAAGAAGCCAAAACCGAAGCATGATCTCTCTGCATGGTTGCCTCTTCCATCGCAAATGGAAAACTCAGAAACCAAAGTATCAACTTACAGTTTTTCGTCAACTACAGCTTCTCTTGGCTTTGGCCAAACTCTATCTTTTTCTGAGATTTGTGAAGCAACGAAGAACTTCGATGAAAGCTTGCTTCTAGGAGCAGGCGGATTTGGAAAGGTTTATAAAGGAGTATTAGAAAATGGGGTTGTGGTTGCGGTGAAAAGGGGAAATCCTAGATCTCAACAAGGTCTGGTCGAATTTAAGACGGAAATCGAGATGTTATCTAAGCTTCGCCACCGACACCTTGTTTCTCTAATAGGCTACTGCGAAGAACTCAACGAGATGATCCTTGTGTACGAGTACATGGCTGGTGGGCCCCTCCGCAAACACCTGTATGGATCCGGATCCGAGCTTCCACCACTGACTTGGAAACAAAGAATAGAGATATGCATTGGAGCTGCAAAAGGATTGCACTATCTTCATACTGGAGCAGCTGAGACCATCATCCATCGTGATGTCAAGACAACAAATATTTTGTTGGATGAAAAATTTGATGCCAAAGTGGCGGATTTTGGGTTATCAAAGTTTGGGCCCACTCTGGATCAAACACATGTTAGTACAGCTGTGAAGGGAAGTTTTGGGTACCTAGATCCGGAGTACTTTCGTCGACAGCAACTCACCGAAAAATCAGATGTGTATTCTTTTGGAGTAGTATTAATGGAGGTATTTTGTGCTCGACCTGCCATAAACCCTACTCTCCCACGGGAACAAGTTAACATTGCAGAATGGGCGATGACCTGGCAAAAGAAAGGTCAGTTAGACAAAATATTGGATCCTCATCTCATGGGGACCGTTAATCATGATTCTTTACGCAAATTTGGGGAAACAGCGGAGAAGTGTTTGGGTGAGTATGGCAATGAGAGGCCATCAATGGGAGACGTCTTATGGAATTTGGAGTATGTCCTTCAACTACAAGAGGCGTCCATTCAAAGTGATTTTGACGATAATAGTGTGACTCATATATCTGATATTCCGGACTGGAACCCGGGCGTTGGGCATGTCGATGGTGATGGTGTTAATGTTGTTAGCGACCAGGAGTCTGAGGAAACCACAAGAAATGAGGTTTTCTCACAGTTGATGAATCGAAAAGGAAGATGAACCATACAACGGTAGGTTTATACAATACAATACTATATATATATTTTTCACTATTAATGCAACATTTGGAGAGTTGAGTTTTATAATTGTAGGGCTAGGGATCATGGTTATGGTTATTCAGCAAATTTTTATATGGGGAGTGAGTTACTGTTGATTAATCCTGTGTAGCTGATTGTTCTTTTCAGTAGATATATCATCTATCAAACTGAATGAATTTCTGAGGAAAATGCTAAGATTTGCAAGTCTTCATTCCTATCTCTGTTGTACCATAATTCCTTATTTGCATAGTTGTACGAACTTGGAATATATTTTTGTAAATATTTAATCAATAGTTAATTAAGTTGATCAAAATAGGTCAAAAGTTTATGCTCAGTTTTGGGAGAGTACTTATCATGGCAAACAATGAGAATTGTGCAAGAAGCCAAGAAAAGAAAACATGAGGACTGTGATTTGGGCCTCATGAAATTTGAGTCCATTCCCAGATTAAACCCATGGTCTGGATCGATCATGAGTTACTATGGGTGTTGCTCGCCCATAATTTTTTCGCCCCGCCCCAATTTTAAATTTCTCACCTCCGCCCCATAACCATGTAATCATTCGTGATGCTGTAACATTGACAATTGTAAATTTGGATCCTTGAATTTCATGCATGACATCCTTTAAATTTAGATCCTTGAATTTCATGCATGACATCCTTGAACTTAACATCGTTTCCAATGCCAGCTGCACCACCCACTGTATTGCTCCTCTTGCTAAGGTTCCAAATGACCAATTCATGCTCTCTATCAATGCTAATGCTTTGTGCTAAGCAATATGAATACACTCATCTCTTTCGTCATGATTATGCAGGTTTATTAATGACCGATTTGGCATTGTCGTCGAGGGACTTATGACTACTGTCTACTCCATCACTGGTTGGTCTTTTCAGGTTGTTTGTTTTGATCTCTGGCATATAAACAGCCACTCAGAAGACTGTTGATGGACCATCTGCCAAGGACAGGAGAGGTGGAAGAGCTGCTTCACTCAACATCATTCCTAGCAGCACTGGTGCGGCAAAGGTATATATGTTTTAACAGTTTTTTCTATCAGTTGATCAGATTGTGTTAATGCTTTTTGAAATTTGGCAATTTGAGAGGCTGTGGGAATATGGTTTGTTTATTTCCAAGTTTTCGTTACTGTGTTCACAAATACGATTATGTATTTAAAGAAAATTTAATTTGAATATATATATGACGCGAGGAAAAATTGGATTTAATATATATAATCAAATTTGATTATGTGTAAAACAACTGATTTAATTACATAATCAATTAAAAATAAAAATATTATTGTGTTGATCAATTTTTAACCCCATTTTTATAAACAACTTGATTATATTAATATTTTAATGAATTTTTTTTGTGGATGAGAGAATAATCACATTTATAAAAAAGATCTCTCTCGTGAGATTAATTTTGTGTACTAGAATTGAGTAACATAGAAACTATGACAATTAGGGGTGGTTTCGGTAGGGCAATCGTACCAAAACCCTATTACCGATACCATTACCGAAAAATTGGTAATGCAAAATTCATTACCATTGCCCTACCAAAATTTCGGTATTATCGAAATCGGTA
>JAOWAN010000051.1:1384361-1394405 GCA_028566635.1 Lobelia cardinalis | reverse complement strand
AGATGAATAGCGGCCGACCCCAAATCCGCTCCGCTATCCCGGGATAGCGCCGCTACGGGCCGCTATTGACTACTCTGGTTCTATTTGATTTGCATGCTGGTCGTGTCTCAATAAGTTGTCCCTTTTATCATGTAGGCATCAAAATGTTTGCCCATGGAAAGAGTCTTGTGCTCCAATCTTGGCCAGTTAGCAGCTTACGTATTTTTCGTGTTCCATATGAGCTTGAGCTGATGGAATAGGTGTTCGGGACTGCCTCGAATTCTAGTTTTCAAGCTTGAGTCACGAGCTTGAGCCCTAAACAAGTCGAGCTTCTTTTGAAAATGTATTTGTTAACGTTTGATAATAAACATGCTTGAAAAATCAACAAAATATTTTCTATATTTACAGTTACAATCAAAACATTTTTTCATCAAACCTTAACTAAAAAGCAAACGACTCTCGCTTAATAAATTTCTCCTTTATCCCACTTGAAGAGGGACGTATATCCGCAAATTAAGAAAATTGTTGAAAACTTTTTACTTTCCTGAAATATCCCTCAACAAGAGGCCCATGTTTATCCTTCACAAAGAAGTAGGACTACAATTTCAAGTGGGATGGACCAAAAGGATGATGTCCCTCTTCATGAGGGAGTGGGGAATTGGTTCTAAAAATCTCCAGCTGAGTTGAGCACAAACACCCAAGCCAAATGATCCGATCTTCCGAAGCCAGAAGTTAAGCTTGGTTCACTGAAGCTCAGACTCATTTACAGAAACAACCTACCCATGGGCTTGGGTTCCATCGTATATTTACGAACCCGAGCTTATTTCGAGCTGAGTCCGAGCCAGCTCAGGTCATGTGAACCCTACTCCTCGCTTTCTTTTCTACTTGGTGGTTGCATGGTTGGTTTTTATGTATATAGTAGATTCTTAACTATTGGTTAAAAACTAGTTTGACGTGGTTTATTAGTTTAACAAACATTGATGAAAAGAATCTGGAGTTGAGGCTTTCAACCTGTTAAGAATGGCATCTTTAGGAAGATGTCTGTTCTCAGATCATACATAATTGTTCACGCTTAGGCATAAATAATTTTTTTTTTTTTCATTGCCTCTACTTGTCTTTTCGTGGTGTCCTAAAAAATTAGTAATGCTGTTTCTAACTGGAGAGTTCAGAATATTCGCTAGGGGAATTCATCAGAAACCTTTTATGACTTATGGACCCTGCTGATCTCAAAGCCAGATATAAATTTCGATGTAAAACATAAGTTTGCAACGATATGCATTTGTTTAATAGGTGAGATCATATTTGCTTTAGTTTCCTTTGTTTTACTAAAGAAAAGGTTATTAAGTCGGTCAACGGATTGACTCTGGGACTTCAATGCACAGTTACATTTTGATATCATTTCCATACAGTTTGATGCCTTGTTTACCCACGGTAGTGTTCTTTTTAAATCGTCATAGGTTGAATAAGGTGTTACATATATTGAAGTGCATAGTGTCTTCTGATACTCCTTGCCATATGAAACTATAATTACCAATGCACCCTCCTTACTTCTGCTGTGTTTGCTCAAAATTGATTTGACATCTGAAGTGTTCTCATTCACTGCCGCTTAGGATTGAAGATATGAAATAGATGTATTGTCCTTTTTCTTTTTTGTGGTGCAATGCAAGGAAAGATGTCTTGCTGTCATTGATAGGTTATTTACTTCCATCTTGAAACTCCCTATAATGCATGTCATGGCCATTCAGTATTAACATGATTTTATTACTTCTGTTGCTTCTCAGGCCCATTATCTCAAGTGAAGGATTCAGATAAGTTTGAATCTGTCATAAAGATGTCAAGGAAAACATTCGAGTATATCTGTTCACTTGTCCAGGAAAAGATGATGGCTAGACCTTCCAATTACATGGACCTTAATGGTAAGCTTTTATGCCTAAATGATAGAGTTGCCATCGCTCTAAGAAGGTTGAGCTCGGGCGACTCTTTAGTGATTGTTGGTGATTCATTTGGAATAAACCAAACGACTGTAGCGCAAATAACTTGGCGGTTTGTGGAAGCCATGGAAGAAAGAGCACTCCACCATCTCCATTGGCCTTCAACTGAAGCAGAGATGAAAGAAGTAAAGTCCAAATTCGAAAAAATAAGAGGCCTCCCAAATTGTTGTGGAGCCATTGACGCAACACACATCATGATGTGTCTCTCCACAGCTGACAGGTCAAATAAAGTATGGTGCGATCTTGAGAAGCATCATACGATGGTCATACAGGCAATTGTGGACCCTGATTTGAGATTCCGAGACATCGTCACTGGGTGGCCGGGAAGTTTGAGCGATTCCGTCATTCTCCGAAACTCAACTTTTTTCAAACTCTGTGAAGAAGGGAAGAGGCTAAATGGGGAGAAGATGGAATTGGCACAAGGAACTGAATTGAGGGAATATATAGTTGGGCACTTGGGGTTTCCTCTATTGCCATGGCTTCTCACCCCTCATCGAGGGAAGAAGCTGTCTGATATCCAGACCAACTTCAATAAAAGGCTATTGGGAACACGACTGGTGGCACAAAGGGCATTGGCAAGGTTAAAAGAGAACTTCAAGATTATTCATGGAGTGATGTGGAGGCCTGATAAGAACAGGTTACCAAGAATAATTCTTGTTTGCTGTCTGCTGCACAATATACTGATTGATTTGGAGGATGAAGTGCAAAAAGAAATGAGTTTTTCTAGTCAACATGATCCAGATTATCGGCAACAAGTTTGTGAGACAAATGACAAGGAGGCTTCAGTTTTCAGAGAGAAGCTCTCTCTCTATCTCTGTGAAAATTTGCCCCCATAAAAGTTTTATCTTCCATTGATCTCTCAGCTGAGTTTAGAATGGTCATGAGTGTTCTATAGGGGGACTTGGAAAGATTTTTTCCTTCTCAATTTGTTACTGTTCTGCTGTGATGTCAAAGCATTTTGTGATAGTGTGTTATGAACTATATTATTCAAATTTATTCAAAAGAAAGAAATTAAAAGTGAATCTTGTAGCACCATTGTCAAGCTTGTGGTAAAAATAAGAAATTTCTTATTTCTCTTTTTTCCTCCTTTTTATGATTTTGGTAAAAATAAAATTCTCTCATCTCGTAAAGTGCACATTGTACTAAAAAAAAAAAGTGCTTAAATTCCCTCACAGATTTATGAGTGAGCTGAATTTTATAGGTAGTTTAAATAGTTCAATAATGCTCTCGTAAATGTGATACAGAGTAGAATATTGAAGGTAGCATGATATTAAATAAATTTTAAAAATTTTCTGTTTCAACCTTCAATCGAATAATATATGCTAGTAAGTGCCAACACTTGTTCGTATTTTCCTAAACATGACATTTACGGAACTTAATTTTTAGTACAACACTTTAAAACTACTTTCATTTCATTTTAATTATTCATAATTAAAAAAAAAAATATCATTTTCTTAATAATTTAAACGAAACGAAGATTTTTGCGAGGGTTATAAGTATTTTACCATTACTTTATAAAATTCAATTATAAAAGAAATATCATATAAACTATCTGATCGTGCCTAGGTTTTTACGATTTACGTGTCGCACTGTGTTTGGTAAAACAAGGGAATTACCTAACGTGATGAGCAAGGTTTTCATCTCGTTTGAACGCTTCGGCGCTTTTTTTTTAGTTGCTTACTGATATCAAAGACTATGTCCTTACTAATTCAGTTCGACCCGAATCGCGCATCTAGCATTGGCTTGTGAGTCCCCTAAATTATTGATGAGGTGAGCTATTCACTAGTTCAGCCACATGGAGGGAATCAGGGGCTTCACTTAAATAAGCAAGAGTATGGTCGCCCACACATTCTTCTCTTTCTACGGTGATGTCATGTTTGACGGTGAGCTGATAAGGCGCATAGAATGTGAAACTTTGGAGACCGTCCATAATCAGACCGTCACTCACTTTTTTAACCCAAGCGCTCCACCGACCTTCCCTTTATGTTATTGGGCAATTTATCATGAAAAGAACAAATAAATAAAAGTTTACCAAAAATAAATAAAGTGAAACTTTTGAACGGGAGAACATACAATTTGCAACATTTAACGTTGGGATCAACGGGGGTTGGTCCAAGTGGTAAGCGGCTTGGATTCGTTTAATGGAGGTCTCGAGTTCGAGTATCATCGTATGCAGAAAATTCTCGCCGAAAGACTCACCTGCCAATGCTAGGTGCGCGACCCGAATCGTACTGGATTAGTAAGGACATAATTCTTGATATTTGTGAGCAGAGCTGTAAATGAGCCGGATCGAGCCAAATTTTTACGAATTCGAGTCGATCTTTTTATATTTGTTTACGAGTTGAACTTTCACGAACTCGAGTCGAATCTAAAATGAATGAGTTTGGCTTGGCTCCTGACGAACTCGCAAGCTGCTCGCGATCATTCGTGAGACTTCGCGAGTCATGAATTTTATGGACCTTAATAGATTTTAACGAACTTTTTAATGTATTGATGGATTTTTAACGACTCTTGACGAGTTTTCGCGAGATTTGATCAATAGAGATATGAGCCAAATGCTGAAGGTCCAAACTCCTGTACTCAAACTCGTCCAATATTTGTTTTATTGTTTTTGTGCACTTGTCCTCTCTATTTTTTTCTTAAATAAAAAATATTATAAGTATTTTTAAAAAAATATCAACATTAGCAATTTAATTATGAACTATACTAAATAAAAAAATTTGATTTAAAGTTTGTTCCTTTAAAATATGGAAAAAAAATAATTTATTTATTAATTTGCTCCTATAAACGTGTTAGTGACTAATCGAGTCACGCTTTTATGAGTGAAGGAGTTCTTAATAAGCCGGTTGGCGAGCCTTACAAATCTAGTCGAGTCGAACTCGTAAAATAAGACGAGCCTGAAAATTAAGTTCAACTTAGCTCAAGAAAGCAGTACAAATCGACTGAGAGCTAATGCAAACTGTTCGAACAGGATCGAATCACGAGTTCGCTTGACTTTGTTTACGGTCTCTTAACGGTGAGCAACAAAAAAAAAAAAAAAAATTAACGTTGGGATTTCTCCGCGGAAAATCGACAGGCGAAAACAAACTCAAACCCAGAAGAAGTACAAAATAGGGAAATGGAGAGCAAGAAATTCGAAGTGAGGAAGCTGCTCAACGACAAGAAATTCTGGGTCGCCTCCTTTCTTATTGCTTGGGCCGCTGCTCTCCAGGTGATTACGTTTCCCCCCAGAAATTCATAATCTTGCTCCATGTTCCATCTTCTTAATTTCGTATTTGCCACAAAATTTCCTAATTTTTCAATTGAATGCGACTGAAGGGGCATATGATGTGGTTGAAGAGGCAAGACTCATTTAAGCAGAAGTTTGGTACAGCAACCCCTGATTCAATTCCAAATGTACCCCATCAAGAAGAGCTGACTGAGAATCAAGACTCTACTACCGTCATTTATGACGGTAAGTTTTATTTTTATTTTTTTCTTTTGTTCAATATTGATAATGTGAAGAAATTATGATATGATTTGGAGTTTGTCTATTTGGCATGTTCTTGTTCCCGTTTCGCTATTGGTTGTTTGAAGAGAATACTAGTTGTTGCTTTAGTTACATGGGTTAAATTGTATGATGAGAAGGTCTATGTCCTATAGAGGAAGCATTTAGGTTGATTTGATATGGTTTGTGTTGTTCAGCCCAAAGTTGATTGTTTTTAAGTGATCTATGTATTTCTAATTTAAGACAGGGGACTGAAAAGGGAACGAACCTTGAGTAGAAAATCATGCCTTCACCTTCAAGAAGATTCCAGTAATAGAAGTGAAAGTCGGAGCTGCATTGTGCCTGATTGTTTAGTTGGTTGGAGCTTATGGTTTCGAGTTATAACCTATTTGACACATCAATATACGTTGTTACAGTTACATGGTTTAGAATGTCATGCAAACTAATATAAACTGGAGTGTGTGTGTGTCTCACTATCTTGTTAATTTGTTTACTTCTTTGTCTTTATTTTCTTACTCCCATAAGTTAATTATAACCACAACTTTATTTCTACTAATATAGTCAAATGTTTTGTTTCAAGTATTGTGCTAATTCAAAGTGGATACATATATAAGATAAGAGGGATTATACACCATACTCAACTCAATCTTTGTCCAAATTCCCAAATTAAAAAATCATTTACTAACTGCCCCATGTAAAAGAAACGATCAGTCCATGTACAATAGCTAGAACTTTAGAATCAGTGTCGGTATGTAAATTAAAAATCCTTTTTTCTTAAAACTTAGATGGTCATCAGAGTTTATTGTATCATCTTAAATCCTTATAGTTATGCTGTTTTTGCTCAAATTTTGGGGGCAAGTCCATTATTGATTCTTCTTTTGCTAAAAGGACCGTAAGAGTTGGCTATTAATTCTCATTGGAGAGAAAGTGGACCGTGGGGATGTACGCAGGAGTCGACTGAATCTTATTGATGGCTGTTGACTGTTATATCTAACAAAAACCTCCTAGTTCGTGATTAGTCCCTGTAAAATTGAAAGATAAAAGAAAAACTACTTTTGTAATGAGATGCCTCCTAATTATAGGCAGAAGAAGGTACAAAGGCATGAAGGGTCATCATTGCCTGTGCGACTGTGCCTTCTAACCCCTGTTTCATTTATGGGCTTTGAGTCACTTTGGGGAATCTAAAGCAGTGAAGTCTTTTCATGATGAACGTCTGATTTGTGTAGTTGAAAGATTAATGCTTTTGTCGTTAACCATCATTTATGTGTAGAATCTGTAAGGACAGTGTATACTATTAGGAGCGGAAAATTGTCTACCAAGGGTGGGTTGTAATGGAAGTTTCTGTTGTGAAGGCTTGGTTTGATGCAGTCCTTTAACTTTTGCTTCATGTTAACAGAAGTTGTATCCATCACATGATTGTTTGCCTCGTATTTCCAGTTAAAACAAGTTGACAAGAAGAAAGATAATATTAAAATGTAAAAGTCCCACTAGCAGTTGTTGTTTGGGACTATGATCCTACATTGGTTATGTGCAAGCTATAGGCATGCAAAGTGTCTGAAACTAGGGCCACTTCCTGTTATTAGAAAAAGTTTGGCAGCCCGAAGAAGTATGCTACTATTTTAAAATTTCTGGCAGCCATACTAGTTGCTTTAGCTAGTTTTGTAATTCTGCATATTAAGTCGTAAAATTTTCAAGTTCAAATGTAAACAAAGATGCACAAGCTCTAGCCTTGGTAAGTGTGGCCTTCTTTTAATACATAAACCTGGTCATCTAAACTTCTATATCTGGATTAGGTTACAGACATGCTTATATTTGGAAGGGAAAAAAAAAAATAGGTCTTAAACCAAATAATTTGGCTTGTACTTTCTTTGTGTACGTAATACCTGGAATTGAATGTCCTGTTACTCACTTGCTATTGATTAAAACCTTTAAAGAAACTATTCATCCTCGCTTCGTCACCTAAAAGTCTGCTAGGGATTGGGGTGAATTGGATCTCCCATTTTCTTCTACAGTTATCTGGAGTTTGGAGGCTAAGCTCAGATTTATATGCCACTATCATTGGTAAAAGAGAGAATAAACATCCCGAAGGCGTATAAAAGAGAGAATAAACAACCTGAAGGCTCATAAATGTGCTCTGTGACACTTACTAACATGTCTAATATTTTATTGCCCAGGTGCCTGGTCAAATGTCTTGCATGGTTCTTTTGCTATATATATCTTCAACGTATACGTGATTGTCAAAGCTTCTAGAATGTGTTTTGTTTTTCCAGAATTAATTGATGCAGCACATGTTAACTAAATGAATATTTACAAGGCTTTAGAAGCCCAATTCAAAGCCCAGGGTTGCATCCAAGCCACAAGTTCTTCTAGTTCTTGGAAAAGTGTCTTTGGAAGACTTTAGATGATTAGTTTTGTTATTTATTATTGTGATTAGGAGTCTTGAAGTAACTTCTTGCAGAGTACTAGTTAGTAGCTAGCCCTAGTCGTGTTAGAATTAATGGTATAGTTAGTAGTATAAAATGTAACTACTGATATGGTCGTTCAAAATTTCAGATAATAGTATCAAAACTTTATTTGAGTTCTTAAAATATTCTGAAACTTTGGACAATTGATGGTTGCATGGACGGAAAATACTTTAGTGATCAGAACAACAGTTGACTCCTTGAAAGTAAAGAAGATTAAAAGGTAATACCAGTAGTAAGTTTAAAGTAAGACCCTGAATACAAAAGACAAAACATGAGGCATAGAGACTCAAAAATCCGAACACAAGTCTGCTTTACTGACCTGGAAGTTAACTGCAATTATCTATGTTTGGCCAACTTTTGTTAATTTATTAGAGTTTCACGTGCGCATTTAAAAGCACTTAATCATCATGTAGTTTTCTTGTTGTCTGCGTGCATGCTAACATGGGAGAAAGTATTTGAGCATATTTCTGCACAATTTGTAATTCGGTACCTTGAGTTTGTGCTATTCCACAGATTCCTGATTTGAAATGCTGGACGTGAGAAGTTGGATTGAACTTATTGCCACTTGCAAAGGGTACCTTTTAAATTTGGTTAAGCTAACGAAGAAGCTTTCTAAGAAAGTCCGCTGCTTTTTGTTGCAAATGTCAAGGTTTGGATTAAGCAGACTCTTCTCATTATATATGTGAAAGTAGATCAACATGTTTGTTTGCACCTTTGTAGATATTTGATATTATCTCTTTTTCTCTTTTTGGGTTTGGGTTTGTTAACTGTAGCATATCCATAAAGCTTGTTTCCATTTACAGAGGTGAGATTGGTATTCTGAATAATGACAAAGTTAAGTACATTTGCAATGCATCTCTTAGTTATGCAGCTGTAGTTAATCTCACATCATATAGTTTTTGTGTTAGACGTCATTAAGCGTGCCAAATATCCATTATCTTTTAGTTTTTGCTAGTTGAAAGACTTTACTATTTGTGATTAGAGCTCCTTCATATATTTGGCACATTAGTATTTTCGTATGTACACAAATTAAGACTTTGTTGATGTGCCAGTTCAGATGCCTTCATCAAACAGGTTGTGTTTTGCAAAGAATATGTACATGGAAACAGGTTGATGATGCACGGTTTTTTCGATTATCCTCGCTGAGCACTGCGATAGTTGAAGGCTGTTGATATGGGCAGCAACAGGACCTTCAAGACAAACATTGTCACTAATGGGTAGGGGATTTCCCTACCAAAAGAATTCTGGCGTGAGAGTAAGATTCAAGTTCACTTAGAAGCAAGAGAATTTACGGGAGGTTTTGGGGGCAAAATAATGTGTACCTTTGCCTACAGGTGTAGGGCCTTATTTATAGGTGTTTGAGGATGCTGAATCCTTGAAGGTAAAGGAATTTTGGCCTCCTCTTGCTCCCTCAGAGTCTATGGTCAACTAGAATCCTAACCCTAGTCTCTTTAGGTAAGTGAACCAGAGTTATATGTGGAAAGGATTTTCTGTGAGATATTCCCTCATTAATGGAGACCTTTACCATGTAAGATACGGACTCCTGAGCTAGACTGCTCGCAGGAATGAAACAGGTCGCCCAGAGCTAGGCTCATGGCGAGGAATGATGAGAGCTCGCATGAGGCATCACCTCTATGCGAGGTCTCCTATAGGTCGCGCCAGGGAGGATCACCATCCATTTTCTCGGGAAGTAATATGCAGAGGTCGACCTCTCTGCGAGGTCTCAAGAGATGTCGTCTGCCAAGGAGAAAATCCCTCCCGGCTAAGTCTTTATCCCTTTCAATATAATCCGTCATCAGGTCCACCAAATCCTTTTCTCGCTGCTCATCTATGGCCATTACCTCGACCTTTCAATAGAAGGTTGCTCTAAAAACTCTACGATAACAGAAAGCTTTTGTTTGTCCAACTCGTCTGAGGCTAATTTTGATAGCTCATCGGCTCTCATATTGTTTAATCGATCAATCTGAATCAATTCCCAGTATCTGAATTTGGCAAGCAAATCTCTTGCCATTTCAGCGTACTTGATCAGCAATGAGTGAAGTATATTGTATTCCCCCCCCCCCAATTTGCTAAACGATGAGTTGAGAGTCACAGAAGATGACCATCATGGTAATGGTGAGGT
>JAOWAN010000051.1:1335636-1364014 GCA_028566635.1 Lobelia cardinalis | reverse complement strand
GAAGTGAGAAGTTAGTGATCAAGTTTTTCCATATTAACCATGTGTTCAAGTAGTGTGATATTGGATTCGTGATCCGGTTATTAGGCATAGCAACAAATTTTGAGTTCTCCCTCCTTAAATAAGACATATCTTAAATGATGATAGATTGACAGGCAAGTCATGAGAAACATAATGGACTAATTTGATTCATCCCCTCTTGATATAAAAAATTTATATAATAGTATTAATTTAAATTTAAGTAATTCTATTAATATAGTAAAAACTATTATTATAATAAAAAAATATATATATCTTTATTTATTAAGTCAAAAATAAATAAAATCTACACCTCGTCTATTAAGTCAGTACTAAATGAATAAAAGGTTAGCTTCTCAATAATAATAATAATTATTATTTTGAAAAAATATTAGCTTTTTCGTTATTACATATTGATATTACTATAATAATTAGAATCATAATTATAGTTATACTATTATTATCATCATTATTACTGTTTAATACATTTTAATTTACTATTTTTGAAGTAACACTCGTCATTTTAAAAAAAGAAACATCTTCACTACCGGTGTTAAATTGAATATTAACTATAGAATATTGGTATTGAAAGTTTTAACTTTAAAAATTTTCAAATAAAAAAATTATTTTTGACATAAATTTTTCAAGACAATTTATTATATATTTTTTTCCAAAATAAATTTATGTTCAATCGAGGAAACGACATCCATCTACATGTTGGTGCAAATATATACTCAAGTATTGAACTCATTTTGGAATTTCATACTTTAATTATTTTCAATTAATTTAATTAAAATTTGAACAATAATTTCCAAAAGATTCGCAAAATTGTGAACATTTATGGGCTAAAACCCTGACCAGAAAGTATCTTAAGTTCTTAACTAAATGGAACGGCCTAAAGAAAGCCCTATTTTTTCATTGGGCCAGTGTGCTATTGAAGCACAAAACTTGTTTCATATAGTCAATAATCAGTCTAATCAAACCTCCATATGGGTGAAAACCACTTGGAATGAAACAACGATTGGTAAGAAACCAACACTAGAAGCACCACCACAAGCACAGCAACACCCCATGGCGAAGCCCCGGTTCCGGTTCGGGGGTGAACCGTGCCTCGCCTAGCCCACGCCGGTGGCATCCAAAGGGAAAGCATCCCATTGATGTCGATCAAGCTCGACCGAACTAGAAAGATCAGTAGAACAGGCACCAATACGAGGAATAAATGGAGTTTGAAACTTGTGTGTTCCAGTTGGGCCTTGTAGTGTGTATATTGAGAAAGTGACAGCAAGAAAATGACAATGGCAAAAATGGAAACCAAAGGCAGGGGTGGTGGTGTAGAAGAGATGGAATTTATGGTCTGGCTTGTCCATCCTTGCTTCCATTCTGGACCTCTCCTCTTTGGATAGAACCGATCCATCGCTTCCCCCCTCGTATGCTCATAAGAGTGGTTTATATTTAAGTGGTAAAGGGGTTATTTGCTTTCCAGTTGAGGTGAGTTTGGCATATATGCTTTGAGTATGTATTCTCCTTAACCTACTTTACTTCATTAATACATGGAAATCAAGGGGTGGCTCAGTGGTAGAGCCATGCTTTACAATATGTAAGGTCACAAGTTCGATCCTTTCCCATGCCCCCTTGGGGCCAAAAAAAAAAAAAAACTTCATTAGTATATTAAAAACGATGCCTATCGACCCAACAAAAAGCAGACGATCCAGCTTAAAGCCAACTGGCTAGCCTGATTGGGTGTCGTCGATACCACGGGAGATTAATATTGACCTTAAAGTGCCGGGTGTCAACACTACTGCTTTGCAAAAGCATACCAAGTGGAATGAGGAATAATTTAGCTCTAGTGAGTGCTCCAAGTTCAAATTCCCAATTCCAAAAGAACAGCCACACTGCCACAGCCTTTTTTTTTTTTCCTCTGGCTTCCAAGTGAAGACCATTAGAATCTCTCACGGCTCCACACACATGCCCACGCACTGACTGAAAACAATGTCGTTGGGATTCGCACTTTTCAGCCCTTGACAATATTTATACCAGATAAGCTACTGTACAAGCTGCAGAGTGCTCGAGCAATAAACTCACATTTTATTCTATTGCATAAACCTTTGGTGTTAAAGAAACTGGAGTGAGTACACAGGTAAGTGTTAGTTTCATCTTATGGTGAAGTGGACAAAAAGAATGATCAAAACCCACCGAACTTAACAGGATTATGCGCCAACAGCATATATATAATGCTTTCACCTAAAGCTCCTTCTCTGAATTCCTTGTTTGCCCCTGACGCTGAAACAACCTCAAATGATTAAGCAGCAACCTTCTTGGCAGTTACAGAATTAATGATGGTGGCAAACTCGGGACCCTGCAGCATAGAAATCAGATATGGATCACTATATGAGTAATGTCCAACAGCCTTCAGACACCAGATATTTCGGCATCTGTGGGTAGAGCTATTACATGCAGTCTTACTTCGATCTAACTCTGTGCAACCTCTTGGCTTTTGAGTTGGCATAAAATGTACTCCTTCCGTCCCTAAATGAGTGTCTTGTATGGGTTTATAAAAGTATCTTTGATAACTCACTTATTACTCTTACAATGACAAGAATCTTCGATTCTAAGGCATGATATTTATATATATGTATATATTTATATTTTGTAAAAATTAATTTTTAAGAAAAGTTTATGTTGACTTTCCAACAACAAAAAGTGTCGTTCATTTTGGGATGGAGGGAGTACATTTTTCGTGACCGCACAATAGCACGTCATTGATAAAAGTTTAATGAAGTTGACCAAAACAAGTGGAAACAGGACGCTCATTTAGGGACGGAGGGAGCAATAACTAATGTGGCATGATATCATATACTTTTTGCTTTAATGAGACTTGTTTGAGGTATTCACACAATTACACCTGAAAAGTATATCAAATGGACAATTAATGGCAGTGTGGTATATTTACCTTCAAGGAAGCACCACCAACAAGGAAGCCATCGATATCTTCTTGTTTTGCCAGCTCGGCACAGTTGCCTCCATTTACAGATCCTGCGGAAGGAATTTGGTTTAAGATTACTCAGAGTCAACATGAGCATTGCCAGCAGCTAATCAGCCCTAAGTTATGGATTTGGAGCATAGCTGTCAATATCTTAAGAGTCACGATAAAAAGGTTCATCGATATGTATTGCTGAGATGGATCGAATATAGAGTATGAATCACATGTACCGACTGAGCCACTATACCTATTTTAAGATACTCTGACAAGTACGATACATACGAAAAACTCTGCTCAGCTCAGGTCTGACAGACTGGATTTAGAAAAATAAACAACATTTCCCCAAGAACTTCGATTTTAGTCAAGGATTGAGTTGTTGACTTTATTTGTTTAGTTACTTCTAGTATAATTATGATTCGCTGACATTTCTTTGAAAAGTAGGCAAAAGAAAGAAAAAAATTGAAAACCCAGATTGGAAAATTATACGACTCCCACACATCTTGCATTAATTGGTGATTTAGGTTTTAGAGTTTCGTATAACTTGAGTTAAAGAAAGTGGGATCGCTGTTCCCATGGGTCATGCCATAAAAGGCAACCGTCTTACTTTAGATAATGTAAGATGTGATTTATAGTGCTTTTACATCAAAATCAAGTCAAAAATAGAATTCCCACTTATTTCAGAAATTAGTTATAAATTGCTTAAATGTGTTCCATTAGTGTTTCATATCTTACAATATGATACACGAGAAACAAGATACGATTTTTGAGACCTTCGATTCAAGATATGATTCACGATATGATAACTATGATTTTGGAACTTCTAACCATCATTAACTTATTGAGATGGAGAACTGAGGCAAGCTGAGATTTCTCAGAAATAATTGGTAAAGGTAGGGAAAAAAGAAGAAAGAAAATGGTCAATACATATGGTAAGTTAAAACTTAAAATACAATACCTCCATAGATAATACGTGTCTTCGAAGCAACTTCTGCTGAAACATTTTTACTAAGCCAATCACGAACAGCAACATGTACTTCCTGAGCCTGCTGAGGTGATGCCACTTTACCGGTTCCAATAGCCCATACAGGCTCGTATGCGATAACAACATTATCCCAATCAGGAACAGCATCTGTAAATGATCATAGACATGAATTACAAGATGAAAGAAATTGGCCTATGCCAATACAATGTTTATACCTTAAAGTTCAATCCTTTAATATTACAGCTACTTTTCAACAAATCTGACATAAAGTGGCATCCTATGTACACAGTAAGGCCGATCAACAAGGAAAGTTAAAAAAATGGTAGGGTTTACAACTCAACCTTAATCCGAATCACTTGAGGTCGGCTAAGATGGCTGGGTTTACAACTTACAAGAATTTGAACAGCCACAGCAATGCACAAAAGTTACATCACCGATTAGCCATTCCTTTCACTCCTATACAGAGAGTTCCTAATGACTTTTTTTGGTGGTTTTTGGTTACACTTCGGCCGAAGATATATACATATATAATATAAGTACCCATATTTGTATAAATAGAAAAAGCGCAATTCTTAGTTTTTCAATATAGTTTGCAATTATTGAATTTTTATCGAATAATGTGACATCCACCAAGAGAACTGCACTAAAAGTACACAATGCCTTGTCGGCATATTTTGATATGACTGAAATTTTTGCGGACCTTATTTCTAGAAAGATTACAACGACCAAAAAATGCCAACAAGGCTTTTGGACACTATGCAACACTTCTCATTGTGATCGTAGCATTAGTATATTTCATCATCCAAATACAAAAGAAATTTGTTAAAAATTGATTTGATTTTGTCTAATGTTGACTTTTAGAAAGGAAAGTGAGCTCTGGTTGGAACGGAGGGAGTACGTTACTTGATCAGTTAATGGTCCCAAAAACTGAAACTTCTGAGAACCAACTGTACCAGAAGACAAACTCCACGCTAAAGAGGCTAATGACGTAACATTGAAATGGCTAAGTGCACACCAAAAAGATAACTTTATGCACAAGAAAAGGTATATGATATATCTAACAAATCTAAATGGGTTATAAGGAAGCTTGCCTGCATAGGCCTTCAACTGTCGGTAACAAACATCGAAAGTTTTGCCACCTTCTCTTTCTTCTAAGAGCTCCCCAATGCAGGCGATCACTCCAACATTCTGGCCCAAGGCATACGCAGCCTTCTTTCCTATGAACTGAAATTTTTGCCATTTCATATTTTGGAGATGCAGCCTAAATTTTTCCCCTAAGATTATTTTGCCAACTCCGGTAATAGAGTTTTGAAGCTTCATCTTGAGGAGTGACTTTTGAGTTTAAAAATTTTGGAGCTTAGAGGTCATTCAAAAATAAGGGATGACTTACCTGATCATCTTCTCCAATCACATGTCTCCTCTCAGAATGCCCAAGAATTACCCACTTGCATCCAATATCTTTCAGCTGTTCCACACTACAAAAAAGGGGATAAATTTGTTCATCAATAAAAAAAAAAAATTGCCTTAGAATACTGGAAAGTGTGCAACACCAATTTCAATTGCATTACAAGTACTAATGGAATGAAGCGAAATTCTTCAAAATATTGGCAATCTCGGCAAGTACTGGAACATGTGTTCCTCATAAATCCGAGTTCAAAAAAGGATGGCTCATAAGCCCATTGCATGAGTCTCCTGGATTTTGGGCTTGGGTAGGCTTTAATGTACGGTACAGTCTTACCCTTGTCATGCACCCAAGATGTGGATGCTGGAAACTGCTCTAATTCCGTTTAATACTGATACGTGTAGTATAATAAACATTTATAAAAAGCATGCAATTGAACAGTTCAAGGTAGTATCATATTTAAGAATTCCGGAACTGTATTTAGAAGGCCATGCATACCAAAAGTACCCTAAATTCAGTTAAACAGTCATGTGATTAAGCACACACAGAAGTAATTTCCAATTGCGAGCTAGTGAACATGCTGAGCTCACCAGGAAGGATACGAACCTGATTTCACCCGTAAAAGCTCCACCTTTTCCAATCCAAGAATTCTGAGCAGCAATCTCAATACGCTCAGTTAAGGAGCTCTTTACTTGATCAATATAAACAAAGGGGGGCCCTACGACAACGTCTGTATGGTTTACAAAACACAAATGAGAATCAGAGTTCTTGGATTCAGCAATTATTTAGAGAGAGAGAGAGAGAGAGAGTAGAAAGATTCTAACAAATGGCAGAATTGCTTATGCACCAGAGAATTGTTAACAATTAGAAAAGGAATGGAACAAAACCGGGTGCCAATGAGTTGTTTTTTGATTGATTATTAACTCTGCTAACTAGCACATTGAAACTCATAATTCATGGACGTTGAAATTCTTTGATACAGGGATTGATTTGAACCAAAAATAATGCATAATTACCTTCATTATTACTTGATGTATGGAGCTAATGTTTTTGAGCTGGAACGGGGTGGGGAGGAGGGGGGAATACTCAATTTCCGTTTCACCGAAGATTATGATTTGCAGAATAGCTAGAACCACTACTAGTATCTGAGATACATGCAAGTATACCACGTTTCGTTGTACACTACTCAAGACATCATAAAAATAAAACTATGATCACACAGCATACTTCTTTCCCCCTCTCAAATGTTTGTCAGCGCTTTCATTTAAGCCAAAAAAAAAAAAAAAATACATGGGGCTTAAGTTTGATTCACCACGTTTTTTTAGCTATGTGTAACACTTTAATATAGCCATCAGAGGAAAGTGCATTGCTGCTGCTCTACCGATTAGTGAATTGAAAGATTACTAATGAAGGAATTGTTGTTCATTTGCCACTGTAATAGGAGGAAGGCTTACTTGTCAAATTGGGGACTGAAGTTTCAGATAACTAACAACTAGGTTATTTTTTATGATATTCTTTAAAATGGTGATCAGACTTTCAAAACAACTACAAAAACATGATCCCCTTCAATTTTGAGATTGATGAATAGTAAAAGATGGGAGGGGGATCATGTTTTTGGGGTCGTTTTAAAATTTTGATCACCATTTTGACGAGTTTCATAAAATGATCACCTAGTTGTTAATTACCCGAAACTTCATACACTAATTTGACAATTAAGCCTCGGTGGAAATATGTAACTTTTTTCAGAAACTTCTTAGTCTGGCTCTTGCTTTTGGCTCGAGAGAAAGACACGTATGCATGAAGTGTCTCCACCTAGAATTATCATCTCTATCGAATGCATTTTTTCTCAAAAGAAGATCCTACAATCAGTTGTCGCCTTTTTTTCTTTTTCATTTACTTATCTATTTCTTTCAGTTTCTTTGTTTATAGGAATTTGTCCATCCTCTGAATATTATTTTCTGTTGTCTTTTCTCTTTTATTCATTTATTTTTGCCTAGTTATATCAGAACTTTTTCCGTCTTGTCACTAGGCAACATATATCCAATAGGTATGTTGCTTTTCTATTGCTTTGATGTGCTATGCATAAAGAGACAAAGGAAGAGTTAATATCAACTAACTCAGAACAGAAGCAAAGCAACTGGATTGCATTGCACTCCTCATATCATATGCAGTAAGTTCACAAGAGGTCCTGCTAAAGAGGGCCATCATTAGAGGTTCTGCATTGGATTTCCTAACCATGACCAAATAGAGTTGAGTTATTCCAAATGATCCTTACCACCCGCCAGAAGTTGTTAGCAGATTCGACAAATACCTTTCATGTTTCATCTCATGCTAATTATTAAATCACGCTTCTTCCACCATGTTCTAAAGTTTCAAGGAAAATATGTTTTAGAATGTCAAGATGGAAACTGATGCGAGTTTTACAAAGTGACGCTTCTAGACTTTCTTGTCAATAAAGCAGGATGAAGTCAAAATTCTTGCTCGAATTAACTAAAAGGAAACGAGACTACGAGAGTTTTCGTCTCTTATTTTTTTGATTCCACATAGATTAAATTAGCAACGTACTAGGCAGGTTAAAAATATTCCACTAACTAGTCTTGCACTTTAACAAACAACTTAACACACCAGATTATGAGAATACTAGATAAGTCACAACAACCTTGGATCCTATCACATGCACTTGCTTGAATACTCAAGTATGTGCTCCTGAAATCTCAATATTAATCAATGGGAAGCAGAAGACTAACCAACATCATTCTCCAACTTTGCACTGTTCAAGTCTGAGACTAGTTGACTGATAGAGTCTTTTGTTCCATTCTAGAAATAAACAAAAAATAATTGGATAACAAACATTAATAAAGGAACTACAGTTGAAGATGCAACATGTACAACTTGCAATCCAGTAGTAATCCAGAAGCACAGTGCAATGAGGAGATACAAGGTGAAGAAATTATAAACACTGTTCCATATGAGTTTAAACAATTTTCAAAACCAATATGTATGATACGTAAAGTTGCAAGCAGAAATACATGCAAAGTACCTAACTTTATGCGATCAAGAGATAGGAATTAAAGAGAAAAGAAGATATACGTACACACTTCCAGTTGCCACCAACAAAGAACTGCAAGAGAAATAAATGGTATTAAAATTTTGGATAGCAATCTATGGAAGTTGAAAAAGTAATGTATGAAGCAGGAATTCAGTAAAGAGAGAGCTCATGCGATAAAATCGTATTATGGCATATCATATAGTGACACAAACTTAAGTTACTAGTTACCACACCTTTGAATAAGCCATTTAGAAATTCACAAGTTTAAGGCCCAAGCCAGAAGTACATAAATCAGGCACAAAAAAAAGAAAAAAGAAAAATGAGAGAATTTAAGAACTAACATTAAAACGTATGATTTTGTTTGGGAAAAGGAACACACAGCATCAGCAATAAACTACAGTGACAGACACTAGTAAACTGGCAGAGTATGATGCCTAAATTTGACTCACTACATACTGAGCCCTTTCTGAAGGTGAAATTATTATATCAGAGAGAGCTTCTCACTTATTTTCCCTTGTTTGGTTCATGTTCTAATAAACTTTGTACAATAAAAAAACAAAGAGTTTGAATACACATAGAGGAGTTGACATTCCTTCAAACAACAAAAATAAATATAACCCCCAATAGTATAAATGTGTGGACCTAAACAAGCTTTAACTTATGAGGTTATAAGCCTGTATGGTACTCAGATTTCTTAAGTCCCTATACATAGAAAAAAGTGCATGTGTAGGGTTATCCCACATTGGTTGTGCGAGGGGCCGGTGCTAGGTATATAAGTGCAAGGGAAAGCTCCACCCTTTGGGCTAGCTTTTGGGGTGGGAGAGGCCCAGGACGCACTAGAAGGACCAGGATTAGCACCATAACAAATGGTTCGGACCTAGGGCCCTATATATCTCCGGGAGGATCACTTCACCGAGACATTGGCAGGATTTCAATTGTTAGCGCTCCCAACGATGGGCCAATGTGTAAGGTGGGAGATTCCCACATTAGTTGTGTGAGGGGCTGAAACTAGGTATATAAGTGCAAGGGAAAGTCCCGCCCTTTGGGCTAGCTTTTGGGGTGGGAGAGGCCTCGAACGCACTAGTAAGTCTAGAAGGACCAGGATTAGCACCATAACAGCATGTTCGTGCATGGTTCCAAATAACACCTGAGAGTATACATTCAAGAACGCCCTTAGTAGGTGCAGTTTGCAGTGTGCAATTTCTTCTAAATAGGATTTACCACAGGAAACATTTAGCGTCTAACCAAACGCCAGAGGTTTCTAGAAAAAATCAGAGTTTATGAAAGGAAACAATATGGTAAAGAAAGATTATGCTCAAAATCATTTTCCATAAATTGAAAAGTTTAAGGGACGGAAAGAAACGTATGCACATTTAGAACCAAGAGTCTGTCTAGAAAGAATGATATTTGATCAAGTGAAGAAAGAAGGCTGAATCACAAACGTGTCTAAAATGAACCCGAAAGCTCAATCTAATTTAACTTCTTTCATTCTTTGACACTGAGATTTTAAGCTGCTTTTGGTGTAATTGTTCCATCAAAGCGTAGGATTAGAAAGAAAAAAATTCCAGATGAGCATCAAATAATATATTTTTCAGAAGACTGAAAACTTATCATTTCAGTAAAGCTTTGGGTTTATAGCCATGGGTATATACTATATACTACTATCTCCATCCCAATTTATGAGTAGGCATTTGGTTTATTAAGTTTGGCCTTAGAACATATGTTACTTCTTGGATACAGGGTAGGTAGCAATAAAGTTTGAGTGCTGAGCCAGTATTTCAAAATTTCAGCTAAGCACTTTATAATTGTAAACACCTTGATTCCAAGCTGTCAAATATAGTCAGTGGAAAAACATCTGTAATTAAGTATTAATGTCTACTATATTGCACACAGTTGTTTTGAACTCAAAATTCATCAATTGGTCCACAATATCGCTTGTTTAACAATTGATTCCGCTCAAAATTTCATATATTTGATGAATTTATTGCTTAATCGCTGATCCACTAATCTCCTATTTAGTTGAATGACTAAAATAAGTAAATGAACTCTAAAAAATTTGATGAAAATGAAAAACAATTCATTCAACTTTAAAATGCAGCATCAAATTCCAAACAATAAATCCGCAGATAATTGCAGCTCAGCAGCAGTAACTCTGAAATTTGTGAAAGAAACTGAGCAAAATCAACTGAACACGAACTCCGAACAAATCAAGAGATGAAAGTAATCTTAATCATGTTACTCCAATCTCCACATCTTGTCACTACTGTACTAGGTACTACAATGCAGTTCAACTAATCAAATTTGGAAATTTTTAAAGGGGAAAAAATGGCGAAATAAAATCAAGTAATACAGCTATCAATTTTGAACAAATTCAAAGCTACTACTATACTACTATAATGCAGTTCAAATATTTTTATTTTTTTTAAAGGCCAAACTAAAGCAAGCAATTCAACATGTAACAATTTTGAAGGAATTGACAGTCACGGGATCTAATTAGATAGACAGAGCTACCTTCCCGGTACCGGCCATGGCGACTACGGTTCTGGAACCTTTGGGAGCGGAGGCGGAGGAGAGGCGGAGGTGAGAGTCGACGTGTTGGAAGAAGGATTGAGTGGTGGAGAGAGAAAGACGGCGGAATCCTCCGGCGGAGGAGAGAGAAGGGGAAGGAGTTGCTGATTTGGAGAGCTGAGAGACGAGAGATGTTGAGACTACCGCCATTTCCACCACCACCACCAACTACTGCTGATGAGAATGTTCAGTCTCTCTGTCTCCCTCTTTCTCTTTCTCTCTCTACCAACTGTATTATATCACGAGTTGTGTTGCTTTACATGATGGCGTTGTGTTTTTATGGTAATCGTTGGAGGACCTCTCGAGGGTTGACATCCATTTCTTTTTCACGCTCCTTTTTGGCGAGTGCTTACCACGCTCTACATCACACATCTCTCCGCTCTCTGTGGAGTTTTTTAATACGCTTTATTTTGTGTTTGTTTTATGTTGATTTTGGTTCGTTGAAATTTTATAATTATGTTCTTTAAATTTTTAAAAAATTATATAGTATTGATAGAAAAAGAAAAAAAGAGAGTAATAGTTGTAATTTAATTTGATATTTGATAGTATAGGAATATGTAAAAAAAAATAGGCAATAGAGTGAAAAGCTCAATGTTCAGTTCACTTAATGCGTGATTTTCATGAAAATATTAGGGTGTATTTGGATGGGTAGTTTTTTATTTGGTTTTTGGGTTTTTGTAATGATTAAAAAAAAGTAAAAGAAATATAGATAGAAAACTATGAGACCAATAATAGATAAAAATCAAAAACTCAAAAAACAGGGGAAAAAATATCCATAAGAACACACCCTTAATGTTTTTGAAACTTAACTTGTAAACAAGTTATTTGAATATTTTTCGAACTTTCTTCCTTAAATGCCACGACTAAACACAACCAAAATTTCTTTTCGATATTTTTCATATTTTATTTGTATCGTTATAAAACTATAAACAATTTAATGTAACATTATAGAAACCAGCATAATGAGTATAAAAATGATTTATAATCTAATTTATTCCTCACTTTTCCTATTCAAAATATTAATGTAAAATACTATTAGAATATTATTTATTATTATATAGATTTAAAATTTTAAAAATATTAGCACAAAATTTTCTAATAAATTAACAATAATAGCAAGATAATTTATTTTTAAATGTTTGATACAAACTTTATTAAGTTTGTACATAGAAAGTAGTTCATCATTAATCATATGTTACACACCAAGGCAATTTCAAATGGCATCCTATTTATCGTTACCAATGTTTAAGAATACATGATTTTTAATTTTTGGGTGGTATTAAATCACTTATTTTTTTCTTCTATTAAGCGAATTTAAATACGCGAGGTTCATATTTCTTCTTTTTAAATATTAAAAGGATAATATTATTGTACATAAGAGACATTAAAAGTGATTTGTTTTTCTTTTGAGTCGTGTCCTCGAACACAAATATTTACTAGTTAAAAGGATAATACAGACAATTGATTTAAGCAATTAATTTAGAAAATAATAAAAGATAAGAACTATCAATGAATACAATCCAAAAGAATTAATTAGTGCATGACCCTATATAGTAATAACGTTAATTAAAATAAAAGATAGTAATAAAAATTATATATATCTCCCACGAATGTTAATTGTGGTTTTAATTATTTAGTTAAATTCTCTTTTTGACAAAAGATAATTTGAAAAAAATATTTCATTGGCTAAAAGATCCTCATGAGTAATTCTTTATGTATTTAAATTTTGATTTAATAATGATTAAAGTTAGAAAAAATGAATAATAATAATAAAGATTATGAAGTCAAAATAAGCTACTAAGAAGAAGAAAAAATTTTTAGGTTATGTTCTCCTGGTGTTTTTTATCCCAATTTTTTATTTTTTGATTTTTCTCTCTCATTGGTTTCATAAATTTTCTCTCTATTTCTTTATTACTTTTTGCTTTAATCATTACAAAAATTCAAAAATCAAATCAAAAAACTATCCATCCAAACACACTCTTAAAATCTTTTAACACCCCTTAAAATCCTCAACACAATTTCAACCAAAAGTCATTTTAATGGCTTTTTGATAAAATTACAGTAAACCACCCTTGAGCAGCAAAGCAATTTTAACCTAACACAAAATCCCTTCAAACTCACCAATTTTCCATTTCTTTGTACCGCCGCCGCCGCCGCCGACCGTCATCGACGTTGAGTGAGTGCTATAATCTTTCTCCCTTATCGTTTCATTCCATGATTATTTCTTTTGACTTGTGATTCGTATAGGCTTTCAATTGCAGAAACCCATGAAAGATTTAGGAGTAGAGATTGCAAAAATGTATGCCACCAGCCCTAAGTTATTAATTTATCTGTTCAATTAATTTATTTGTTCGCCTTTGAATATATACCTCGAAAGGAAAAGAATGGTGATGTCGGAATTAGCTTTAGGGAGGAAGCCTGCAGCTCTATCGACGCCAAGTTGGGAAAGGAAGAAGCTGGCCAGATGTAGGTCAGATCGGATTAGCATTCTGCCAGATGAAATCCTTGGCACCATTCTGTCCTTGTTGACTCTCAAAGAAGCAGTAGGCACTAGTGTTCTTTCAAAGCGATGGATGCATCTGTGGAAACTTTTCACTGGGAGTTTAATTTTTGATGCTTCAAAGAAGCTCTTTTGTGGAAACAGGGGAGTTTTGAAGAGGGAAAGGTCCAAGTATGTGAAGTCGGTGAACAATGTTATTGACTCCTACGAAGGCAACTCCATTGATGAGTTATGTGTTTGGTTTGATTTGGATGAAAGGTTTTCCAGTGATATTGATAAATGGGTTAAGTTTGCATTCTCAAAAAGAGTTCAGAGGCTCACGGTAGACTTGCACCGACTTGTGTTTGATGATGTGCCTACTCAAAACTATTCTTTCCGGGCAAGTTGTCTTGATGAAATCCCAAATGCATCATTCAATATGAAGTTCCTAACCAGCCTCTGCTTCCGCTTTGTGAACATAACTGGAGAACTTCTTGAGTACTTTCTATGCAATTGTCCTCTTTTGGAGATATTATCTGTGGCCTGCTCAAACAATCTTGGACGCCTAGTAGTTCCCTGTTCTGCGCTGCAGTTGAAGTGCTTAGAGATATTCTCCAAGAGCTTGGATCATGTCGAGATCAGAGCTCCAAATCTGGTGAAACTTAAGTTCGTTGGTCCGGCAGAAGCATTGCATAAAGAGGCTTTGTCAAAGCTGGTTGATTTGACCATGGACGGTACAGGGAATTCTGTGATTGAAAGGATTCACACTTTGTACCTATTATCGTCATATTTTTGCCGCCTTGAGTTTCTCAATTTGTCTATGTATCCCGGCAATCGTGAGATAAATTGGATGAATTGGGACGGTCTCCACGATACTCACATGCCAAATCTCAAGCACTTGACGTTAAAAGATTTCGGATGTCTTGACAGCGATCTCTTTTTTTGGCTTTTCCTGATACACAGTTGCCCTGCCTTGCAGAAATGCACATTGGAGTTGCACAAGGAACCTGCGGACAGAAAAAGAGCGAAGATGATGAACGCACGTGCATTGTCCCACCAATGCCTCGAGGTTGTAGAAGTCGTCGGGTTTGAAGGGGAAATAGGTCAGGTTAATCTTGCCATGTACATGATTAAGAGTTCCATCAAACTGGAGAAGCTGGTCATTGATCGTCGCAAACCAAGTTGGTTTGTACCGATGGAGGCGTTGGTTTTGAAGGAAACCAAGAAAACACAAGCTGCAAAAGCGTGTGCCATGCAGCTCAAAAAGCAGCTCCCTCCTGGTGCAAAGTTGATTGTAAAATGATACTCTCGGTTGGCATCAAATGTGGTAATTCTGGGTTTCTTTTAGTCTGAATTGTTACTGTTGCTTTTGGTCAATTTTGGAGCACTAGTGTTTGGTGTTAGCAAGGAGTTATTTGCTTGGTTCTTTGATTTGGTTTAAAAAAAATATTATAATTATGCCCTTTTGGGTTATGGGATTGTGTTCTTACGCGCTGAGAGAGCGAGAGGGCAAGGTTTGCCTTAGTTAAAAAAGTATAGCTGGGTCGTAGAACACGAGCTTCTTGCTCATCTCTTTAACTTTTCAAAGTGAGCTTTTTTTTTAAACTTCTATTTTATTTGTTTTTATCCAAACAAATTATATGATTAGAAGAAGAGATACCGTTCCTATTTGGTGTTCCATTTTCTGTTTCATCTTTCTAAAATTTCATCCTAACCGTTTAAAAGATGACCCTAAATTTTAAAATTTTAGTTAATGGGATATGTGTCAATATTTAAGAGATGTGGGACAGGAGATGAGATATCAAGTGGGACTGAAAATTCGAATTCCGTTGTGGCACTCTTTATTAGAAGTGTTCATTTTCTTAAAAATTTATATATATATATATATCATAAATTATTCACATAACTTGAATATAATAATTATGTAAGAAGTGATAGACGTTCGATATAATTTGTAAAAGAGCGAACCCTTAATTAAGGGGGTTAAGAACTTGGAGGAGTAGCAACGGCGTTGTTCGAAGCTGACCTTTTCAACATATGCCGACCGAATGATGCAGTAGATTCAGTTTGTGATATGTAGAAATTATTATGCTTATAATCTAGAAATGTTATAAGAAATAAGATGACGACAAGAACAATAAAATTTTACTCTCAATTACTAAGTGCCGATTACATTAATCTAACACTTAGAGTCTCGGTTACATGAATTATTTTTTACTTAGCTTTTCAATATATTCTTTCATTTCATCCAATCAAATTTTAATATGTGATTAGCGTTCTCTCTAATCTCAATTAATAATTGATCTTATGTGTTGAAATAATTGCTTTTGAGATATTTTTGCAAGACCAAGAATAAAATGTTTCAACTAAGTCAAAACAATCAGAAAGAACTTTAAGCAATGCTAGCGTGACAAAATGTGATACAAAATTACATAAATTCAGAAATTACTGACAGTTACCAATCTGTTCTGATGTCCGTACGTAGGATTCATATAGTATATCAGAACCAACGAATCCATTTGCAATTGTTTTGGGAAATTGCAGCCTGTGGGAACCTTCTTGATCTCTAGTAGCAAATCTCAGTGGAATGCAAGGGGCTTCATTGATATGTTCAGTCTCCAGCAATTTCGCCCCATCTGTTTCTCATCAGCCATTTTCCCTTCTTCTCCGAGTCCGAAAAAATCTCTTCGTTTCTTCCTAATTATAAATTATTGTATAAATTACTAAGAAATAAGTCTAATAAGCCCCCCACCCCCCCCCCAAAAAATGGGGGCACAGCTCGACCCCATAATACTTCGCCTCCTCACTCAACCATCCTGTGCCACCGACACATCTAATCCTTTTAAAACAGATATTTTGGTTGGGGAGACACCAATCTGTTTCAGTTATAGTACCAGGCTTCGTGTGGTAATGCTTGTATGCCAACCACACGGACAGACAGCAAGGAGACCATAAAAAGGATTTTTAAGGTTTCTCCACCCACAGGGATAAGCTCATTTTCATGTCTTTACATTCTGCACCCACCCACGAAAAAGCAAGACCATAAAATGCAACCCTCCCCTTCAAAACAAAAACAAATACCTTCAAATTGTTCAAAGTTCCACATGTTAAGCCGTAGAAGACAAGACCAAGTATTAACAAAGTAAACTGTAAGGTAAAGACACCAAGTATTACCATTTACTCGAATTTGGTACATACAGATTTATACAACATAACAACATAGTCATTTCATTATTGCGAACAGCTTTATATAAATATGTAAAAATATTCCACCTAAAGTTCTCCCCCCCCCCCCCTCCCTACTCCTATAACTAGTTCCTGAACAATGCTGGCAAAGCACCAACAGTATGCAGGAACGATTCAGCTTTCAACTAAATATGCATCTGCTTGCTGACGTGGTTATTTGGATATGAAGGCCAGGCTGAAGCTATGTACAAGTGTCTTCCAAAGATATGTTAACAAAGCTAAAGCGGAAACAAAGTACTACGCTAGTAAAATATTAATACAATGGTACTCCATACCTTGAGACCACTTGTTTACTCTACATCAACAATCGGTTTTTGTACCACCAACAACACTATTTGATGAGCTAGCCTGTACAGTTCGAGATGAGGAACATCTGCTTGAAGAGCTCACATCAGAAATGCTATTTTCTTTTCTCTGCAATTTCTTTGATCTCGGTTGCCCTGGTGAACACTCCTGCAATCTTTAGCATATTAGTCCCAAATCATTCTTTCAAAACTCCACAAATAAAAGATGATCCATTAGGCCAAAACAGACCTGATCTCTAGCTGATCCAGGTGTTTTGAGCTCCAATTCTGTTGCAACACCATTAGAGTCCTCATCTTCTCGCCTTTTGCTCTCTCCTTGATCCAATGACTTGTTTCTAGAACCTTGTTTGCTTGACGCGTTCGACCTACTATTTGGTTGAGCAACCGGAGATACATATTGGACGGACTGCTGTTCAATCATCAGATTAGGGGCTATATACGGAACAAAAGTAGGACATGGATTTGAAACAACTGCAGGATTTTGATTTCCAAAAAACGGGTATGGCTGTAGAGATGGATGCATCATTGATCCAGGAGGTATTGTCATCGGCATTGCAAAGGGATAAGAAGGGGTGTGTGGATGCATTACAACTGACTGATCCATACCACCCCATGGGTACATAGCTGCAAGTCTCTGCTGGTACCGAAGTTTAAGGTTCTCAATATCAGATTTAAGGGAAGCCTTTTCTTCTCTCAGATCATTCTTCTCCTGAGTCAACTGCTTTTTCGCAAAATGAATTCACCAATCAAAATACAAATCAATGGGTCACAGAATACTGCCACCAAAAGATGGCCGTACAACAACAGTTAAACCTTAAAATAATAGTTTTTACTTTAGTCTTTCACATATATCTTTTAAAGTACACTAAGACTACATCCTTTTTAATATGAAACAAAGTAACATAGCCCAAAAATATGTTTTTGCAGGCTTCAAAACGTTATATATATATATATATATATATATATATATATATATATAAAGAAATACATAGCTTTAAATTTAATCAAAATAGGAATTGCATCTCTTTATTTTACTTAAATTATTTTTCTGTTTTGGCGGTTGGTGGGGGGGGGGAGGGAAACTAAACTAGAATGTAAGAATCTCTTTTGCGATGCAGGGAAATAGCAGTATATGGAAAATAGAGAAAAAAAAAAAGAGCACCTCACGGGATTCTTCAGTAAGTGCAGCATATTCCGATTTTAGTCTGTTGACCTGCGCAGTCAAATCATTAAGCATCTGAACTGTATCGGAAAGAATAGATGCTTTGTCATTTTTAGGTCTTTCGGGATCTGCATATAACATTGGAAATTTTTAGTCAATTTTCGAGCAACAAATTTACAATATAGTTCATTGTGAAAAAGTACAGATGAAAGATCATGAATACATTCATCAAGTCGGTGTGCTTAGTATTAGAATTCATTAGTACAAATAACTGTTGATACCCGGGAAGCAGTTTGCTTTAAAGTCGGTGGCATAAGTTTAGAATTCAAAACAGTCGTTGGTGCCAGAGCCGAAAACTGTTTAACTCCCTTTACTAGTTTAACAGTTTACAGTCTCCAACTGCCATTTTGTTTTTGGACTTCTGACCAGTATTTATATGCTTAACATTTGGGATACCCAGTGACTTCATACCAATTCTGCAGAATTCTTGGAAAAAATAGCTAAGAGGAAAAACGGAAAAGGAAGAAAGAAAGAAAGAAAGAAAATTCTGTACGATCGTTCCAGCCCACACCCTTTCCTTGACTCCCTTTGGTTCCTTTTTTGGACTTCTAAAGCTTCTCTCTGCTTTTTACTTATCATTAACCCCATTATTCATTTCATCGATGAGGACAATGTCATAGGCATTGCATCCACTACAGAAAAATCCATTATAGTTTTGGAGAACTGCAGTTACTTGGATCAGATTGATGGTATGCATGGGTTTGATCTCTTTTCATATGTGCAAACTTCTTTTTTGAAGAAATTTCACAATGCTCTCCACTTCAGCTATGTTGATGTAAATGCAGGAATCTATCCTATTAAACAAGTAAGTGATTCGTAAAATAGTTTTGTCAAAGACTTCTCTACAAGAATGACATGTGATATTGGAGGATGGAGTTCCCCATACTTATAGGTCAGGCATGAAAACCTGTGACAATAAGCTCGTAAACTCCTGTCTTTGTTATTGTGAATCTTTCACTCTTGCTGATTCACCAAGAATAGAGGTAGTATAGCTACAACAGTCGACATGCATGCTCTTGTTGGTTTTTACTAGTTCAAGTGTTGGGTAAGATTATCGTTCAAGATCCTATCAGTACGTGGCACCAACCAAAGTCTAATCTATTATGCATCAAGTGCAACCATGTATACTAAGCCATTACTTACCTTACAACATCCTAAATAGAGACTCTTAAGTACACCTCAACCATCACCTTGAGTCTATCACATCCATGGGTCCCTATGAACTTCAGCACCAACACTATAAGATTTGCTTGGGATTTAATTATTCCCAAGTTGAGGCAAAAGAGTCCTCAAGATCCTCCTTCACCTCTAGATGATAAGGACCAGTACGTGTATGCTGCAGCCAACAGCCTGACCAGGAGTCAGGTGCGTACTAAACCTCCCAGGTTGACAAAAATCACTTATTATTGCTCGAAAACCACTTGTTGAGAATCACCACAAACCCATCAAAGTAGAGATGAAGGCCCAGAAAAGAATATATGGTTCATGACTCATACTAAAAGCATGCAATGCCCCAACACTCAAAAGGTTATTGTGTTGTTGTTGGACAACAGAACCTAGGACAAAAGTCAACCATACTTCTAACAGAGATATTGTACAGGTTATAAGAGATTCCTATCCAAATCTTTCATGCTGAAAGGGAATTTCATGTCAAAGAGAGCTTGGGTTACAAGTGCAACATAGAGAAAAAGAAAAGGAAAAGTTTCAAGTATATCCATTTTAATGAATGAGCTTTTATGAATGTCTACTTTCTCACATCATAAAAACTTTCTCTTGATTCTAAGAAGTATGTCATACAATGTCTGTGTGTATATATATAATTATATATGTGTGTGTGCTAGTGCATGTGTATGCATCTGAATAAATGTTACTGTGTCCAGAGGTGTTCTTTTCTGTCTGTTTGGAGAAGTTCTGTGAAACGTGGTATTGTTGTGCCATTTTTTGTGAATGTATTACCACTGGCCAAAAGCCTAAGCTATTGCACACTGGATCCAAAGATGTAAATATATGTTGCTTTATCACCTACGTTTTGTCCGTGAATCAAGGTAGTCAAAATCGGGATCTTAAGTAAGATCGGAGAGAGGGGTAAGATCGGAATCGTAAAATCAGAAGATTCTACAAACTTCCTAAAATTATATACTATAGCATATAATATATATACCAATATAAATTTTATAACCCATAATATATATACTAACTATAAAATTAGCAAGAAATTAACTAAATTTAAAATTAATTCATAACACCTTAAAATATAATTGCATAACTGTTAAAGTTAAATAAATAAGGGGGTAAATTGTAAAATTGGTTAATTTATATACTGCCCTAATTGAAGATACATGCTACTACCACCGCAGCTACTCAGTAGAGCACGTACGCCTTCTCTCTCTCTCCTCGTCTCTCTCTCCCTCTCCCTCTCTCAAGCCCTCTCTCTCCCTCTCCCTCTCCCTATAAAATCATTGCCCGAAGAGATCTGAGACTGTCGACCGACCAGATCTGGCCCCGATCCGACCCGATCTCCAAGAGTTTTACTCAATTTCAGGCCTCAAATCAAAATCGCTTGAATCGTATCGAATCACACGATTCTAGCGATTTCATACGATTCCACTGTACGATTTCAGCGATTTTGCCCCAGTTGCGATCATGTACCGATTTAACAAGATTTCCAACCCTAAAATTGTAAAATCGTACGATTTTGCGATTTAAATCGCGATTTTGACTACCTCGCCGTGAATCACTTGGCAATGCTAAAAAGAACACCAATGAAGTGACTTTAATAAGTTGTGAACCCTTTTTGATTTATGAGAGGATAAGAAAAGGCAACTTCTGCCACCAATCACATAAAATAAAAATCGACTTATTATGCTTTATGAAAGCTGTATCAATTCAAAAGTATTCTTAGAAGGATCCGTTTTCAACTTTTACCATTATTAAGAGTGTAAACTGAGTTCTTACTTACTAGCCTTTCTCTGATTAGTTTTCCATATCTAAGATAACAAACATGAATGCACATGCACCAATAGAATTCACACCAAATTACAGGAAAGTGATTTGAGCATTAACTCAGCCTACACATGCACTTCTAGGCTTTAAATGGTAACAATCCAAAGTTAGAGTTGCAATATACCAACTCATCTAAATGCATAAACTATAAGAGAGGGACACAACAATGTATATTGAGCGACAATCCTCATAACCAGCTCAATTTGAGGAGATAAATCGAGGGAGTAGGTGCCTCACTAACCAAACTGTATGCCAGCATGTGCACCCAATAGTGTAGGAGCTAGTTAAAAGTCAAAACCAAGACCTTGCTGAAGATACAATAGATTGTGGCCAATGAGCTCGATTACAAGTTAAGTAGCCTACGCATCTTAGCTAAAACTATTAGAGAGGAGCTGAACAGTATCGCTTGATCTTGACAAAAGCAAATGGAGCTCACGTGATCATCCTCTTAATTTAAGTGCAAGTGATAAAAGGTGCATGACTATATGTACATAATACAATATGTAAAACTAGTCTCACAAATAGGTACAGACTTAATTTTGTGCATTATAGTGATGTTAAAAGAAAGAAATGGAATCCTGCAATAAACTTCTTTGAACTCTACTTCAGCTTTTTCATTTGAACTATTAGCGCTGTATTCTGTAAGCAGAAAGGACTAAATCTAGTTGAAGAGAATCAACATGTATACTTACCAAGTGTGCTCCCCAACTCTGTAAACTGTTCATTTAGGCGATCTCTCCTCAATTTCTCACGATCAGCCTTCTGAACTTTTCTTGCAGTACTACATTCTTTTGGTTCTTCAGGCCTTCCAACGGAGATGAAATACAAGTCATTAAACTAAATGTCTTTAAACAAGGAGAAGAGGAGGAAAGAAAAGTAAACACATGCATGAAGAGATCAACCAATGAGTAGCTAATAAACACTTGCTTTCCGATCTAATAGCCTACCCACCAGTCTTAGTTTCAGCAGCCAAAGTGGCATGCGCTCTAACCAACAGAAGTAAAATACGGTTTCCTTCCTTCCCCTCTATAAACAACTTAACCACATGAAGTGGAAACTGGAAAGAGGTCATTGCAAGTGGAACTCAATCCAAAGCTACATCTCTTTAATGCAAGGCCAAACACTACAAAGCAAAGCAAAGGCTTTTACAAATCTTTGTAAACAGAGACCCTAAGCTATAGAAGACACATTATTTCACTTAGTTTAGCTCCATTAGAAGATATGTACCTTTGCACTAAGGACAACTACGTTAAAACTTTGAAAAATGATATACATGATGCCACATTCTATAGTATAGTCTAACAAGAATGAGATCATTAAACTCGTAAATAAGCTGAAATTTTATTTTATTTTTTGATAGAATATTTTTTATAGACTTATGCATTGGACAAGAGATCCAACGAAATCAAGAAAATAACAAAGAGAAGAAACCAGAAGAAAAGAAAGAGGAAGAGTAAAAGCTAAATTTATACAAATAAGCTAGAAAGATGATCAAGGAGCCTCAACCGCACTCCAGTCTCGTTGCAATCAGATATAGAGATTCCAAGGAAAGCATTAGCTGAAGCCTGAAGCCCAAAGAGAAGCCATGTATACTAGTCTGTCCCGAGCATCCTTACCTTTGCCAAACCCATTGACCCTCTAAAAGAAAGGATGAAATGGTCTTCGGACTAACCCATGCCTCTCCCACCACACCAAAAAGATTATTCCACAGAAACCAAGCTACCTTACAGTGCGAGAACAAATGATCATGAGTTTCAGAAGCACTCCTACACAACACACACCAATATGGAGAGATCTGTTTGTAGGGTCTCCGATCTTGCAGTTTGTCATTTGTGTTGAGCTTATTAAGGACAAGAGTCCAGCTGAAGGCGCTTACCTTAAATGGAACTTCAGCTTTCCAGATCAAAGAGTTAACAACAAAAGGAACCGGTAAAGGATTTTGAATCATGTGAGACATAAAAGATTGACACGAAAATAGCCCCGAACCCTCCAAGATCCAAGCCGCAGAATCATGAGTAGCCATGAACAGCAAATCCCTAGTGTTCAATTTCACAGTTAACATATGTAGAAGATTTCAATTATCCCGAATCCCTAATATAATAAAGAGGGAGGGCCTAATGTGTTGAAGCCTGCCACACTTTTTGGAGTTTTCTGTTTTACGCTATTCATATCTCTTTTTACCGTTTAATTAATTTCATTTGATGTTATAATTACTAATAATGTATTTAAATAACTACACATGATAAGCATTTACTTCCCACTACATAAAACACATTAACTTCAAGTTAAAAAATAAATAAATAAATAAATTATATAACAACTAACTTATGTAAATTAAAGATCAATTTTCTAATTAATGCACACACTGTGTGTGTGCCCATTGCTAGGATAAACAGACAAGAAGATCTCAAGTTCAATGTGTGCCCATCTATTACTCTATCATGATTTGCCAGGTGATAGTGGTGATAATAGTACTACCAATATTACAGAACCTAGGACAGATATTTTGCGGACAGCAATTAGTTTAGGTTTTTGTCTTAACCATCCGCTATCTTGTCACCTCGTTGGGTGCCAGATAGTCTGGAGTCGAGCCAACAAGGGCGGTAAAGCCCTCCATACCATGTTTTGACGCATCTGCGTTCCCAGAGGTTGGGCTCAAACTCGAGACCTTCATTTAAATCAAAACCCCTTGCCATGGACATAAATTATGAACTTTTAAACTCCCCAGTAAAAGAATTTAAAAAATAATAATAACAATGTCGCACAACCTTAATCTCATTTGCATTAGACACAGTAAACAATTCGATATTCTTTACATATCAGTCAAACAGAGGCATTAACTACATTTCCTAGTTCCTACCCTACCCTAAAACTCACCTAGACAGAAAAGACCCACAATCCTAACATACAACACGACTTCTCAACACCTAATATCCCTAGCTAAATCAAACAACAGCCACTTGTCTCCTTCTGCAATCATCATAGCATAAAATACCTTCTGAAATTATCATAAATTCATAATACTAGGTACTCCAAAATAATCATCTCTACTTAACTCACTTACTCCGAGACTCACAAACACGGAGTGAGAGGTTACTAGTTACTTAGCGAGCCTGTCAGCAGGACATATACGTGAGTATCGTGAATGTACAATCACACCATGGCACATTGGTTCAGAGTCATAGCTTTGAAAATTATCTCCACATACCTATAATTTAAACCATGACTTGAAACTTTGGGGCAAATCATTTTACTCAAGTAAAGTCCACACCCCAAGCTCAGACACTCAATAAAAAATATTTAAAATTTTAAAAGAGGTGGAATTTTCATGGATCTCATGCATTTCGTTTCTTTACCAAACATTGTAGACTCTCATTCGTGTAAAAAAATTATAATATTTATTAATACCCATAACAAAGGTAATTAAAATTCTGACCCATAACTCATAACAACATATCTACAAGCTAAAATATCGATCATCAAATAAAACCATAGAAGGAGAAAGGCGAAGAAGTTGAAACCTGGAGTCGGAATGGTAACGATTGGAAATTGGAGGCTGTGATAGATAATGTTCTGCTACGGATCGATTTGGGGGTTGAAGATCCATTGAAAAGAAAAACCCAGTAATCAAAATCGCAATTTGTGTTCACAATTTGGGCCCAGACGTAGTAGCAATTAGCAATTTGTGTATTAACAAATTTGTGTGCCGTTTCAGAGAATTGATTGATGGCCGTTGAGAGGGTTTATCCGCTATCCACTCGAGGGGAAAAAAGACGAGAATTCTACAGAGATGCGTATGATTTCGATTTACCGCCTTTTTTGACGTTAATATAGTGTCACGTCACGTGTAACAGGTGAGGTGGTATATTATATTTATAATTATTATGTAAATTTTATATTATATTATATGCATAATTTATAAATTTTGTGTGCATTGAGTGCTTCTAATAAATCGAGCGCATGGGCCCATTTAAGATTTTAGAAACAAAACCCGAAAAAAAAAATGAAAAATGCGTGGTACGCATATATCAATCGAAAAATTAATCGAAATACTTTATAAACTTGTACCGTACAAGCCCGTAAAATGTGTGGTTAATTTCGTTGATTTTCCGGTTCATATAAGCTGTGTATTTATTACTGCTCAAAAAAAAAAAAAAACAGAGGAAAACAAACAAATTTATAATACAATTTATAACTATTTCATTGTTCATGATGTTTTAAACAATTAAAATATTTTTACAACACATCATTTAAATTTCAACCATGAAAATTCATTTTTTTTATCTTTTATCTTTTATTTCTATTTTTCCATTTAATAATTTAATTTTTATATTTACAAATTTTTATAATTTTAGTTATAACATTAAGTTAAATCTTTTATTTTTTGAACATTGTACCTTCGAACTAGATACACGCTAGTACGTTAAATTAAAAGTAAATTAGTTATGATTTAATTTTTAGTCTTTTATAAAAATTAAAAGTAAAAAAATAAAATTCAAAGATAATAAATTGTGAAAATAATTATACATAAAGAAGAATTAATAATTAAATTGGAAAATGACTAATGTTCATATTACGATTACATATGTATTAACTAGTGTAAGCCCGTGTTCGAGGATACGTGACCTATTTTTTTTCATTAAATATAATAAAACTTTTTTATAAAATATTATTATTCATTTTTATAAAAATAGATGTTGTTTCTTCAAACTTTACTTAAGAGTTTATATAACATTTTCTTACAATACTAATAGATTTTTTAGCCCACGAATAATGCTCGGCTTGTAACTTAATTATTAAAATTAAAAGATATATTTTCATAACAATAATTAAATTTATTAATTTTGTAACACTTATAAATGAATTTTAGCTAAATAATTTTTTGGGCCAAACTATACATTAAATTTCGGCCCAAAAAAAATTTGAAATTTCGGCCCAAATAAAATAAAAAGGTTCTAGCCCAACACCAAAAACCGCACCACTACAACTACGGGGCAACGGTTCGGTTCGGTTTGGTTTGGTTTGATTTGGGTCTAAATCGCAAGCCGAACCGTAACTCATCGGTTTGGAGAATTTCAAACCTAAATCGAACCGTGAAACTAATAAACCGAACCGATAAATCGCGGTTCGGTTGGTTCGATTTATCGGTTTAGAAAAAAAACTTGTAATTTTGCAAAAAAAATAAATAAATAAATATAACTTAAGATTTATAACAAAAAAAACTAAAAAATATATTTTTAACATTAATAGGATATGATTATAATAAAAATTGAAAAATTACGCAATTATTTTGTTTATTTACATAATATTTAGCTTAATACAACTTAAAAATTATAAAATTTATAAGTTCATCATAATACAATTAAATTTAAGTTAAAATATAATTATTATTCTATTATATATAAAATTAAAAGGGGTATATATAAATATATAAAAAATATGAAGGGTTTATATGAAAATATACCTATACATTAGATATCGGTTTGGTTCGGTTTGGTTTGAGGGTTTGAAACCGCAAATCGAACCGAACCGTGCTGTTTGAAAATTTATCGAACCATAACCGAACCGTCGTTGATCGAAGCCAAACCAAACTCATCGGTTTAGTTCGATTCGATTTAGTCGTCGATGTGGACGGTTTGAACTTAAACCCCTAACTACAACCACCAAATCCTTTCTTCTTCCACTATCCTTTTTCCTTAACCCCGTTAAAAACAACCAAAACAGATGATATAAAATCAAATTAATCCTACCTCCCTCTCTATCAAACGCCTTTAACGCCTCTACCTCCCTCTCTATCAAGTGCCCGCCATCTATCCGCGGCTCCATCGATTCGCCTTATCCTTTCTTCCATGGCTCCATCGATCCGTGGCTCGATCCGCTTCTTTCCACCACCACAACCAACCACGACAGGTTAATTTGTCTCTTCCTATTTATATATTCTTTTTTTTTAAGAAATCAGGGCGTTACCTGGCGGGAATGGTTACCCGTTTTATTAATAAAAAGGAAATTACAATGAGGGGGACTATCGAGTGAGTCACTCAATATAGCCGAAACCTCTATAGAAAAAAAAACTACCGACGTCTAATGTCTATATAGTTAAAAATACCATAAGCATCCTGAGTCAAACAAATGTTGACATCTCTTGGAAGTTCATCCTCGGTATAAAATTGTTGTCTAGTTTGGTGAACGTGAGCATGATTAGCCAGAGCATCAGCAACTCTATTGCCTTCCCTAAACACATTATTAACTTGTAGGAACCTAGCATATCCTGACATTGTCCCAAAATATACTCATACCGACATTGTCCCAAAATATACTCATACCTCCAAGGACATTTCACCTTCCCTTGACCGCTCCGATAAAACAAGGTCGCAAGCTTTTTTCCCTCTCAAAAACCTCTCTGGAGTTCGGAAACATGAAAAGGCAAAAGGAGAACTCTTCCCTTTTTATAGAGCGGTGCATGGTTAACCATGTCCGATTGATTAGGGAGAAGATATTCCCATAATCGAAGGACGAAGCGGATTCGGAAGATCTCAAACGGCTGGTAGGGAAATAATGTGCCTCGGAGAACGCAAGGTCAGCAACCGTCCCATCAACTCCCTTCGTCACGTGCACGCGCCGGCCAGTCTGAATTGGCATGACAACACGCCTCGGGAGCATGCGCACACAGTTAACGCCCCAGCCGCTTGCTCTTCCCCACGTGCATGTGCCGATTCAGGTTGACAAGACCTCCATTAATGACAACAGACGGTCCTGCTGCAGACGCTCGTCAACCTCCTCCACTAAACAAAATGTCCAAGGCTTTAAGAAGAACCAGACCGCCTACAATGACTAGGCTAATGCCTGCTGCGGGCACCAAGACGGCCTACAATGACCAGGCAAACACCTGTTGCAGGCACCCAGACCGCCTACAAAGACAAGACAGACACCCCTTGGTCACCCAGACCGCCTACAATGACCAAGCGGGCACCTGCCTCGGGCACCCAGATCACCTACAATAGTCTTTAAAGCTCATACCTCCCCTCAAAAGACTGGGGGACAACTGATGAGCTGTAATGCCCCGTCAATCGATCTATCGAATTGTGCATTTACATCATTGTATGAATTTGCATTTTAATTGTTAGTTT
>JAOWAN010000051.1:1308626-1326522 GCA_028566635.1 Lobelia cardinalis | reverse complement strand
CAACAATAATGAAAAATGTTTAATTACCGTTCCCTCCCCACCCCCCCCCCCCCTTTTTCAATTCCGTTTCTAATCTAGTGTTCACTGGGCGTCTCTGTTTGGTTTGAGATTGCAGCGAAATTGAACAACTTACAGGACATTAATCTGTATCCCACTTTTCTCAGTCCCATGCAGGGAAAGTTGTTGAAAGGCACTGGTATGAAAAGAACAAGCATATTTTTCCTGCTTCAAGATGGGAGGTACTCTCTCTCTCTCTCTCACACACACACACACACACACACGCACGCACATGAAATAGTAAGTAGAGAGTAAATACACACTTGACTGCCATTCGTGGGAGTGGGTCCAAGAAAAATCGTCATTGTCGGCTTCAATGGACTTTCATGAGTCCTAATTAACATATAACAACTGTTTTTTATGTATTTCTTTTGCAGATATATGACCCAACAAGGAAGTGGGAGCGCTATACTATCCACGGGGATTGATGGACCGGGGAAAAATACCACATAATGCTGTGATGTTGAAGAACCTAAACAATGTAGTCAGTTTATATCCTTCTATCTTGCCCCAGTATTCATGACTGGAGAATTCTGAGCTTTTGATTTGTCTTATATCTTGACGAGTAGAACTTAGGAGTACGATTACGCACAGAAATTACAGTGTTATTGCATTGCATGGGTGAAGGTGCAGCTGTTTCTCATGGTCAAAAATCTTGCACATAATTGTGATTCCCAGCTAATGCTAGTCTACAAAGTTGGTTCGAAAATCTTCGTAGTCGGCACTTTTCCACCGTTTCACTTCAATGCTTTATGTAGCCATGGCTCATGCCTCATAGTCAACTCTTTTGTCGAATCTTTCGAAGAAATTACCTTTTGCACTCTACAATCTTTCGAAGAAATTACCTTTTAAAATCCACAAAATTTTGCTATTTTCTTCGGCGCAACTGATCTTCATGCTTGATCTTTTTATGGCAAATAGTACTGCAATTCTTCACATCTTTATCTCCAAGCACCTTTCTTCCTTGCAAACACACACACACACACACACACAACAATCTTCTATTGCTAGGCAATGGGAGAGACCATCCTTTTGGGATTAGCTTTATTCTTTTTCTTGTTGATGGTTAAAGTTTTTTTTTTTTTTTTTTTTTTTTTTTTTTTTTTTTTTTTTTTGAATTTTAAAAGTAGTACCAACTGAAAGCCATGCTCAAATTTTACATTGAATTCTCAAAACTATAAATACAAACTTTATAATGAATATGGATAAAAATTTATCATATTTGGTTTAAATTTGTCGAACAGATTTTGAAATATGAAACAAAATGAAAAAATAAAACACACTGGACGAGTGCAAACGCACTCAAATCAGTTAGCTTGTGTTTATTTGGTTGTCAATTTGTCGCTACAAATTCTTCCCTAATCAACTTAGGCTTTGAATCCTCTGTTACACAATTATGTGCCATTTTATGTTACATTTTTCTACCAATGTGATGTATCCCTTTTTTAATCCATATCAAATTGTGGTGATCTTATTTTATTCAATAAGTAAAAAAAATTGTATGCTTATATTCGAACTCGGCTCAATAAAATATTAATTTTGATCTCAAATTTAAGTTTAAATATTTTGAGTTCGAACTCGAACGACTCATTAATCAATCATGTAAAGTTCAATTCAAAATTTAAGGTAAAAACCAACTCATTGGTCGGGATAATCTATATACACTTTTTATATTTACAAATATATATAATATAATAAAAGATATATTATAATTTAAAACAACTCGTTAGTTGACTTGTAAACTTGATAAAAGAAATAAATAAATCAGGGTTCGAGTCGATTCAAATTAAATCAAACTGGAAAAAAATTCGATGTCGAATTGAGTTCAACTTAAGTCAACTTGTGAACGTGCGAATCGAAAAGATTTGATTGACACACCCCTTCTCTTTCAAATTATTTTTGGACCATTTATTTTTTGGTGATACAATATAATATAATTTTTAATCCAAATTTCACCCAAACATGTATTTGGAATTTGTAGGTAATATGAACATTTCATTTCATGTTCCCCAAAAATTCACAAAAACAAATTCCATGCAAAGCTTTGCCCCGTTCAAGAATCCCAACACTCCAGTTTCCAAACAAACCCTTGTGGGCCCTGGCCACGTTTTACTGCAATTTCATTCGTCCACCTAAGCAAACGCAGAACACTGAAAGACCAAAACGAAACAAAAACAAGCAGCCTCCCCCTCCCTCCTTCCTCTTCACAGAGCTCGATCGATATAACCAATCTCTCTCCCTCTCTCTTACTGAAAGTCGCACACCATGAAGACGATTAGGGTTTCCTTCTTCATTTTCTCTCTCTTCCTCCTTCTCTCCTCTCCCTTCCTCCAAGGTTCGTTCCCTCTCTCAGATCTGGATTCCTTTTTTCCGTATGTACGCACATTTCCGATCTCTTTGATCTGTTGATTCGCGGTCCAGTTTCTGTGATTTCAGTTTTGTAGTTGACTTATTGTTTGAATTCTATTGCGTACTGCTTTGTGTGTCGATGGATTGTTGTAAATTGTTTTTGTAATGACGATTCTCGATTTGAAGTAGAAATGAATTTTGTTGAGCTCCGTTTGGGGAATTGAGGTGTTTGATACTGATTTGACCTTTCAAACTTTTTTATAATGATGATTCTCGTTTCGAATTTGTGGTCATTGTTGAGCTCTGTGTTGAATTGTGGTAATTTGATACTGCTTTGGCCTTTTGACTTTGTATAATTACGATTCTTGATTTAAAAGTAGTGGTTACTGGTATACTCAATGGTGCCATGTGGTAATCTGTAAATTATGATGTTGTGTATAGTTTTGATTTGCATGCATGTTATTGTTTCAGACAGTTTTTCCCCCCCTTTTTAGCTCTCTTTTTAGATGATGTAGTTGCATTAATTTGCAGTATCTAAAAGCTTAAGTAGCTGTGTGAAATTAATTTGGAGTATTAGTCAAGGTACTTGTGATTGGAACCCTCAATATTTTCTGAGGCTTCTACCTGTAGCCCTACTATTTGGAGTGAATCATTCCATCATTTTGGTTGCCAACACATATTGACATGGACCCCCCCTCCCTCCCCGTCTCTTTTTACCATTAACTCTTCCTGGGGTCTTATTGAGATTGACATAGATTCTGTAACCCGCTGTGTCACATTATCTTATCAAGAAATGTTGGACTCGGCCTTCTCATGAATTAAAGGATTCTCTCTCCTTCTTGAGTTGCTTGTAAACAGTCTGACTTGCTATGTTATTTTGATTGGATCACCTAGGTTGTTTGGTTCAAATGTTTCATGGCCTGAATGTGAATTATATTTTATTTGTTCGGATTGTATCATAACAAGTCTTCAATTTGTTTATTCTTTCCCGTGATCGTTACATTAATTTACAAGATATATGTTAAATTGTCGAAAACTAACTTTTCGATTTGAGTATGAGGATTGAGAAACATGTTATTATTGATGGATTTAAAGGTCCATATCTTGCAAGTTTCCAAGTAAACCATGCCAGAGTAAGCGTGAGCTATAAGGTCACTTAACAAACTCAGCTCAGATCTGTAGCATGATTTCTTGGGTTATACAATAAAAAGTGTTTTTCATATGAAAGTTAAGTTATGAGCGTAAGTCAAGATTTTCCATTGTTGCTTATAGTTTTGTCAAAAGTCCTGGTATGGTAGTTAGAAACTTAAATTTCTGACATCTAAAACTTGTGCCTTCAATAATTAGGGCTTGGGCCTTGTTTAGCTCACTCTGTCTCACCAGAATACCGTCGTACTCATATCACTAGCCTAGACACATTCTTTATCCTTGTGGATTAATGCCTCCATTTTTAAGTCTGAATGAGCAACTATAATGATTAGATTGCCTGATATCATTCTAAAAGTCATTTTGTGCTGCAAAATTGACGGTGCTCCATAGTTGCTAGGTGTCAGTCGGACTTGGAAACAGATGTTGAAGCTGTTGATGATGGAGGAGATCTTGGGATTGTCGGTGATGATGTTCAAGATTTTGGGGGTGGGAGTTTTAGCCCTGCTGCAGGTGTAGAAACAGTGTGTGTTTTCCCAAAAAATCCATCAAAATGTAAGTATTCTTTCTCTTGTTGGCTTCTTTTATGAATGCATATCAATGATTAGCGCACGCGTAAGAATATTGTGTATTCTTTTCTTCATTCACTCTCCTCCATGTTGTCCTAAAGCCAAATTATCATTTAGTTTCTTTCATTTGCAGCGGTGGCAGCTGGGGAGGAATCTGAACTGTTAGTTGGACTGAAAAATGATGGTACTCTTCTTCCATTACAGGAGTGTTGTATGTTTGTTCAGTTATAACTAGCTTCGTCAATTTTGCCTCGGTGACAAATATTTGATACTCCGTATCTCCGATTTGTTACTCCGTGGTTAATACTATTATGCTTATCATTGAGTTTACAAGTTTATCATATCTCATATATATTTCTAGCTTTATGGTGGATGGAATCTCAATCCTGAATTCTTTTTGTTAATGCTGGATAATGAAACAGGAGAAGTTAGCCTGAATGTCATTGCAGTTCAGGCCAGTGTTCACCTTCCTTTTGATCACCGTATGTTGGTGCAAAATCTTTCAGCACAGGTAATAATGCATTTTCTGAAAATTATAAGAGGGATATATATGCGGTGTGGAAGTTTTGTTAGCTTATGGAATACGTGTCAAAAAAGATATAAGCACCTGCTAATGCAATTTAAGCCTAGATGGACTTACTGTCATTTACATATAGACTGGCTTGAAACATGCATGAACTCTTAGTTGTGAGGAAATATGTGGGGTAAAACATTCAGGCACTATTTTTGATTTGAAAATAATGATTTTTTTTTTAATGATACTTGCTCAGTTTCTTTTGTTTCCAACAAGGAGCTATAATTTTCAAGTACTCGTATTGTTAAGTTACTTATAATTAAAACTTCTTATCGAAAACAAGTGTTATGTTATGTTTTAATTATTTTAATTATTATTTTTGCTTATTACTATGTTGTTTAGTAACTTGGATCGAAGTATAACGAATTATTTTAATATGTTCCTTTGAATCATATAACTGATGATTTGGGATTTTTGGCTATTATAGCTTTCAAAAAAAAACTTTCGAATTTAATATTGTAAAACACACATACACTCATATGTGTGTGTATATATATATATATATTTATTTATTTATTTATTTATACGTTACATTTTGGAGGTTTTGAAAATTTTCGTGTCAAAGTGTAAGCTGTGTCGGTATCGTTGTGTCAGTATGGGTTGTGTCGGTCCTTCTTAGGCTGCAAAATGGCATGTGATTTTATGGACCCTTTTCTAGTCTGGATATAGTATCAATGGCTCGTCCTAGTCTTATCTCTATTCCTGGATCAAGAGAAATTGTCAAACACTCTGATGGAATCATCTTTCTATAGATGAACTTCTCTTGAGTACACCATTCACCATGTAGCTGTAACAATAGCATACAATCATCTTATGGACCCTCAACTTGAAAAAGGAAAACTAGTTAATTATTTTGTTTGAGGAACTTTGATTGGCCTGCTTCCTCTTCTTATCTCTATTTTTGAACCAAAAAAAAAAAAATCGAATGATCCATGTGGAAGCATATATGTATTGATGAACTCTTTTGATACTCGTAAAGAGATTTTTCATCTTGAGGCTAATATTGATCATTCCGTCTCACTTAAATGTTCTCAAATGTTTGCGCTTATGTTAAACACATTTGGATTGTTTTTCCTGTCACAGCTCATTATTTTTGCTTTTAGATCTTTCATTGTGAACTCTCATGCCTACTGTTTTGAACTGTCATGTCTATATTTGAAATTTACTGCTTGTTTCCGTGTCGGGTTATAGTGTGTGTTTCTCTTATTCTGCTCTACAAGGATCATGATATGTCCAATTAGCCATTTTGTTGCTGATGCAAGTGTTTGGCTTTATCTAGGCATTCAGAAATGCATCTGTTCCTCCTTCAGCTCAGGCTACCTTCCCCTACATATTTGCTGTCAGCAAATTTTTGCAGGTAGATTTATTGCCATCTCGTGTGTGATTTTAGTTTGGTCAAAGTGATCGGTTAACTATTGCAATTTCTAGAAATTTTCCTTTTCAAGTTTTTGTGCTGAAATGGTAATCCTCATTTCAGCCTGGTACATTTGATCTTGTGGGAACAATTGTTTACGAGATAGAACAGCAACCCTACCAAAGCACTTTCTACAATGGCACCATTGAAGTTACTGATGCTGGTGGCCTTATCAGCGTGGAGTCTGTTTTCCTAATTTCCCTCGGAATCGCACTTCTTGTCCTACTAGGGTTGTGGGTTCGTAGTCAGATTCAAAACCTTTCCAAGGTACTTATATTTGATTTTGTATTCGTGAATGCAATATATTGTTCCCTTTGGTACTGAGTAGGTGAAGTATCATATTTTAAATCATCCTATAAGTGTATCGCCGCGCAAGTTGTACTAGGCACTTACATGTATGGCTATGGGTCCTTTAATTTCAGAAAACTAAGAGAGCACCTAAGGTGGAAGTCGGTACTGGGACCACTGATGCATCAATGGACGAATGGCTGCAGGTTTGTTGTTGTTGCATTATTTTATTGATTCAAGTTTTCTATTATTCCTTTCAAGGGGTGCCCACTGTTGGGATAACGTTGCACTCACAATTTTTCATTTCACAGAAAGAACATGCAATAAATTAAATGATGTTATACCAAAAACCTTATGTTGCAGTTTTTTTTTGTTTGTAAAAATAGATTTGCTGCACTGCGATCCAAACTAACATTAAGAAGAAACGTTATTTTTTTTTTGCTAATGTCTTCTTTCACTAGCAGTGATACATGAAAAATACTTTTATGTTCCAGTGTTGAATTCTTGATGACAGTTACTCCGACTCCAGAGATTAGCCATTTAATACAATTTCCTCCGTCCTTTTTTTTTTGCTCAGGGAACTGCATACACTCAATCGCAGTCGAACAAGTCAAAGAAGAAGAAGTAGATCAGAGTGCCACACGCAGGATAGCGGCACAAAACCACTAAAATCAGAGGATTAGATAGACTCGTGTAACTCAGGTTAGGTGAGGGAGGGGGAGGGGCCAAAAGGTGGAAATACTTTGGGACAAAATATATACCTGGCTTGGGCTTACTGTGTTGTAGCATGAGGAAGTAACTAAACTTTTTATGTCTCATTTTTCTTGGAGATTTTGAAAGTTGAGCCGTTTCAAGAGTAATGGTAAAGAGAATTTGTGGTAGAAAACTACAATTTTGTTGAATTCGAAGGTTTTGCTTCCCAATTTCCACTGTCCATGATTTCTCGATTGATTATGGTTACTCAGTTATACTCTGAACGCAGAGAACTGATGGATATCTGCTTAGGACTTTACTGGCCTTGGGAACCATATACTCCCACGATAAAATTTCCTGTTTAAGGAAGGATTCAGAACATTTTTTTCAGGGAAAGGAGAGAGTTGAATAAGAAATTAAGAATCAAAAGAAAGCAAAAAAATAAAGTAGCAGTGGCGTGTTTGCTCGTCCTTCCTGAGAGAGGATCCCTTCCTAAGCAGCTACGCAATATTTGCATTTACTTGCATTTATTAAAGTTTTTTGGTACCTTGGGATCCCAGACCCAGTACGTGCTTTATGTAATTGTGAATAAGAGAAATGTTTTGGTTTGGGGAAGATTATTATTATTCACTGAAGTCATCACATTATTTTGTTGATGTAATATGAGATTGTTGATCATGAAATATGATATTTTATTAAGCCTATCAATTTTGGTCAAATGAGTTGTAATGAGTTGAGTTATGATAACTACCAGGTTGTAATGGGTTAAACCTATTATAACTCATTTGGAAATTATATGGAGCGCCTAGGTGCTCCTAGCAAGGAGCACCCGAGACACAATATTCATTTTAACCCCGAGACACAATATTCATTTTAATACGTTGTTTGTTCATTTTTTATAACTAAATATTCATTTTAATGTTCTTCCTGTTATTGTTGATTTTCGGTAACAACGATAAAATTATTTAGTTTTAGAAAATGAACAAACAACGTAATAAAATGAATATTTTATCTCAGGTGTTCCTAGCAAGAAACACACACACATATATATATATTTTAATATACAAATTTATAATTAAATGGGTTGAAAACTTGAAACGGGTTAAGCTGTGTAACATGTTAAAATGAGTTAGAGTGGATTAATGGGTAACAAATTGACAGACCTATTTCATCTGCCTTTTAACATGTGCAGGAGCCCCCTAAATTATGAGTCCACTGCTAAATTATATACTCCCCCTAGTCTCATTTAATGTCTTTTTTACGTAGTAAATATATCTTGTCAGAATAAAATTTTTGTAATTAAAAAAAAAAATAAAGTTAATAAGCTGCCGTAAGACTTATTCCAACTGCATCACTAAATCAACAACTACTAAAGTTGGTGCATTATGGCAAACGTCGACAAAAGCCTAACCTCCTAAACAATTTTTTTTTTTTTTTTTTTAAAAGGGGGAAATATATATATTTTTTTTGGGGTGGAAAGAAACTCTCTCACCATAAATCATATCACATGCAAATCAATGGGCTAAATAAGTCCAACTTGCAATTCCATACTTTTAATAGGAAAATGATGGCTACGTTACATTTACACATCAATCATATAAATTTTCCATGGGGGGGTGGGGGGGGTAGGGGAGGGGTCGTAATATGACCCATCGGAAAAAAGTCTTTATCTTGAGAAAAAGAAAACGGCATTAAAAAAAATACTCACACACACACACACACACACACAATGATGCAAGGTAAATTTTTGATTCGATTTTGATTATGTCTAATTACTTGAAATACATACTAATCAAAATTCATTATTATTTATATTAATTATATTCTTGAATATATGAATTATCTTACACTATTTCATCGAAGAAAAATTGATGTTTAGTGATTCCCAAAATATATTCGATTACACTCTTTTATAAATACTATAGGACTAGCATGTTAACTTATCAATAATTCGTAATACTCTCTCCGTTTCATTTTAAATATTCATAATAGTAGGGGTGGAGCTGGGATTGAGGATAGGTGAAATTGTACAGAGGTTCGAGGGCAGCATTCTTGAAAAAAAAAAATCGGATCTAACAATTAGGAGGGAGTAACAATATCTTGAGAACACTTATTTTTTAGTAAATGAATTCAAATAAATCACAAAAAAAATTCATTCAACTTAAAAAATGTTTACACTACACATCAAAACAACACAAATTCATTGATATAAAATCCACAAAAATAAAGAATTAGAAAAAATATCAATAATTCAGTAAAATAAAAATTAGGATTAGAGTAAACGATTTTTTTTTTGAAAGAGCTAAACGTCGAAAATTAATCGAGACTCCCAATGGAGAAACTTTCGTCATCCCCCTGCTCTCCTTTGCCTCCACCCCTGTACAAAAGTAATATGTTACGTAGGAAAAATGTTACTTTTAAAATACTTAAAATGAAACATACAGCGTATTATTGATATTGTCGTTTTCAAAACCCTTAAAATAAAATGAAACAGAAGGAGTAGAACGATTTCCTTTCCTGCAGAATTCGTTGATAACACACCATTAACGCGGAAAACGAAAGAAATGATCATGTTTTGTTCAGACATTTTGGCCAAAAGGTGTGGAATAACACACGGCCTAAACAATCAATCTTAATCTGACAATGATACTTTGTGAAGCTACTAGCTCTAATTAATTACACAATTAATCATTGCGTTCATAGAAATGTTTATTTCAAGTTTTTATTATCTTTTTCTTTTTTGTTGTTGCTTCCATCAAAGAGTCAATTTCTTTTTTCTCAAGATTATATCAAATAGTATAATTTAACATACTCTTTATATATCCCTCAAAAAATGGGATTACAATTTGTTCATGAAGTAGTGACACTTATATTCGGGCTGTTCAAGTTAGTGACGCTAGTTCAATTTAAGAAGAAAGGACTCGCGCTCTGTAGGATTTGAACCTACGACATCTGGTGCGTAATAGCTCACCGATCGAACGCTCTTGCACCGAAGATGAACGGGGCTAAGCGATAGATCTGCCGAAGCTATGGGATGTAAAAATGCATCAGTAGGGGAAAAACTTTCAAACAACATGTAGTTAAATTAAAAGAACAAATATATTTATTTGAGATTGAACTTTTTGAGGGACTATAATATATATAAAGACTTATTTAATTCACTATAAACCATTTTTTCGTACAAATTGTAAGAATCAGTTGTATTTTAGTAAATTTTTGTTGTACGTTAGTTATATGTTTGTATTTTGTACAATAAAGATCCAACAAGTGAAATTTTTAAATAAAATCAACGAAAATACAACAAAAACATACTAAGATATATAATAAATTCGTAAAATACAATAAAATAACTAAGATATGATAAATTAACAAAGATATAATAAAAATGTACTGAACTCTAAGATACAATAAATTTTTATATTTGTACGATATTTATGTTTTGTATCTGATCATTGTAAGAAATTATATTATTTTGATTAGCAAACTCTTTGAAAATTAAGGATATCAGTAGAGATACTACAAACTGTGTATTATAAACTGAGTTTGGACACGTGGTGAAGCTAACAATATCAATTGCCTCAATGGAAGCAATTTTCCCCACAATTAATGGATTATATGAAGAATTAGTTGGCAAATCTCAACCACCACAAAACAAATGCAGCCCTTTTAATGCCAATTTCCAGTTTTGCCATTCTCCAACTGTGTGATGTATACCTATATATCCATCTGCTCTTTCTCAAAATGTTGCTCACCTTCTAACACCAAATGTGATTTAGACAGTACCCTGCAGGGTAGTTTTGTAAATCACCCCTATGGAGATCTGTCATTATTTTTTTTTTTTAATGAAAAAAAAGCAAGAAAACCTTGAAAAAATTGAGCACCATACATGTTTGGCTCAATATTCTGGTATATACATCATAACTAATTAATGCATCAAATATAGACAATACTACCTACGTACGTGCTCCGCCGACAGTACGTACGTAGTACATTAGAGCTTATTACAGTTCTCAAATATTTTTTTTTCGGTCCAAAGAGGGCATGAAAAGGGATCGAACTTGAGACCTTACATACTGTAAAGCTCGGCTCTACCACTGAGCCACCCCTTGATTCCCTACAATCCTCAAATTGCACTCACCTTAACAAAACACTAAAATCGAATAACGTACAACTTTTACAGTCGCAAAAAGAATGAAATATTAATATCCACTGATCCCTCCGTCCCAAAATAAGTGTATGTACAACTTACTCATGATCAAGAACAAAATATGACAATATTTTGGAAGGGGGGTAATACCATATATATGAGTAATGATTTATTGCAGCTCTAGCTAGCTCAGCTGATTACAGGAACCTGTAACCTTGCCTGGTAATGAGAGAGAGTAAAGTGTAAAAGCCATTTATGAGAAGCTGGTTAGTTGGTTTACAGATGAAGAAATATCACATAAAGCTAAAGCAAGTCTAGCTGTTTTATAATGGGTACAGTTGAATCTCATTCAATGACTGATAATGGCCTCTTAGATCAAACAACCATATTTTCCCCTTAAGTTCATATATATGGTGGAAGAAATGGGATGGGCCCCCATCCTCATGTGATCTTCTTAAATTTTTTGTCTGTGTGAGCCCAAATCCAATAACCTAACTTCTTCCCTTAACAATCTCATTGTATATATATATCAAGCTTTTCTTTGATTCAAAGTACCCAAGCTTGTATATATTAGAAGCACTTATAGCTAAGCTGCTTCTGATAAGCAAGGAGAATTGACATTTAAGGGTGTGGGGTTTTGGTTCAGATCCCAATGAGGATACATTCTACTTGTCAGGAAGTCCTTCTGGGCTTCTTGGTGGTGGTGTTATTATTCTCTGGAAGCAACTTATTCTGCTATGGCAGTACTAGTGACAAGACTATTGAGGTAGTTGGGGTTGCAGAATGTGCTGACTGTAAGGACAGTAATATCAAGACTAGCCATGCAGTGTCAGGTATATAATGTTCCTTTTTTTTTTTTTGGCCTATCTGTTTTCCCAAAAAATTTGTTTCTCAGTACTGACCATTTTGTTAAGAGGAAGTTTGGAAATAAAATGCATTTATGCTTTGTGTGTGAGGGTTGGGGTGGGGACCTAATGTGCATGCAGCAAGGGTTCATTGTTCTAAAATTCAAGAAATTGTACTAGCTAGTCAATTTACATGAAAAAAGAGGAAATCTTAGGTGTTTCCAGGTAGAAACTCTCTTATAGTTCTATTTGGTTTTGGTAACAAGTAACACATCGTGAATCTACTTTAACAATGTCACAGTTTTACAGTTTTTCCGCGTTTTAGATGAATGGTTGAGATAATTAACCGAAAATGGAAGGCATTGAAGTTTTGGAGTTGTAATGCTAATCTTTCGTTTTGATTTGAGCAGGGCTTCGAGTGACCGTTGATTGTAAGCATGAGAGTGGAGAATTCCAAACAAGAGGAGTTGGCGAGCTTGATAAAGAAGGAAACTTCAAAGTGTCTCTTCCTCATGAGATTGTAAAAGATGGTAAATTACAAGAGGAATGTTATGCACAACTTCATAGTGCATCATTGGCACCTTGTGCATCCCACAATGGGATAGAAGCCTCTAAAATCACCTTCCGGTCTAAGACCGACAGTAAGCACACGTTTGGCCCAACCGGAAAGCTCAAATTCTCGTCGGCTGTTTGTACTTCTGCCTTCTTGTGGCCATACTATAAGTACCCACCTTTGCCAACACTGCCACCTTTCCCCAAGAAACACCCTTGGTTTAAAAACTTTGGCCATCCTTTCCCATTAACACCAATTTCATTTCCACCGCTTCCAATTTACAAGAAGCCATGTCCACCACCAGTCCCATTCGTCAAGCCCACACCACCAGTTGTCACAACTCCGACCCCAGTTTACAAGCCAAAGCCAAATCCACCTGTTTACAAGCCAGCTCCAGTTCCAGTTTACAAGCCAAAGCCAAAGCCACCCGTTTACAAGCCAGCTCCGGTTCCTGTTTACAAACCAAAGCCAAAGCCACCAGTTTACAAGCCTGCTCCGGTTCCTGTTTACAAGCCAAAACCAAAACCACCAGTTTACAAGCCAACTCCAGTTCCTGTATACGCAAAGCCAAAACCGCCAGTTTACAAGCCGAAGCCAAAACCACTTCCACCATCAATCCCAATCTACAAACCACTGCCCCCAATCTCTAAACCCCTCCCACCACCGATCCCAATTTACAAGCCATTGCCTCCTATCCCCAAGATCCCACCATTCTACAAGAAACCATGCCCACCCTTTACTCCCCTCCCTAGTCTTCCTCCATTCACCCTCCCTCCAAAGATCACTCCCCACCCCAAGTATGGCTTCCCACCCCTACCACCACATATTCCTCACCCTTAGGCTTTGACTTCAGTTCATACCATTTCCTTTTCATTATTAATTGGTTGTCAAGTACGATGAATCAATGAATGCTGCTTCTTGGGTATATTCAAAAAGGATATATTGGAGTTGAATCTTCTAAGAAGAAAATAAAGCCTTTAAAGTAGATCAAGAGAGAGTACGATGAGAAAGAACAATGGAGTGATCTCTGAGAGAGCAGCCATTAGTGTTTGATTGTATGTGTTCATGATCATGGAGAGGTCAAGTGTGTGAATTTGTTAATTATGTTATTTGAAATCTGTAAACTTTTCAAGTTTGATCATATATGTTTTCGCTGTCATATTGTAATCCTGTTTATACATGTTACAGTCAATGAAGTTCTCATTGTTCTCATTAATCTGTGATCTATAAGTTTCAGTTCTAACCAACCAAGATTTCAGAAGTTACTGTTCCGGCCACCTGGGATTTATAACTAGGATCTGAAGATGAAAGATAAAAGAAAATTATGACTATCTCTACCCAGCTTTTCTTTTTTTGCCCAAACAGGCCATGAGAAAATCTTGGGTAGGTTTACTACCAAAATAGTACCCCTGGCTATAATGCCCTGGACTACTTCGGAGTGGTCACAGAAGTTCTTAGTCTGTTACTACTACTTTATAGTTCCCATTCATAAATATTATGATGAGCCATAGAAATCGTCTTAAATGTTGCAATAAGTGAAGAACAATGAACAGTACTAATTGCTAAAATTGGGTAAAAATGTTAGGGGTCTAGGAAAGATGGGTGTGACCATACACGAACCTAGCTCGGTTTTTGACTCGAGTGTGTAAAATCTCTCACTGATAGGCTGGAGTTTGCTTACTACCCAAATTTTTCGGCGTATGTAGAAACAAGATAACAGTAGATTTTGAGCTTAGGTTTATAATGAACTGATCATTTTGGCTTTTGTTTCGGTAACTTGGATTTGGTCAGTTTTTATTTTCTTACCCACTCTGCTGTCCAGCACAAGAGTGGTACTGATCTCAGAGATAACTCTGATGAATTTCATCTCACTCATCCACTCTACCTTCATCCAAATGACTTTTTTTTTTTGGTCTAAGCCCAGGTGTCCGACCACTGGCCGACTAATCCTGTTCGAGGCGGTTCGTAGGGTTAAGGTTTTAAACCTCTCCCAACGTAGTTGCGGGAGATCGAACCGTAGTCCTCCCTTCCAAGTGTAGCCCCTGACACCACTGCACCAACTGCTCGTCGGTTCCAAATGACTACCTTTGTATGATTTAAGTAAAATTTGGACCACTTCAAATTTTACACTGATGGGAGAAGGCCCATTACTATTGCTTTTAGTGCCAACAATAGAACTGGCCTTCTTGCTGGAGTCCATATCAAACCCAATCCTACACCTAAATACTACACTCAATGGGAAAGAATAGATGCAATAATATGGTCATTTCTTGGCTTGATTGCATCCAGTGTTTCGTACATGAAAAAATGCCAAAGGCATTTGGGACGATTTACTTGCAATATTTGCTCAAGTGAATTGTCCCATGCAAGCCATTTCAAGCTAAGAAAGATAACTCAAGGCCGGATCAATGACAAAAAACAATAGCTACACCAAACTCAAGGTTCTGCAGGAAGAATTTGCAATCATTATTTCAGTATTCAAAGTGCCTTTACAATTGCATTTTTTGGCTCTTTTATTCTGCAAGAAGCACCAGAGAATTTTGAAAAAGTAAACCAATTTATGCTAGGTCTAAATGACAGTCAGTTTCACAAGCAGGGGTCAAATTCTTATAACTTGTGATTTTAAGAAGAAACAATGCCTCTGTTATATCCGAGATTTTCATAAATTAATCTTTTAATTATATTAATTAGTTAATGTGTATAGACAATTCTACCCTTTCTCTAGAATTTGACATGTGCTGATTAAATTCGTTAAGGAATAAATTACCTGAAATAAATGGAATTAAAAATAGAAATATTGACTAAGGAGAGCTGGTATAAAATTTAAACGCGAGAATAGGGTTTCTACCCACAAACGTTTTTTTTTTCTAAACCGAACGAGAGAGAGGGAGGGAGAGGAAGCTTACGGCTGAAGGGAGTTGGTAGCTACAATTTTCTTCTTAGTGCATGATCAGCACAATATTCAAAGTAAGTATTCCTCGTTTCTTAATTTTGGATTATTGAGGTTGACTGTTTCTATTGATTCATGATAATACAGTTTCAAAGTGTGTGGCTTGTAAGAAAAAAAAAACAAAGAAATTTCTTTAAACTAAGTACTAGAGAGAGAGCTTAATATTTTATTGGTTTATTTTTTTTTAAAGCTCCTTTGTAAGTGACAGTAATTTTCTAGAAATTATATGGAGCGCACATGCGCTCCTAACAAGGAGCGCCTAGGTGCTACATATTCATTCTATTACGTTGTTTTGTTCATGTTTTATAATTAAATATTTATTTTATTTTTTTAATGTTATTATTGATTTTCAGTAACAATGATAAAAATAAATATTTGATTTTAGACAATGAATAAATAATGTAATAAAATGAATATTGTCACCTAGGCGCTCCTTGCTAAGAGCGCCTAGGCGCTCCATATACGGACTCGTAATTTTCTTCCGAACAAAATTCATATGATGAAGATCAAAAATATTAAATTCCTAAATTGTCTCTATGTCAGTTACTTAATGATTCAATTGTTTTGATGATGATTATTTTCTTAAAATTATATCCGAACTATAAGTAGTGATTGGGCAATGAACTCCTTGGCGGCTAAGAATGGTTTGAATATGATTGCTATATATCATAATATTTTATTTATCAAATGTTTGGATTTGTTAATTTCTTTTAAAATAATACTTTCTGCTATAAAACATTTTACTTCTTTAAATGGTGTATTTCATTAAAAGAAAGAAAGAAAGAGGATAATCATAATTATTATTATTATTTTAATGCATGAACATATTTTCCTTCTTGTAAAACACCCACGAATTGCTATAAGGAGAAGTACACCAAAATTTCTTTCTGCTTGGTGGGTGCATCCGTGTGTGTAAGTGTACTTAATTAAATAGTTTTCCTACACAATTAGTAGTCTTCCTTTTTAAATATGTTAGCAATAAATCATGTAAGACAACAGAAGAGGATTAGACTATCGTGAGAAGCAGTTACTGATGTGGTACGTGTGATATAAGGGAGGTGTCAGTGAATGAGAGTGAAACATTGTACTAGTGTATATTCGTTAGGAATTATCTTAAAGTGATAAATTCCTAATAATATTAATACATTTATTATTTAGGCCGGATTTCTCGATAGCCGTTGGATTGAGATTCGCGATATTTGGAAGTTGTATTTTGGAGCTTACATTTTCGAGGTAAGAGATTACACATCTGTAGGTCCTTTGTTATATATAACGTTTCAGCTATAGATTCCGTTAATGTGTTCTTTCATGTAGCGTTATTTGAAAGCGTATGCCAACTTTAAGTTGAATTTTGACTTTGACTCTGTCGTTTGGCGTTCTTTGTTACTCTTGAAAAATAATACCTCTAAATGTCATTTGATATGTTGATTGCATTCATCCATGCTCACTAAGTTGAACAACCCGAGTGCGGGGTTTTATTTGACATGTTGCCTTTGTGGCAATTATGATTTTGACACTGCTAGGGGTTGCAGTGAGACTTTCCGGAATGGCCTTTGGGCAATTTGATAACTTCGGGTAATTTGATGCCTTGGTAATTTCATACCTTCGGCTAATTTGATACCATATGATATTTGTTAATTTGGTCAGCGGACCTCTTAGTGAGACATGACTTCCTATGATATCTGAAATTTGTATATTTGAAATGATTCTTTTGTTGACTCTGATAATCTTGATTGTGCACTCTATTCGAAAGCTATGATGATAGCGCTTCTGAATTATTTTGAGAACACTTTGAATCCTAGTAGTATTTTTTAAAATGTCATTCTTTCATGCGTCAACCCCTCCTTAGAAACCGGAGGGGCACGTGTATGAACTTACTGGGCATTGTTCGCTCATCCCTTCTATGATTATTTTTTTCAGGAAATAAGTAAGAGATTGGACTAGCTCGAGGTGGGAGTCCAGTCCCTAGCGTTAGCCGATTGCTTTTAGTGAAAATTGTTCCATCTATCTCTAATGTGTAAAGAGACAAATTGATTAATTATAGTATAATGTGGCAAGGATTTTTAGTTGAGATTTTTATCGGTTTAAATTGTGAACCTTGTTGTAAGGGCATTTTGGGTATTTTTGGCTATATTTAGATTTATATTATGGACCCAAATTTTGGGGTGTTACAACTGGTATCAGAGCGGCCCTCGGCCGTAAGGCTTTCGGGCTCGCTCGAGGGTGCGATCCTCGTAGAAATTAGAGCCTAGACCTTAAGTTCTAAGTATCATTAGAGCGGTGGAATGCCTAAGGAATGAGAGTAGGATTA
>JAOWAN010000051.1:1291582-1308526 GCA_028566635.1 Lobelia cardinalis | reverse complement strand
AGTGAGAGAGAGAGAGAGAGAGAGAGAGAGAGAGAGAGAGAGAGAGGAGAGGAGAGAGAAGAGAAGAGAAAAATTTAAAAGGATATTAAAGTAATGTGATATGATATTTGATAAGATATGAGTATATGGGTAATAGATGGAAAGTAAAATTAAAGTAGTGTGATATATGTAATATTTGGGGATGATATTTGATATGTGATCAAATATTTTCTGTATTCACGTTATTCTCATATTACCTTAAATGAGACTTATGATCCGAGCCAAAAGATCTCTAAAATATTCGGTAGCCTACTTTATGGCTATCCTGCAACAAATTTCGTTCCTTACTTCTTAACTTTATGACTGAACTTATAATATGTAATGTTAAAAAAATAAACGCAAAATACAAATAAAAATTTAAAAATATTTCAAAAATCATAGATCTAAACACACAAATTACATTGTCTTATTTTAATTTTAAAAATGTGCTCAAAATCACAATCATTTTTAAAAGAACTTATACGAGTTAGCGGTGAGCCCCCCTCTACTTCTGGTCACATCACATTATAAAGGCATGTTTTAACTTTTAAAACCATTAGAAAAATTCACAGGGCCAAAAGTTCCTTCAACTTAAACCTCAGAGCCTCTGAAGCGCGGGCTCCTCAAAAGCCTAAAACCCTTCCCTCCCTCCCTCCATTTCTCCCACTCTCTCTCTCTCTCTAAACGGCTAATAGGGTTTCTCCCTATCCCGGAGAGCAGAACATCTCAATGGCGACGACAGCAAATCCAAACGATTCATCAACGACCACCAGCTCAAAGTCCGTCGACGCCTCCCTCTGGTGGGACCCATTCCCTCAGCTCCTCACTGAACTCGAATACGCCTCTTCCCTCTCCTCCTCCGACGACCTACCCATTTCTCTGGTAAAATATGTCTCCACATTTTTTTTTTCCTTTTCGATCTTCGAAAGTCCAGTTTGAATTCCATTGTTTGTTGCTAAATTATTCGTAAAGGTAAACAAATTGAAAGACAACCATGTCTGGTTGCTGGAAACTGTGTCGCAATTTAAGAGCCCTAGCCAGAAATCGAAAGAGGCATTGGAGTCGCAACAAGTCAAAATCGGATCACATCAGTTGGCTGTGCAGCCGGAGCTTAAAGAAACAGCATTGAGAGTCAGCTCCGCTTTGGTAAGAAATATGACTGTTGTCCTTTTGTTTTTGCAAAATGTGATTGGTACAGTTTCCTATGGATTGGAATTAGTTGCTGATTGCACTCATTAGCGGGATGATTTGTTTCTTTTCCTTGCTTTTACTCATTGTTTTGCGGAAGAGTAGTGTTAGTACTCACTAAGTTCGAAAAAGGTTTGAAAAAGAGGTGGATACAAATCTAGTTGGCAGTTGCTGAATGGTTGAGAAGTATGTAAATATCACTGGTGCTGAAGTCGGAAACGGTTTTGGAAATAATGGATGCATATCCACTTGACAATTGTGGCTCAGTTAGAAATTTTAGGTGCCATCACTTAAAATGTGGGACACACTATTCAACCAATTAGCAGTTGCCACCTACATTTTTATATCCCATTTACTCGATGGGGTTTGAATGTTTTAATCATACCTGTAACCTCATTCTTAAAGATGAGCTAGCAATTAGCCTTTTAGCAGTTTTGGTGATTCGATGAACTTTCTTGTCCCATGATATGGTAAATATTTGCTATTTAATTTGAAAATTTGGAAGTGGGGTGGATGTTTGAGAACACGGGTTAGGAAATTAGGTTTATGTCATGGATACCATCCTCTGATCCTAGCACCGGATGTAAACGGATCTTAAATGGACGGATGAGTCTAAATCCAGATTCGTTTAAGTTAATCCATTACGGATTCAGATATTATCCAACTAACCATCGGATTAGTCAAAAGCTAATCCAAATCCACATCCATTCGTAGTTGGATTTCGGATTAATGGACCGTATTATTCTATCTATAATCTATAGTATAAATTAGAAAGGAAAAGGAATAGTAATGAATAGTGATTTTTTGAAAAATGTGCAAAAGCTGATCGATGAGTGTTCGCTGGACTGGCGGCTGACGAGAGAGGAAAAGGGAAACTGATAGTTTAAACAGTAAATGGGTCAGTACTTGTGCTATCAGTATATTCAAATGAATTGTGTTTTAGAAAATAAGAGTAGATAACATGGAAAAAAGTGCAAAAATATAGGGCCCACCGATTTTTTCCTGTTGATTTGGTGCTTGGGTCCATAAATTTTCAATTTTGTATGGTCTTTAAGTTTACAATCCTTTCACATTAATTTAATTAACATTTAATGATTTACAGCATTTAAATTTAAATTAAATAATTTAAATTTTTATAAAAAGATGATTTTTTATCCTAATATTTTATCATAATTCTTTTAAAAATAATATTTCAAAAACAACACCGTGTCCTTGGACACGGGCTTACCCTAGTATATATATATAATATAATATAGTTATTATATAAATTTTACAAGAAATAAATATTTTAAAATCATCAATTTAGTAAAAAAAATTATAAACATAATTTACGGACGCTCCTTTGGTAAATATCGATGTAATACCAATCTAATAAACAATAATACCGATGTATTTGATAAATATCAATTATATTTAAGATCTTAAACAAATTATTATCAAAATAATAAAGTAAATAATAACATATTTTTAAATTTTCAACAATTTTTTTAAAAAATTACTGGTATGTAAATATTAGAAATATAATTTTTAAAATATTTGTTTAAATAGTAAATAAATAGTGTATATAATATGTATTAATTTATTGTCCAAATCCAAATCCAATCAATTTAGTGATCGGTTAACTCGTTAAACGGAAAGATGGTTAATCAAATTTTTTTACTCAATTCAAATCCGCTTTAAGCGGATGGAGCTCCTAACGGATCGGTTAAAATCCTCTCCATTGATAGCCCTAAGCACCCAGAACACAAGTTGAACTGCATTGCTCTGTCAAGCTTTTACAAAAACCTTGTATTATACATAGTTTTGTGCCAAATGCACCAAAACAGTCCTACAAAATTTAATGCGTCCGTTCTAGTAAACATTAAATCTGCTCTCCTCTCTTTAGACGGGTGCAAGCTGGTTGTTGCTAATTTCGTAATTGGTTGGGAATATCGCCGAACATGGTGCCTTTTCACAATTCGTTTTAAATATGAATTATGTAGGCACCATACGTTTACATTGGCCCTATAGACATGAAATATGATTCCCCCAAAATTTCTACTGTAGCTCTTTACAGTCAATTTATCTTGCTGATTACTATTATTATTATTATTTAATGCGATATGTTTTCTTCGTTTTTTCAGTGTTTAGATGAGGTGCAGTCCTATATTCTTGTCAAAAGATCGATTGAGAGCAATGCCGTCGCACTTGATCCCGTAGTTCTAGAGCCTTTTCATTTGGTTAGTTTTCTCTTCGTTTCCAGTTTTCTATTTTAAAAAATTTTGTCCTGCTTATACATGTATATATGTATATATTTGGTTGAGATAGAAAAAGAATAGTATTTTTTTAGATCAATTAGAGGATACTAATGGATATGCATCTAACAATGACAGAAACTCAAAAGCATAGATTGAAATTAGATTTGAGAAATTAAATTTGAGAAATCAAAGCAGCCCAAATGCTTTGGAAGTCTGTGATTGGAGCTGCTCGAAAGACCCCTCTAGCTGATGTTCGAAGAGATGCCATACACGCAAACAACTCTATTTCCTTCCCGCTTATATTTTTTCTGTGAGAGAGAAAAAGAGGAAATTGATATCAATAAGAGAATGCAAAAAGTGGAATGAGAAAGGTATCCAACAATGACAGACATACAGAACCATAAACTGAAATAAAACTGAGAAATTATGAAAGCTCAATACTGTTGTAAATGTGAGATGGTAACCCCTTGGAAGGCCTTGGAAGGGAATCCTTACAGGGTCTACGCACTTACAAGAAATTAGTGGTGATGAGCCTGTTAATACTCAGGGTTCAAGCTAAGGCTTCTACTGATAGTAAAGTTGTTCCTTGAATAAACGGCATACGTAGAGTGTCATTTATGACATGTATACATTATGGAATGCTGCAGAGGACATGATATATGCTGATGGCTATTATTAATAGTATCTGGTAATTAATTCTAGTAATGCGAAATATATATATATATATATATTGATGGTAAATTCGTGGTCACTATGGGAGTAATTTATTTTGTTTTTGGTATGGCTGGCTTTTTGAAAAGAAGATGAAAGCTGCGTTATCAATATGATAAGGATGCACTCAAAAAAGCCTAACCTGGCCCTTGATTGAGGTTGGTCTGAGTCTGATGCAGGACAAGCTATCTCCATGCATATTGAGATGCCAAAGCCAAGGCTAAGAGTTTTGCACCATCAAACAAGGCCTTTTCGTCTGATAATAAGTGCCTTGGTAGATTAGGATTATTATTACTATTTAGTTAATTCCTTTATTAATTAGGAAAGTCCTTTTATCTAGTAACTACTCTTTCCTTCCCTAAGTGAGTGTTTTGTTTTCATTTTTTTTTTCAACTTGATTAAACTTTGACAAATTTCTAATGAGAATTGACTTGTTGTTGCATTTTATAAAAATTGTTATTTGATAATTTAGTTAATATTCTTGGAAAGATTGAAATTAAGAATCAGTAAGTAAATTTTTTGTTAATAATAATTTGATAAATGTCTTCGGGTGATTTATGAAAAAGGAAACATGACACTCATTTAGGGACGGAGAGTGTAGTTGTTTTCCTGTTCCTAATAGTATTACTTTAATTCTATCCTAGTCCTAGTATTATCAGGAGATTTAGCCTATAAATAATGTTGTAATACCTCAAACTTATTGGGAGTTTATATTATATTTGAGTTGGGCTTTTAAAGCTAATTGTGTGTCTATCCTTCTCTCTCTCTCTCTCTCCTTTTATCTTCTATTGCTTAATTCTATTATGTTCTCAGCCTATTAGATATTAAGTGTATATGTTGTAAAAACGTTCCATTGGCGATTCTGAGACATTTAGCATTAATATTACTTGGGAAATATTTAATGAAATTTTCGTTGTATCCCACTTTCTCTGATCTTTGACTCGTAGGAAACTAAAAAAATTTGAATCCGTTGATATGTTTTCTTGTCGTCATTTCATCGTGCAATGCTTGGAATTTAACATTTTCCTGTTCAAGATTTCAATGCTTACCAAGAGAAAACGAGTGCTGTAGTTAAACATGACATGATCTACCTTTCTGTTTCAAGTTAAGTCCTAATATAGAAACTTTAGCTTGTTTCCCATAATGTCCTTGTGTACTGATACGCGTGAGATGTCACATCTTCCTGCTCAGGATTTCAAGGCAGTCTTCTCTTATCCATTTTTTGGATTTATTCATCTTTGACCTAACTCTGGATGTTTATTCACACTTAAATTAACTGAGTCGAACTGCTTTGGGAAAATGTCACTTACTTTGACAATTTGGTGATTGCTTTCACATCTGTTTGAAACTACATACTGTACAAAAATTGTTCCATTGGAATACTAGCTGTATTGACGTATCTTATTAGTCTGTATGCGTCAAAAATGATTGATTATAGAGATTAAGTGGCCTATAGTCGCTGATGGCAGATTATTTTGATTACTATTGTATTGTCAGATCTTTCTGTTGCTGCCTAGTATGCATTGATGGGAATCAATCTCAAATTCCGACGTTTGGTGCATTTCTAATTGTTGTTTCATTAGTGCTTGAATTGAACATTTGAATAAATTCTGGTAGCTTGACAAATCAACTGTAAAGGAGCTCTTGTTACTGAAGCAACCATTTGACCTTTACTTCCATTTTCTGTTTCTCATCATTTTTCATATTTTTAAACAGGTAATGCTTCAGTACTATGTTGAGAGACAATGCTTGCTGAAGTGTACGCGCCAAATTTTCACTAGTGCTTGTAAGTTCATGGCTTTACTTGTCCTTGTTTCAATTTACCACTTACATTGCCTTTATGTACATATAAATATATTTACATTATATATATACACACATGCGTGCTTGCATGCTTAGTGAACATTATTTGCAAACAATAAACAATATAGTACTGCTTAAGTTCTGTAGAAGTAAAATGCTTCAATACAAATTTTGATTCATAATTTTTGTTCCAAATTTGAGTTAAAAATAAATTAATGATGTTACTGTATAAATTACAATGACATTGTACAAAAATATGATGAAGAATGTATGTGTAGTGGTCACATATAATTTAATGTGATATTTTGAAAGGAGTTGCACATATATGAATCTAAAAAGTTAGAAGAGTAGAAGAGCTCCGGTGTTTTGTCCCTTTTTAATAAATAATATATTTAGAAATTGATTTGCTTACTTATATGTTCACTTTATCAAAGAAAAGATGCAATTTTCTCACAGAAATAACTATTAGAAATAAAGCATGCATGCATATGATGAGTTTCCGAAATTCACCCCTTTAAAGAGCACTTTCATATTACTATTACAATAGTCAAACTGGTCTAAGCAGTATTATTTATATATATATATATTATTTTGCAGTTTTATCTTTCAAGTTATTTGTGATTTCTTAGTAAAATTAACAAAAAGGAACAAATAGTTCAAGAAAATTATTTTGGATACAATATTGAAAATTCAGACTTTCTTATCAATCAAAAGCAATAGCTTTAACTATAATAAAAAATACTTACTAAATTTAGGAATATCGTTTATGCTTATAACAAACTCCATTTAATTGTCCAAATGTCTTAGGGTCCCCCTACTACCCCACATTTAAAAAAAATAAAAATAAATCTATTAATCGTTTTCTTATTTTTAGAAATACACGACTTTTATTAATTTAGGTAATGCTCACAATTTTTGTTTCTTAAAATAAATGTAAGAACGTTATGGTACATCAGGACATTAAAAAAACTGGACATTGAGGAGTCCACTTGAAACATATTTTATAGAAGAAGAAAAAAATGGGAAAAAGGAAGAAAAAAATGAATTATGTAATTTAAAGAGTCCAAGTTACAGTATATATATATATATATATATATATATATATTCTCCCCTATTATTCTGTGTTTGATTATCTAATTATGAAAGAAAATCTGGAGTTAAAAAGAGTCCAAATTCTATAGGACATAGAAAACAAATGATAACAGGGACACGTTATAAGAGGAATTTTATTTAATTTAAATTAGAGAAGAAAAGAATCCAAATGAGTCCAAACTTTATAGAATAATGAAAAGGAGACCTGGACATTAGAGAGTCCAAGCTCTATAGAACAATGAAAAGAAACTAAAGAGGGCAGAAAGAAAAAGAAATGGAGAAAAGAGGGGGAAAAGAGCTGGAAATCAAAGATAAGAGTCCAACTAAAATGGATTTCTTGAAATTTCAAATTAAAAACTAAAGGGCATTATTGGCATCCGAAAGTTAAAACATTTAAGGGGATCCGTGCTTTTATACATGTTATGATTTATATATTGTGTGCGTGTTACAGAGGCAGCAATGAAAAAAAATCAGGGGTACTCCTTTACCTTACTTAATAGGTTATAATGTCTGGCAACCATGTAAAAGCATGTCTTGTGAAATGCAGCTATCCAGTAAAGCTCATAGAGTTGCCTCTTAATGGGCCAAATCAACGAGTTAAATTATCATCTCTGTTTGAGGCACTTTTCTTGCCTCCGAGCCCAGGCTCACACCTGTCTGAGTAGTTCCCTTGTCTAGGTTGTTTGAACACCAATTATTCGAGGCAAATTGCCTCGTTTGGCTTTATCTCTTGAAATAAGGTTTTATCGCCGTAGAAATATGTTATGTTGGTTTCAGGATGGTGAGGATAAGAGGAGTAAGTGATGTTTAGTTGGAATTATGGTTTTTTGGATAGAGAGTAACTCCAGGACGTTGGGATTTTTTGCATTTGAAGAAGAAATGACTCATTTAAATTCTGTGTCAGCTCATCTATGGTTGCTTTCGGAGGCATATTGATCACATCTATTTGTAGGTATTATAGCCTTATAGGGCAATGGCTATGCTATACTTTATAGACATCTTTGAGTTGATGTTTTCTATTTTATTTTCTCTCCTTCTCTGTTTATGAAATTCTTTTTCAATCTGAAACCTATAAGATAATGTACACTAGAGTCGATAGAAGATTAATTATATTATTTATAAATATTTTTCATATGAGTTCAAGTACTTTTTTCTATCTCGAGTGTTGTATAAGTTGGATGACAAGCTCATATACTTCTCATTTGTAGGTTGTCTTTAGTCGTTGATGCTTTTGCTTACATTCTCTTTTTCTTTCAGAAAGATTGTTCTAGGCCTAAACATTAGTGGGATGATGGGGCCACTCCTGTGGAGCCCAGTCGCAAGCTACGATATTAAACACTAAAATAGCAACTTTTATGAATTTGGGTATAGTGTGTTTTTTATGGTCGAGCCCCAGTCATGCTCACAAGCACAATGTTCTCTCTCAGTTGTACTCTGGCTTTGTGGCTTTCCTGGTAGTACCTAATATGTCCTAGATTCCTGCTCGTTCAATTTGTTCTAATGGTGCTACCTTTTCTGCAGTGTATGCCGGAGCTGGATCCACTGAAGGAAGTGCCATGAGAAAGGAGGCGCTGAAGCTGGTTTCAGATGGATTAGAAAGTAGATTATTATCTGTTCTGCAGGTCCTTTTATCCTCCAGTTATCCAGAGCACATGGTTAGTCCAATACTCCAATGGCAAGATACAAATTCTGCTGTTTTATTTTTGGTTCTGTGGCTTATAGCAGTAAAGTAGCTGTATACAGTCAGACAAGCGATGAATGTCTTGGTCTTCACATTCTTTTACTTTGTAGTGTTCTTTAGCCGATAGCTTGCAAGTGTAGCTGGAATGACCCTAGAAGAGAACAGCAGTTCAGGCACTTAGTTTGAAATATGGATCTTAAGTGAGGCAAGAGAGCTTTTGGTTTGTGCTATGATGTTTGTAGTATATCTACCTTCGGCTATATAAAGGGGGTTGGAATCTACATCTTCTTAGTTTCGTGATCAAGTGCTTTCAATAATCGATATATGTTCTGAACTTGCTTTTGGGCTTCCAAAGGAAGTTATGTTTCCTGTTTATGATGTTGAAGCTACTATGTCGATCAACCTTTCTTGCAGAGGTTAAGAAATCCCTTTTAAGTTTCGTTGCATTATCTGAACAAATTTCTGGTATTAGATAATTTGGACAGAGGTGGAAGAGATCTTTTAACGAAATATTGCATGTACAAGGGTGAAGAACGGTTTGTTGTCTGCTGATGCACTGTTTAGCCTGATTGTTTATTGGCCTTTTCTGCCCATTGTTCCGGAGATGCACTTATATTTCTGGAAAGGTAAAAATACAAGGATAATAGAAAACACATAATGGTAACTCTCCGATTATTACTTAAACATCTGTTATTTGCAGACACTCTATTCTTTGGGGGCAGAGGCATCCGTAGGGTTGGTATTTGACCGAATGTGTTTGTTTTTCCAAGCTGTTCTAGTCTTGATGTTTAATGTTTCTAAGAGTAAGATTATTCTGATAGGGGCCTTTGATAACGTGGAGGCCTTGGTTTCTTTTTTGGGTGTAAGTGACAACATTCCCCGGAGGGGGGGGGGGGTTGATTGGACACCTTCTTAGATTATAACAATTTGGAACTCTTTGAACGAATCCTGTCGACTTGGAAGAAGCAGTATCTTTCTAAAGGAGGTCGACTTACTTTAATCAAAACTATTTTGGCTGCACACTTTGCCTAATTTATGATTTAGGCTTTAGTAGCCCATTGACTGGGGATATTAGAGAGATTTTCCTCGGAAGGATCAGCAGCGGGGATTAAGGATCTTCACCGTTTTGATGAAGGTCTGTGGTGTGGTTATGGAGACTTTCGGTTGAAAGGAAAGCCACTCGGAGATGAATAGTGGTAAGAAATACGGTGAAGGTCAGCATTTTTGGTACCCGATGCAGTTGCCCTTGTCAAATGAACTGAGTGTCTGGAAAGGCATATACAAAAGATGAGAATGGTTGAAAAGCTACATTTGGAAACGCTCCAAAATTTGTTTTTGAAAAGACGGTGGAGTGGTGAGGATAAGCTACAAATGTGATTTTCCCAATCTCTTTGCATTGGCAGCGAATATGTAGGACCTATTACATTCAGTAGTTCGTTTCCAGGATGATAACCTGGTTTGGAACCCCCACTTTTAGGAGGAATTTTCATGATTCAGAGCTAGAGCATTAGCAACATTTTTTGAGCAATTATTCTCCTTGCGGTTAGGTGGCAAAGGAGTAAATATAAAGTAATCTTGAAGGGTACTAGGGGAACCATAGTTGTTAGAATCGCGAATCGTACGATTCGATTCAGACACCAGTAGATACGTATCGCTTGGGTGAATCGAAAATGGTCAAAGAATCGGACGAAGTGCTCGATTTGTGCCGTGAATTGTACAAATCGTACGATTCATTTTCCGATTCGTGCGGGTGGGTCGGGTTGGGTTCGGGTTGAATAAAACCCTTACAAACCTTATTCATTTCACGACTTTTCGCTACCCTATGGAAGAATACCTCAACGCGACCCAGTTTCACCTTTCTCTTGAAGAAATTGGCCCAAGTGCAAGAGAAGGTTGCCGTTGTCGCTGCTGTTCAGATACGTCTCTCTAGTCCCTCTCTCTTTCCCTCGCCTTTACACATTTGAGTTTTTTCGTTTGACTCTCTCTCTTCCTCTCTCCTTTACAGTTGGTCTTTTATCTTATAATATAATTTATAAAGTATAAATTTTAATAATACTTTAGTATAAATTGAGTATTAGACTATTAATATGTAAGTATGCAAATTGTAAATTTTGTAATACAGTAATAAGAAAAATTGTAGCAGTAGTTGTGTACAGTTACTACAGTATATATATTTATTTCTTTAATTGTTATAAGTTATATAATTCATCGATTTCTGAATTTTTGATTTAATTAAATATAAATATAATGGTCTCACAGTTTACCCAGCACCGTTTAACTTTTGTTTTTTTTATTTAAAATTATTGTTATAAGTTATATAATTCATTGATTCTGAAGTTTTAATGTAATTCAATATAAATATAATGTTCTCCTAATTTTTTCTTACTTTCTTATGGTTTTTAGTTTCATTTTAATGTTCTGAATTTTGATTTAATTAAATATAATTTTTTCTTACTACAGTATATAGTAATTATGATTTTTAACAAATTTGTTCTAAATCTTACGATTCGATTCCCCATTCGATTCTCGATACGATTCTTGGGTATTCTGATTCTCGATAAGATTCACGATTTGACAGCTATGGGGGGGGGGACATTTTCTGAGTCATCATATTATAACGGCTTCTATCACAGGGTGAGGTAGGTTCTGTGGAAAAGCATTTCGAAATCCCAATCCCCTTTAAGAGTGGCTATTTTTGCACGGAAAGCAGTGAATGCGGCAACTTTAACAGAAAAAAACCTTAAAAAACATAAGATAATTTACGTAATCTGGTGGTACATGTGTATGCAAGCCTGCAAGGAGACGAGTACCATTCATTTGTTATTGCATTGCCCTGTTATGCAACAACTCTGATATTTTATCTTAGTTTTATTAACAGTTCAGTGGCTATGCCAAAGACGGTGAAGGAAAATTTTGTTATGCTGGTTTCTTTACAACCGGAAGAGGATTAATAGTAGTTGGCACACAGCTGCTTTGTGTATATTATGTACAAACTTTAGGGAGAAACCATATATATGTTGAGAATGAAGCACTATCTGAGTATCTGTGGATAGACTTAAGGCATCTAGGTGTCATACGTTGTTTTTTATGGATTAAGGAATCATTGCCAAGTTCTTTTGACACTTTTAGCGCACAGTCTGGTTTTAGTATATGTCTTTTTTGGTCATTCATCTTTGCAGACCTCATGTGTACATGGGCTGCGTCACCACTTGCTGCTGGTGTAATTGATGCTCTTTTGGTTATCGAAGGAAACAGATGACTCAACAAAGGTGGACATTAAGGGTGAAGGACCATCTGCTAGGAAATATAAAAGGAGGTTGACAGAATCCTGAGTAGAATGGCTGGATTTATCTATTATTTGCTTAGACGTTTCTATTCTGGAAAAGAAACTGCTGTCTTTTCTTCATTTCTCAACGAATCAGTGGTACTTTCTTTTTGTAGCCCATTCTAATTAAATTTTGGAATAATGGGCGAAGATTAAGTATCATAGATTTACTGTCCCGATACCTCACCATTTTCTAACTTTCATTCGTCGGTGATGTCTTTGTTTTGTGTTTAGTGAATTTAGTCTTCACTTCTTAGGATTATCCATATATATCATCTTTAACGTTCAGGCAAACAAATTATCAGATAAGCCATTAATCTTTTACTTCGTAATTTATAATTAAGTCCATTGTCTGGATTTTATTCACCAATACAATGCACTTGTGAAATTGTTTTGCAGGATGTTGACCTTTTCCCTTTGTGGGCGGAGGAGATACTTGTTGAAGACAATCTGCTCCTGGATATTCTTTTCCTTGCATATTATGAATCCTTTTGTCCTTGTGATGGGAAAAAATGGAAAAACCTGTGCTTGTTGTACGAGGTATCCTTTTATCTTTGTGCTGGTATCACCTTTCACAACCTTTACTGATTGTACTTACCAACACTGCAAATTAGGGGATGATATCCGGTTCCTGTAACTTTCGGCAACTGGCTGTATCGAGTGAAGTGGTGCAGTTTATTTATCATGCCAAAGTACAGATGCTGCTTATTCTTATAGAAACTCTAAACCTGGAAAATCTTCTCCAAATGATTCATGATGAAATGCCTTTCAGGTTCGTAACAATTAATCTGTGTGGCGGGGTGACAAGCAATGCAGAAGTTTCTTGCTCTTTCATTGGTATTTGTATGGAAAACAGTAGTCCAGTAATCTATTTTCTTAGTATGGGGAATATAGGTCTCAGAAGTTTTCTAATATTTTTTTTCCTGGAGTGAAATGTTCTGAATACCGGTCATTAAAATTGTCTAGATATAAAATACAAATTGCAGAATCAACGCCTTGTTGTGAATATATGAGATCCTGCACTAAAACTCACAAGCTAATTGGTATTTTTTACAATGAAGAACCCTACTTCCGTAAAGAATACTCACTCCTTCCATAATATGTGTCAATTATTGGTTTTTCATGGGGGTTAAGGAAGTTAGAGTTTCAAAAATTTTAGTAGCACATATACATGATTCCCATTAGTGTCCATATTGTAGCATTGCAAGTGCTTATTGGGGCATGGCTGTTGACAAAGGTGATTTAGTACTAATTAGTAATTATGCTTGTATATTACACACACTCACTCACAAAGAGACGCTTGTATGAAAACAGAAGGAATAGTACTAATTATGCTTTGTGTTGCCTGTTAATTTTACATCGAATGCGTATTGGTTCATGTCTTGTTGAATCTATATTGAAGGAACATATAAGTTGGTGGAATGTTCGTGGTTGATAAGTTGTTAGGTTATTGCGTTTGTTATGATGCATTAATAAGGGCCGTGTTTACTCTTTTGCAACTTACAGTTGTACTTCAGATTTATGGATAATTATTCCAAAATATAGCATGTAACACTTTGGATTCTTCTATCAAGAAAAAAAAAACTTTGGATTCAGCCAGCTTGGCACTTTTATCTTCTTGGAACATCCAGCATAATGGAACTTTTGAAAGTCTCAAAAGTAGTCTGTATCGTGAAAAACGTTTGTGTCCTTTCTTTTCTTCAATGTGGTGTTACTTACAAACCTGCACCTGCATGTGTGCTTTCAAAGGTTTCTTCAGCAGTAAACACGTGCACGGTAATGTTGGTGTAGCAAGAGTCAGGAATAACCTTCAAATGAACTCTTTCTTTCTTTTTCTTCCATCGAGTTTCCGAAATCTTTTGGTGGGCTAAATATTCAGAACAAAAAGGTTAAACTATTCATAGGGCCTCTCGTTTACAAATTGACCTTGTCATTATGGAACGAAGCGCTTAAAAATAGATAAAAAGATCTTACCGGATGCTCCACATTCTTGTTGGTTCTGACTCATATGCCCACTATAAAGTTTGAGTTAACGAATAGTTTTCAAAAATTTGTGCTATTTTTGGCATTATGGACCTGCTTTATTATTTGTGCTGCACACCTGATCATACGCACACTCACACTCAACTTAACTCAGATGTTGCCCAATTACTTGGATTGGCTACATGAATCCATTTTGCCGTTTGGATTGGTCCAACGCAAGTCAGTACCCAAACCACACTCATTCACATTCTCTACTATTTTATGCCATGTCGCTTTTGGTCTTCTGTATGCTGTTTGAAATAATAGCATGCCCATCTTTTTTGGACTACAAATACCCCTACTTTTATGATTAAAAAGGGATATAACTGTCAATGAAAAAAATAATAAACCCATTTCTTGCTTCTCTCTCCTCACGCTCCCAGTTCTTTCCATTTCCTCTTTCAAATTGCCAGACATGTTCAAACCCGTTGACGCAGAAAGGTGTTTCCATGTGTTACGGTTAATGATCTTTTGTCTAATATGCTTGAAACTCAAATAGATTAGTGGAATTAAAATGCCAACCGAGTTTTCCGCCTTTGCCTCTACACCCACCAATTAAACCCAACCTATTAATATCAATAATCGGCTGCCATGGGAACTAAATTGATATTCACAATCGGCTTCCTCTCCCTTGATACAACCATCTCCATGGCTAAAACATCGATAGAATCATTGCTGGTATAGTCAATAAAACCTCTATCGCCGTTGTTACTGCAACTCTTGACGCCGCCTCGTCCACCTCTGCCAATTAGTTCTAGAATTCAGCCCCATTGAGGCTGTTGTGACCCTCTATTAGCATCACAATACTCGGAATTTTCAATTGTTAAAATAAAACGGGTTTAAAAATATCTATCCTTTTTATGAATCCTCCAAGTTTCCTTAACAATGGTGTTATACAACTATGGAGACGGTGGGAAATTTGTGTAGGGGGGAGGGGCTGAGAGGGAGACAGGACGGGCGAAAATAAAAAATTCTATAAAGACCTAAAAGCCCTCCACTTCAAACAACAATAGTAATAAATGTCAAGGGTATTTTAGGTCCAGAAAAGATAGGTAAGCAGTAAGCTGCTAACTTGCATCAACAGGTGGGCAAGTTAGCTTTCCCCATATATATATATATATATATATATATATATATATATATGTACACTACGCTATACTGTACTCTATCTTACCTTACTAAGCTTACTAGGTTATGTTGCTTCTTAAGTATAAACTCTGGGCTAGGGCTTATCTCGAACTTTTTCCACTCTTTATGTTTCAGTAGTAGTGAATTACTTTCTCTGTGCCCCTGGTGTAGCCTACTCATATTGATGGGAGAAGCACATACACTTGTGTACTAGTGTCTGTTTCAGCTTATATGGTTTTCATTGTTCATTGTAACATTTTGTTTTTCTCTTCCTGGGGTTGTGGGAAAAGAGTAGAAGACGAGATATTAAGGCCTTCTGTCTTCCGCTTTATTCTTTTATCCTGGATTCTTAAAGACTTGTTTTAATCATGTGTACATTTTTGCTTCAGGCACGAGACTGTTTCTTTCAGTATGGCCGATATTCAAGAGACGGATGCAATTATTTCTAGTTTTGATGCTTTTGTAATGGAAGAAGCTGGCCCTCTAATTCTAACATGGGCGGTATTTCTCTGTCTCATTTCATCTCTTCCAAAAGAACAGGAACATGGTGTGCTGACGGTACATTTTGATTTTTTTTTGTCTGTTCATTGATATTGGTAGTTCCCAATGATTTCGTATAGATTTACTTTTTATGTCATTCTACAGGAAATTGATCATGTTGGTTATGTTCGTCAAGCCTTTGGAGCTGCATCACTGAACTATTTTCTTGAAATTCTTCAAAGCAATGTTTTAAAGGATTCTGATGTGAGTTACACTTATAAAGTTTAATGTATGTGAGGTATATATTGCCATTAACAGCTATTTACAGTTTGCAAACACTCTTTTACAGGGTCCAACTGATGGTTTTCGAAGTGTCTTGAGAACATTTGTTTCTGCATTCATAGCATCATATGAGATCAGTCTTCAGGTAATATAATTTTCACTTGTGGATAAACTTGCACTAACATTGCGCTCTTAGGATGAAAAAAGAATGATGAAATGTATTTAGGCTGATAGTTGCAACACTCTTTTCATTTATTTTGCTTTCTGTATTGCAGTTAGAGAACAATAACCTCAAACTGATATTGGATATACTCGGCCAAATTTATCGAGGAGAGGTTTGAATGTAAAATAATTTACTTCATATTTAGTGATAATCATTTGGTCATCATATTTTCTCTCCCAAGTTCGGATGAGAGGAAGGTGGATTTGAGTGTTAATTTATTTAATGACCAAAAATGATGCAGGAGTCCCTTTGCATTCAGTTCTGGGACAAGGACAGTTTCATTGATGGTCCCATCAGGTGCCTGCTTTGCAGCTTAGAAGGTGAATTTCCATACAGGACTCTGGAGCTAGTTCGCCTGTTATCGGCTCTCTCTGAAGGAACTTGGCCTGCAGCTTGCGTGTAAGAATAACCATTATGCTTTCTTGATAATCTTCTATCAGTTCCGTGTCTTAGAGTATTTACTGCTGTAAGCTTTTCCTGCTTTTATGCAAAGTTATTTGAACATAGCAATCTCACAAATCCATATTTATGCACATTGAGATTAACTTAAATGACAAATGTGGTTGAGTGTGTGTGGCCATGTGCAATGCACACACACACACACACACACACATATATATATATACATATGGAGGGATATATGTATGTATGTGTGTGTGTGTGTGTGTGTGTGTGTGTATATATATATATATAGATAGAGAGAGAGAGAGAGAGAGAGAGAGAGAGAGAGAGAGAGAGAGAGAGAGAGAGAGAG
>JAOWAN010000051.1:1262097-1286552 GCA_028566635.1 Lobelia cardinalis | reverse complement strand
AGAGAGAGAGAGAGAGAGAGAGAGAGAGAGAGAGAGAGAGAGAGAGAGAGAGAGAGAGAGAGAGGTGAATTTGAATGAGAAAAATCAAGTATTTGAATGGTTTTCGTGATAAGAATCATACACAAGTTCAACTTTCTATTTAAATGCGAACATCGGCTTAGGCGTTGTTTTCTGGTAACACTTTCGTGTTCTTTGTGCTCCTATCCTTATCCATTGAAGCCAACCACTGTGACAATGCATATTTGTAAGAGGCAGTACACTGTGATGACAAATCTTTTAGTTAACATGTTTTCCTGTATTATCAGTAGTATGTTGAATTATGTCCTTTGAATCTGTCAACAGGTATAATTTTCTTCAGAAATCTGTTGGATTATCATCTTTGTTTGAGATAAGTGGGAATTCAGTATTGGATAATTATTCAAGGATTGTTGAAACGCAGTTGCCATTGCGCGTCCCTGGTCTTGAAGGGTTGCTTATTCCTTCCAAAACACGTGGCCATGTGTTGAGAATGATTAATGCTAGCACGGGCGTTGTGCGGTGGGAGGTAAATAGACAATGTATATTCTGCGCCTGAGATGTCTTTCCTTCTGGTCTCTTTCGCTTATTTCTTACTCTATTCATGCTGCCTGAAACTGCGTATTCAAGTTTTCAGTATGTTATATGTACATTTGAAATTGTATTTGTTCTAGGCCAAGTCTTTTTTTTTTAACTCGAAGAATCTATTCTGATTTTTACGGGTGCAGATTTTTATTAATTTTTTTTGGATTACGGAGATCTTGCTTAGTTTGGCTTTGCGGATGAATACCGTGTTGATTTGCTCAAAGTTATTGAGTTTTTTCTTGGATAATTTTTAATATATTCTTGCTTTTTTAGTTGCAAGTCAACTTCTTACTGACAAAAAACAACTTATATGTAGTATGCACAATCTGGGTTATTTGTGCTGCTCTTGCGTCTGTCCCAGGAGAAATATCCCGATGGCTCGGAGGAAGTCCTTGCTACCCTCGATTTACTTGGTCGACTAGTCTCCTTTAACGAGGTAATTGCTTCGTAACATAACAATTTTGTTTACTTTTTAGTTGGATTGCTAGTTTCCTGTGTTTGTGCAAGTTTAGTCAACCTGCTTCCCTGCTCTATCATATGAATGCATTATCTTTCCAGCATTACATTATCAGATGAATAGATGATTTGTTATTATTGGATTATATTATGCGCTGATTATCTTTCAAATACTTGAGTTGATTTTCTGTTTTGTTATTATTGGATTATTTTATGCGCTGATTATCTTTCAAATACTTGAGTTGATTTTCTTTATCTATTAAGTTGGTTGTCCTTTGTTAGTAAGGTTTTCTTTAAGATATGATGGATTATAGGTCGGTGTGTGTTTGTGTGTTTATTTGTTTGTGTATGCATACGTGCATGTGAGTGTGTCACATATATGCATGACTGTGGTATAGCAATGTATTTTATGCATGAACAGATGGCGAATAATATGCTTGTGAGGCAGGCTTCTTACAGTGGGTAAGACATTGTATAATTTTTAACAGGTGCTTATTTCTTGGACTTTTATTCTAAGATGCTATACAAAATGAATTATGCGCTCTTTTTTGTTTTAGGTTTGGTTTTTAACTTGTGCTTCAATTCATAAATATTTCTGTGCTTCAATTCATAAATATTATTCATCATACACGCTTGAGTGTTTGGGAAAATAGTCTTTTGGTTTCTAAGACTATCTATCATACATGCTTGAGTGTTTGGGAAAATAGTCTTTTGGATGAATCCTTTCTTTATTTGTTACTGTTATCAAAGTTTAATTAATTTAATATTTTAGTCTTCAGTAGGTGCCAATCTATGTTTATGGTAATAATTGAAGAGAACCGTATTATCAGAAAATAGACCTGACTGAAAAAAAAAAACAGACCAGCGCTTCAATGATGCATTTTGGTTGGCATGATCTAAAACCGCTGATAGGTTTTCAGCTCCTCACTAACAAATATGAGGCCTTTCTCTGAATAAAGCCATCTAGGAGAGGGGGCTATCACATTGTCATTATATAGTCTTGTTTAATGCAATAAGTTGCCTAGTGTCATTTTACTGTGATTAGGTAGTAAGGTTGTACCAGTTTTGGTACCTCGAAATCTCATCTTCAGATATGCAAAGAGTCATTCATCTTCAATAATGAATATACAGAAAATGAATGCTACTAAGTATTGTTACTTGTAGAAGGGAAAACTTTTGTGTGGTGGTTTCAGCCATGTCTGTTTTCCTTGTTTAAGTCACATTCATAATTAGCTCCTCTTTGCTATACGCAACGTATGCATTTCTCTCATGAAGATGTTGTATAACAATCCCAACCCCCCCCTTCACCACATATATAAACGCCTCTAAAGTGATAAGTTTTGTGATTGGGACAAAGGCTGAGTTGAGTTGTTTAATGTTGATTCTTTTGGTTTGTCTCTAAACTGAATTGAACTGGTTGTTTAACTTCATTTACAGGGTGTCTGCTATTTGATGATGGAAATTGGTGACTCTATCCAGAGAAAAGACGCCATGAATGGGTATGTAGAGTATATATCAATATCATAGTAAAACTCAAATGTGTCTGCTCTGTTCTTTCCCATATGGTTTAGGCTTTTGTTAGTACTGATGTGATTTCTAAGTTTGCTTTTGGTCTTCGTTAATAATCCTGCTTTTAGATTCAGGTTTAATGTGGTTGAGATTATTTGCAACTTGATCAAGAACCTATCTCCTAGTTGCAATGGAGCATTAATGATGTCAATGGGTGTTAATATCCTGGCAATGATGTTAAAATGGTAACATTTTCTATTTGCTGGTCTGTTATTTTAGATATTTACCCGTTTGTACCGAGTATTTTCTATTACTTACATTCTTCCTTTCTGAGAAGTTTGGATTTTCTTAATGACTTTTAGTCCACATCTTTTGTAGCTCTATTTAGGCCACAAATAATAGTATGTTTCCTTTAAAAGCTCTTGGTGCTGACTGTGGTTATGTTTTCATTGTTACAGCTCACCATCACATGTCACTTCAATGGTCTTGAAGACAAATATATTTGATGTTGCTTTAAGGATGAATTCATTTGGCGCTGATCATTTATCAAGGTGCATTTCACTTCTAGTTTGTAACATGTAAATGCCATATTCAGCTACTATATGCCAGTAGCCTAGTACATGATTGAAATAAGGTTCATTAAACTTGTGAATGTTGCTTCTTCCTGTTGTTTGCTCAGATTTTTATAAATATAAGCATGGATCTAGTTTCAACTTTCTTCTTCATAGCCATATTGGTTCCCTAAATGTTTATGTCCTTCAAGCAGCCAACATTTGAACAATATTTTGTGCTTGTTTACCTCATATTGATAATGAATATTTTGTAATATGAAGGTTTGGTAGCTCACTTCACACACACACAAACCTGACACTTGTTATACTCCTTCAATCATGAGAAGTTCCTTTTCACATATAGAGCTTGTGAAGTTAGGGATATTTCCTGTGATGAACTTGCATTGTCTCTTTCTAAGCTTAAACTTTTCGTATGTAGAAAAATGTCATTCTATAAGAACAAAACTTGCAAAATGTTGTCTAGAGAATGATCTTACAGCATTCCTGTCTTCTTAAGATGGACAGTGTGGGAATAGTGTTTTCCTTCTCCTTGGTAATGATAGGTATTAATTTTGTGCTGTAGCTTCCACCGGAAAGTTTTAGTGCATATGGTTTGCTTTCAATATTAACAACTTGTACTAACATTGTTCTCTACGCAACTAATATACGCTTTGGTTGTTATTCCAGTGGTTCATGGTTACTCTCTGGAAGACTTGAAAAAATGCTCCTGATTGATTCTGAGCAAAATAATAGCTGCTACCCAATGGCTGAATCAGGCATGCTATACGATTTCTCTATGCATATATGTATATGTTGTTCGGGCTAAATGTTAAATTGTCGGATTTCTGTTGGAGTTAATTAATATCGGTTAATTTCTTCGGTGCAGTTTTTTTGAACCTCCATAACTTTATTTCTTTTCACTTTCTGAATAGCCGCTGCGGTTGCTAGCCAAACTAGCAGGTGTCCATATGACACTTGCTTAGGATTCAAACTGTGAAATGTTTTACAGTAGGAATCAAAATGATTACGTTGGGTACCGTTTCCGGTGTGTTGCTGATGATTTCCTATCCTATGCCAACTGTTTCAATTTGTGGACCCTCGAGGGTGCATTGGGGGACTAGTAATCAAGACTGTTCAGTTACAGTAACTGATTGCTTTGGCTGTGTACTCTATGTTATATTTATTTTAGAATTATCTGCTGAAAGTTAAGACATGCTAAGGGATGACTGGTAGCTGTTACCCATTTTTCATCTTACTTTTGCCCCTCCACAAATTTTTTAACTATTGCTTGTGAAAACCTGCCTGAGATCAGTGCTCTACTAGGTCTCACACTATGATCGGAAGCTACAATGCGGCTACAAGTACGAATAGGTTAAACAATTCATTGATGATGAAAAGCTACTACGAGATAGTAAATTATTGAGTGAAGAATCTTTTCCAACCATTTTCCTTCTATGTTAATTACCACGAGCAAAGATTTTGCAGCATATGTTCTATCAAGTTGATGCTTAAACATCGAGTCAAATTTGGGCTTCTACTATTTAGTTTTTCCTTTGAAGAGTAATCTTTATCACCTCAAATTTGTCTTTCTCTTTATGAAGGTTACTTATCGGAATGGTCCGTGCCTTGAATTTCTTTTATTTTATTGTGGTTTTAACCTAACCAATGGAATTGCAGCCTTTTAAGTCTTCAAGACATGTAGAAAATACCATACAACATAGTTTCATGACAGTGCAATTTCTTGTTGTTGCTAGTGTTACAGTTGAACTTTCTTTCACATGCATATTCTATGATCTTATATGCTTGCTTCTTGTCTTCTCAGTTCTGGAATTCACCATCCAGCTTGTGGAAACTGGAGTACAAAATGACTTTGTCCTTGCTCTTGTCATTTTCTCGGTTCAGTATATTCTGGTCAACCATGAGTACTGGAAATTCAAGGCACGACATCTTCGCTGGAAGGTGACCCTGAAGGTACCCCTTGGTTTCCCCCAGCCTTTGTTTAAGAGCCTGATGGACATGCACTATTTATTTGTATTTATAGTAGTGCCAAATGTTATTTTCTGTCTATGAGCTACTTTTACCATTTTATGAACATATTTCTCTGAAGTAAAAGCAGCCTTTAGAGATGAAGTAAGAGAGAATAGCTTGAGATGTTTTTAAGAGTAAACTATCAAGTTGGTCACTAAAGCTACACACGTTTTTCAATTAGGTCACTAAAGTTCCAACTTTTTAATAGGGTCACTAAAGTATACAATTTTTTTGTAATTATGCGACTATGGTACAGATTTAAAAGAAGGAAATGACTGAAGGGGTGTGTCAGTATATTTCTTATTTTCCTAATTCCATGTTTCGTCCTAACTGGAACAATCTGTTGGTAGAAGTGCATGTGTGATGGCACGTGCTCTCTCCCCACATCATCTCTACGATTTCCCCAATTGGTTTTCCAGAAAATTCGAACCCTAGTTTCAGCCATTAGCCCAATATTGTGTAAATTCTAATCAAGTATACCAAGGTAGGCACCAAACTCTTTACTACTTCTACTCCAAGAAATACTCTTTTGCCTCTTTAAATTAAGTACAAGCTAGAGCTACTATAACACTAGTAAACAACACTGCTCTGTGTGTGTCTCTGACTGTGTCTCAGCAAAGATACTCCCTGAGTCCCTCCGGACGGAGGGAGTAATATTCTCAATGGCCACAACAATCATTTTCGATGTCAAGGAAGCAATAAACGCTCTGGTATTGAGAACAGAAACAGGCAGTGTCTGCGCATGTGTGTTTTGGTGTCGTGTCTGTTGCTGCCTTGCCAATTGTCGTTGACCAGGGTTGGGCAGGGATCCGGGCAGGCAGGCAGGCTGTTTTGTTTTGTTTTTTCTTATTTTTCCAGAAATGAGCAGACATGGAGTAAATATAATATTTACAAATCTTAATTTATTTCTGCTGATGGAAAATTCGTCTAGTGCAATTCAAAATTCTTAAAGATACTTTTAGTTTGTTATACTCGTTCCCCAAGAAAAATAGACTCCCTTTTTGTTTGAAATTTTGACTCAGAGCGTCTCGTTTTAATGTCCGAAGCCTTTGCGATTGTTATCGGCAGTTCTCATCAAGTTATGTCAGATCACTTTGGCTTCAAAGTCAGAGCTGACTGCCACACTGGAGGAAGGAGCGGATTTGTTGCCACCAGTGGATGAGGAGCATCAGACTGAGTTAGATTTACGTCAGCGGAAGACCTTGATGTCCAATAAGGAGATATCAGAACGAGTAGAGAGTCGGGTGCATTGCAGGGAGACTGGTGTGGGTTGAACTGAACACCACCTAGAATGACACATGGATTAGTAGAAAAAGAAATATACCTCCTCAGACATTTTCTTCTTTTGATCTGGTCCGTAGTGGTAGAATTACAAAAACTTGTATACACCCGATTACAAAAATTGGTGCATTAGGGATATAATTGAAAAAGTGTGAAACTTTGGTGACCAACTTGGTGACCCGATTACAAAAATTGGTACATTCGGGATATAATTGAAAAAGTGTGAAACTTTGGTGACCAACTTGATTGTTTATTCATGTTTTTGACATAAAATAAACAACTAGGTGCACCTAGGAAGTGCGGTACTGTAGTTATCGACTACTATACGTAGGTACAGAGGAAGACCAAAACAAACATTGAGAACAACCATTTAGAGATGCATGTTCTACTAAATAAGTTTTTGATCTCCTGGCGATCAGGATAGACTGGCCAAAAGGGGTTCATGCAGTGAGCCCAACTATCAGGAGAAATGCTGAGTTGAGTTATTTTCTGTGGAATTGATAAGAATGAGAAGACCTCAAACAGTAAAATAAAAAGTACACGGGAAAGAAAGTATTTAACTGCATTGAGGGTACCCCTTAGTAAGTTATTGACTTTGTTGAATTGGTTTATTCAAAAGCAAGTTGGTCAATTGTCAAGCCGAAATTTTAGTCTCCATGACTAATTTATGTTTGGATTGGACCAGAGGTTGGCCTAGTGAATAAGGCTCAGCCTACTTGCATCCGGTTCCCCTCGATTGTGTAGCCTATCGAATCGGAATTAAATGGATTTGCTGATAGTTGTCAAGATCTTTTCATTGTTTCTCCTGGAGGTGAAATAGGGTTTTAGTTATTGTTTCTACATTTGTTGTATGAAGTTGATGGTGAAGAAAACTGTTGAGGTTCACTGCTAGTCATGTATTACGTCTATAGCTTGTGATCAAATATATAAATGCACAAATATCTTATACTATGCACGAATGCTTCATTGAATCCAAGCATTATCCTGTGTGGTACATTTTCACAAGACCATCTAACAGATTAGCCAACACAATCTCAAATTCTTCCTTGTTGTTCTAACACTGAATTGTTTAAGAAGGCTGATTTATGCAGATGCACTCACTCATGTATAGGTATATATATACATATGCTAGCTTCATACTTTCTTTCTTGCTTACCGGGAACCGTTACATTTGTGATGAATTATTGATTTAATTCTGCTATTGTTTCTGAAACAACAACATAACCTTAGTCTCAATCACTTAGGGTTGGCTACATGAATCCTTTTTCGTTATTCCATGTTATGAATATAGGGACCTTTGTGGTATTATAGTGAGGTGAGAGTTGTAAATATGTGTGTGTGGTTACTGTGGTAGTATATCAAATGTAATATGGTTTGATAAGAAAAATAGCAATGAATAAAGGGTTACACCCTTTCTCTCAATCCATTATTGTTCTTGTTCCTTGATGCTAAATTACACACACGATCCAATGCCAAGTCACCATACAGACCACAATCTTTCATGTCTTCCGTATTGTCGATGTTCATGTTAACGTTGGCCTATCCCTAGCTTGATTAAAACTAATATCATAAAACTTCCTATATGGAACACTAAGGGGCCATCATTGTACATAACCAAACCATCTTTGGCGGTTCTCTCTCATTTTCTCAATTATAGGAGCGTCTTTTATTGTTTCTTGTATTTGCTCATTACGAATCTTATATTTTCTAGTTTTATTGCACATTCATCTAAGCAATTGCGTTTCTGCGACACTCATCTTGTTAGCATGTTCCTTCGTAGGATCCCAACACTCGGGTTTCGTACAATAGCACAGATCTAGGAGCTGTCCTAATAAATTTTAACTTCAACTTTACTGATATACGCCGATCAAATAACACTCTAGATTCACACTTGCATTTCATCCAACCCGATTTTATTCTACGATTAACGTTCTCTCCAACCTCTCCATCTTGTTTAATTATTGATCCTAGGTATTGAAATAATTACTTTTGAGGTATTTCTCCTCCATCTAACCTAACTTTCATTTCATTAATACTCCTCTTACCACTAAAGTTGTGTAATTGATTTTTTTGTTACGGGGGGACCAAAGCGTTGTAGTTGCGTAATTGTTTTTTTGTTACTCTTTCTTTACTCTAGGTGCTTGACGTGTTGAAAAAATGCATTTCTGCTATCCCGCAAGCTGAGAAAATGGGTCATGTGATTCGGGATCTGCTACTTTGTGATTCTTCCATTCACAGTGCCCTCTTCCGAATCGTTTGTATAACTACGCCCACCTTGGAGGTTAGCCTTTTTATCGCTTGCCCTTATTTGGTTTATCCATGACATCTGAAATAATGACCAAGGAAAGCTTTTTCTTTTTGGCAGAAATTCTATGTTAGCCGCCTTTATGAACTGGTAGAGATTGAAGGAGTACAGCTTGCAGTTTGTTCTGGACTGGATATTCTTTTCAGCATGCTTTCTGAACTCTCGAAGGTGTGTTGTAAAGCTTATTTGTTTGCTTATTTATTTATAAACTCATTGTTTTTTATGCTGCAAGCAATTTTGGCGCCATAGATTGGTTCAATATAAGTGATTTCCTTTTGTCTTCATGGATATTTTATCTTTTCTGCTGAGTTTTCGTTATAGATCAGCTGTAAATTTCTTTTTACAAACTTCTTGTTTCCAAGTATGCTGCCTACAATATGTTAAGCAGTTGTTTTGAGTATGAATTAATTTTTGATGTGCTTTCTGTTTTCAGGACAACTTGCCCGCTATTCCTGTCTTTCATCAAGCAGTGCTTTCTTCAACAACAAAACCAGTTCCTGTTTTTACTGCATTGATATCCTTGATATCATGTTTCCGAAATCCTGTACGAGTATAAGAATTCAATTGTTATGCATGAACCATACACTTCTAGTTCCTTAAAACTTGGCAATTTTTACTTGTTCTGTGGTAACAAGAGTACGAGACTTTGTTTCTGTAACCTTTTGATCTTTTCTTCTAGTCAATGCCATTATATTTTACATGACTATGTTGTTTGTTTGCATTCTCTTGAGTTTCTCTAGATTTCCAAGCTGTGGAGTTCAATATTCACGTGGCTGGTTATGCTTTAATACGTATTATGTAGTTTTAAATTTCCTCGTATGTAGTTGATGAGCTGTCACACCTAAAGTTCTCGTGGATGTGTTGAAATACACTATGCCCGGGCCAATTGGATATTTCAGGGGGCAACTATAGGATATGTGTGGAGGCATGGAAACACAATTAGTTGAAATACTGAAACTCTGTGTTCGCTTTCTGAAATATGTATAGTGGGCATTCCAATGTATATTGCACAGTACTTGTTATGGTCATAAGCTGTTGGTGGGTGGGACTAGGATTAGACATGGTTGGATTGTCTGTGATCCTTAAATAACCTTTGGCATGTTTTATGTGTACTTCTTAAATGGTAATTTTTCTTGGCTAAATCTGAATCTGGAACCATGGCGTACAAGCATGAGCTAGAGGAGCAGTTGCTTCATGAGGATGCCACCTATGGTTTTGCTGGACCAAGCAGCTTCTTTAACAACATAAAAAATGTGGTTAGACTAGATTAGAGCCTCTTTGTTTCATATCGCATATGCACTGATGCATGTATATACAAAATTTGTTTGTTCTATAATTATGTTTCAATATCTTTAGCTTGCTGATATCTATGTTATAGATCTTAAGACAATTGTTAGACTGTTACTTTTCTTTCTAATGGTATTAGTTTCTTCATGCAGAAGATCCAAGCGGCTGCTGCAAGAGCGCTATCTGAGTTATTCTTTACTGCAGAATATTTGCAACCACTTGTTTCTGGAAATGCATGCTTTGCGCTGGATGATAAGGAGGTAGGACATTGAGTTGGAGCTCCTTGTTATACTCCTTATGTTGGATCATAATTCATATGGTTAGTCAAATTATAATTGAATCCTTATTGGAGCCAGGTTACAGGTTTTAGAACTTCTGTGAATGCAATCCTTCGCGAGCAGTCACCACTGAACGAAGATCTCATTGTTAATACATTCAAAATGTTGGCTTCTGCTGCACATTTCCAGGTTTGTTCCCTTTCATTGCTCCCAAGAATTGGGTGTATTCGTTCCTTTTTAACACAACCCGGAAGGTAAATTTAATATGGTCTGTATCCTTATAGATTTGCTTTTTCGTTCTTAATCACCAATCAGTTCTTGATGATGCTGATGTCCATCTCGTAAAATGCGTTGTAATGGGAAATTAGTATATGTGTGACATGTCTGCCCGTCTTGAATTTTTCATAGTGAGCATTTTGGTAGTTAGACCTTTTTTCATTTTATGTGCGCAAGCTAACCAGTTTCTTCTCACTTCTCAAACATGAGGTCTCCATGTTATCCTCATTTTATTAAAGCAACAGTCTTCAATCCAAGGACAATAATCAATGTTCGAAAGCTCATCCATGATCAAGAGAAGTCCATAATTACGTTAAAAAAATTCCCGATCATGGTAGATTATGTTATAGCCTTAATTAACCTAACTCAGGATTGTCACAGATATGAGTACAACCAATCTTGCTCTCTATATTCCCGCATAATCAATCTGCCAATGTGTTGTTTTGGTTTTAGATCTTCTTGGCATTATCTATTCCTGAAATAATATTTTACGTTTCAGCCTGCTTTTCTTGTTACGGTAATTGGTGCAAAAGAGAATACAAGAGAAGTTAGTTTTGGGTCACTGGGGTCCAAAGAAGAAAATCTGCTTGATGCAGTTAATGAGTATGTTGGAAAATCCGCAGAAATTATGAAGAGGTATACTCTCATTGTTACCTTGCTGCCTGATTTTTCTATTGATTCTCTTATCTTAGAGGATTGCAAACTTCTAATCTGATGAATTTTAATGTTGCTAGCCATCCCAACATACTGTTGAATGTGCTAAAGTTCATGAAGGCATTGTGGCAAGGAGCGGGTCAATTTTTGAATATTTTAGAGTGGCTGAAGAATTCTGAAAATTTCTGGAGACATGTGTCATCCGTCTTGCTAATTGGTGGTCTGGAAGATACCAGTTCTGGACCTCTGTGCAAAACAGATTTTTTAAACTCCGCGTACAGATATCAGTGCCAATCTGATGTACTGCAAATTATGGCTTATGAGATATTCCTGCAGAAGAGGGTATTACACGCCGAGGTAGGTGCAAATCAAACTTCTAAATCAGCAAAGGATAATACGGAGAAAGCCAAAGACATGAGTTTATCTGGTCCAAAGGATATTCTAAGTTCCTGGTGCAGGAACTCTGTACTTTGCAACCTGATCAAGTCGTATGTGTCCTTTGAGTATAACAGTGACAAATACCAGAAAGCGAAGGTGCACCTGTCTGTACTTCTCTTTGTTAATATTTATGATTTATTTTCACTTAGATTCAGTTCTGGGATATGATTTTACAGCTGCTTGCCCTTATATTTACTCTCTCTGTTAGTGCTTCTTGATAGATAAACTCTTTTGTGTACGAGATGTTAATTACGTCATGTGTAACTCAGGCTTCGTGTCTAGTCATTGTGTCTTTCTTGCCTTAGTCTTCTACTGGTATGCAAATGGCTAATTTGCTGTTTATTGACTTGGTGAGGTTAGGAGTTTGTTTGGTACTTGAGGCTTGAGTTGACTGTCAGTGAGAAGTCTATGCTGGGGTTAGATTTAGTTATTTTCTTCTCTCCTATTTTTTTTTTCCTTTTTTTTTTGGGTGGGGTGTGATGGGGTGGGGGGAGATAAGGACTCATGTGTATTTATACATACTGATATCATTTTGATCATTTTATTGCTGGGAAAATTTGTATGTTTCTTTCTAAAATGATCTGGTGCAAAGAACGTACAAATTTTCATCAAAGTTGTAAATTGTAATATCAGTCCTAATGACATGTCACCAAAAAATTGTTACTATGTGGGGTTAAGTGCCTATATGGGCTCTCGAGGACCAAAATAGATATGGCTAACCGGTGGATACGAACAAACTGTAATTTTTTCTGTTTTTGTTCAAGCTGAAACCTGTATGTTTCAGCTAAAAATATAGGCAGAGATGGATTTAAATGCTAAACAAGGATGGAAATCTAATCTTTTGCAACATGTTTTGGGCTAATTTTCATCCATATCTTGATTGCGTGATCTCACATTGGGCTGCTTTGGAGTGAACTGAATGGCAAGAAAGGATTCATGTAGCCAACCCTAACTATTGGGACTAAGGATGAGTTGAAACAATGTTAACGTTGTAGGGCCAGCCTTCATGTGACGATAAAGCCACTGAACTTTAACTTGGAGATTGCACATCCAAGGCTACAGAAACTTGTAGCTGCTGGGTACAGTAATCACTTGCCAGACCTCACAGTGTGGGAGTCTTGTTGATTGTCATAACTCAATCTATTTACAACTGCTTGTACTGGTATAAACCATAGTCTGTAGTCAGTATCCACTGTCATGATATTAGTTATAGTCCATACAAAAATAATTTGCATCTCCTTAGGCCAACTTTAGCTATGATTAGAATCGTAAGTTTATGCATCAGTTCTGTTTTTTGTCCTTGGTTCTGCTTTATTTTCGTTTTTTCTTTCTTTTTTGATTTGTAGGGAGCACCTGTGAATTGACATTTGTCCTTGTTAGCTTGATATACATAGTTGGGTCCCTATCTAATAGCTTAACCTTTTAGATGAGTTGGTAACTTAACATGGTATCAGACCTCTAGTTTGTCAAGGTCTTGGGTTGAAGCCTTCCCGCTTGCATTTGTTACCCACATTAATGTGAATTTGTGAGTGAGAAGTGTTGGCACCCTGTTTAGTTTGTGATGTCCCTGTCGAGACATCTTTATTTAACTCTCCACGTGTGAGTGGGTCACAAGTGAGGGGTGTGTTTGCTTGACACACATGGTTGGGTCCCTAACTAATAGCTTGAGGTTTTAGATGAGCTGGTAACTTAGCAGTCCTGTTCAATTGGAATCTTACTGGCTATTGAATATTTTTCAGGTTGCTGCTGCTCTATTCTGTGTTCATGTGATGGCGAAGTTAGGAAGTGATGATTCTGGGAGTTTATCTGTATCAATTCTTGAAAGAATTAATATCTTATCGGAACAGGTTTCTTCTTCGTTCAGGCCTCATACACTTGAGTTTCTCAGGAATTTCGCTGTACTTATTCTGTTGCCTTTACACATTGCACGACATGCTCTTTGTAGTTCTTAGGGCTGCATTTCCAATGAGCTGTTGGTGAACAAGCTCAACTAGCTAAGGGCTTGGCTTGTACTCAGTTTAATTTATCTCATTAAGCTTCGGCATAAATTCAGTGCTCACTTTTTTCAAGGTCCAGTGTGGCCATCACAATTAGGCTCACGTTTAACTTATTTTCTATATTACTATACTATTTCCATTATATTTCAGTTTTACTTAATAGTATTGATTTAGTGACGATAATAATGAAATTCAGTTTTTATGTTGGCTTCCATGGCTATTCTACAATTGAATTTGAACATTATAAAAAATAAATCTTAAAGTAGGTACATAAGTCTGTGTTTTATTTAGCGGCTTAGGGGTTTTGGTTCTTTGCAAAGACTTCTGTTTCATATCTTCGCATTTCCATATCTTCGCATTTCCATATTTCATACAATCTACACAAATGGGAACGAGTTAGTGAAACCTGTAAGTCATTAGCGGAGCCAACCAGAGTTTTGTATATATTACTCATCATGAGTCTGACTCGAGTCTGACCAAAGACAAAAAATATCATGACTAGAGCTTTGCTAGCTTCGTTAGTTTGGTTTCCCTTTCTCATCAACTATATACTGTCCATCCTTTTCTTTCTATCTCAGTACTTTTGGTCTTTGAGCTCCCTTTTGTTTTAACTCAGCTATTTCAATCTTACTCATTTGCAGTTGCGCAACCTGCCTGCTTTTTCTGAACTGTTGGCTCAATACAAACAGCGTGGATATAGGTAAAACTCACACAATTACCTTGTTTACTGTGGTCAACATTTACTGAATTTATTATTTCTAGATTGATTGCTGCTCATATCTCGTATAGACATGATTTTGAATTTCCTGTGATTATGGCTCAACATGTAACATTGCATATAGTAGTTCCTAACCTTCGAAGCAGGATAAGGAAAAATAAGGAGCTCTAATAAAGACAAGGGATCACCGTTTTTTGACAATTGAAGATAATTTTTCTGATATGGATGATGGTTGCTTTTATAGTTTTTTGCTTTAATTTTGCACCTAGGCCACAAGGCTCTCATGAAGCTCACTCTTGGGCCAGCCTCTCGAAAGTACCTTATTGCCTAACCAAAAAGTAAGTTTCTGATGAATATATTGTTCAGGGTTGTGAGCAACATTTGATAATTGCTCAGTAAAAAAGTCCTGATATGAAACAGGCCCTCATATGACCATTACACTGTCCAAAAGTCCTTTAAAATGTTTATTCATGACTGAATTCTGCTTTTTAAAACTATGTGCCCATTTGCATGAAGCCCAAACCTCATCTTGTGTGCACTGAGGTTCCAAAGGTCTTTTGCGCTTCAATTTGCCTTTCACCTTCACTAACTATGGTTTGAAGTGCCTCTATTAGCTTCCCAAGTTTTCTGTTAGATAGTTTGGCAGGTTTTTAGCTTCTTCATTTCCCGGTTGTTGGATTACTTTCTTATTCGTTTTTCGGTGTTTTTTGGACATGAGCAAATGGTGATGAAATACTGCTGCAGCTTGCTCTTTGGCTTAATTTTTTTTTCTATTGAGCTGGTGTTTGCTTCGTGCTTTTGGTTTCATGGCTGCCTTACTGTGGATAATTCGTGGCATTGATGCCTAACTTTGTGTAGAAAAGCAGTGTATATGAGATATATTCTATATTATGCTCATTGCCGAAATAGCAGGCTGAAGTTTCAGTTCATTATCTCTTCTTGCTTTCCATAATCGATACTCATGCTATTACCTCTATTCATTCAAGTCTTCCTTTTTCTAACAGTGATGGAAAGGAGTCGAATGCTTTAGTACTCAGTGACTTGTATTACCATCTGCAAGGAGAATTTGAAGGCCGTAAAATTGACCATGGACTTTTCCAAGAGCTATTTCTATTTCTGCTAGAATCCAAGTTTTTGGAAAATTATCTACTTAAATACGATGGAGACTTCTCACATGAAGATAAGGATATTTTCTTATTTGACTGTGATCGTCTGCGAGCAGATTTGGGAATAAATATGTGGGATTTTTCAGACTGGAAAACATCAAAAGCAGTTGCTGAAACAATGCTTCTCTACTTGCAAGAGTTAAACTCAATGGTGTTGCTAACCAATACCAAAATATCGGCATTAAAATCATTGACGACCATTTTTCCTGTGTATGACGAAGAGGTGAGGTTTCAAACTTCTGATTGTTACTCCTGTTGCAATTTGAGGCATGAGATTGTAATACCATCTGAAGATATTGGAATTTACCACTTGCTCAAATATATATATATATATATATATATATATATTTTTGCATTCTTTTTTCAAATTTCCAAGCATGTGGGTTTGACCCAAAAGTGTCCTATAACTAGTGTCCATTTTGACCTTTTTACAGCAATTAAGTGAACACAAGAAATTGTTGGTGCATATTCATGATCACCTTTAGTTGTTCCACTGTAGATTTGCAATTGGATAATGGAACTTGATGAGGGCGAAGGTGAATATAATAACTTCATTACAAAATTTACACTCATTTTTTGGACAAACTTTCTCAAAATTATTACTCATTATGGGACAAAGGAAGTATACGAAATGTAAACATGCATGTTGTTGGACTATCAGGTTTGTGTTAAAAGCCTAGGGTTCTATGTCAGAACCAATTGACAATGAGAGGGAAGAGCCGGGATATTTATAACTCCATCCATCCCATTTGAAGAGCACTTCGACTTCCATGGTCAAGATTAATATTCAAGTTAATTTTGACATTTGTTCTATTTCATTTGAGTAAAATTATAATACCTGTAAACTACATTTAAAGCACTACGAGGCACACGTTCATTTTTTTTTTTTAGAATTAAATTATTCATATGCATATCTGCATTTGATTAGGTCGTTTGACTGCAAAAGTCAAAGTGTCCCTCGTCAGATGGGACGGAGGTAGTAATAGCTTGCTAGACTATGATACGAGCTTAATGTCTCAACACCATGCCACGCCTAGTCTGACTTGAGGATTACAGTAGACACTCATTTGTTTGGGTGGCGCGGAGTTAGATCATCACCGGCGTTGGGCTAGCACCTGTATAGAACCTGCTCTAATACCATGTTAAAGTTTGAGCCAATGAACGGTGAGAGGGAAGACCAATGATGTTTATTACTGTAATTGATTACAAGGCTTACTGTCTCAATAGTTTGCAAAATCATGTCATTCTACTCATTCTCTGCAGATCTAGGTTCTAGATTCTGAACTTCTGTGAGTTTTCCATCGTAAGAACAATGTTCTAAATCCCATAGTACTTTTAAGTGGGTGATTACCATCTCAAACTATTACTTCCTCCATCCCAAAATGAGTGTCAATCTATAAGAGAATCTTGTTCCGAAGTGAGATCAATTTGCTAATAAAGTTACTAAATTCACCTTTGCCACTCATTGTGTTTCATTGCCTACTCGCAACGCTACGATGGTACCACTAAAGGTTATTATGTACATATTCCACTAATATTGCTTATTTGTCCACTTCCTTAATTTATACAAAAAGCTCAAAGCTGTAACTAATTTTGGGGACGGAGGGAGTGGAAGATTGTTTTAGGCGCTACTTGGACCTCTTCAGATCATCTTCTTACATTTAGGAACTATAACTTGCCTTAATTATGGCCATTGAGATGACGAAGTATCATCCATGTGCCCTTGTGTACCTCTATAGGCTGGTGGTGAAGGAGGCACCACTCCAACTAATACCCGTTGTTGTATGAGATGCTGTTCCCATGGTTTAATACCATTAGTCTTAGATTGTAAAGAGGAATAATAAAGGGAAATAAACATTGCAGCAGGTGTTTCTGGATAATAAGTAATTACTACTGAGCTGCGTCTAGGACTAATCTTTGAATTTATTTGCTGTAGTCTTACCTTTTCTGCGAGAACCATGATTTCCCTTTTCTTTGGCTTGAAATTTTCTCTTTCACGTCATCTTCTCTGTTCTCCTACTTGCTCTTGCAGTGTGTTGAGAGGAAAGCTACGATTAGTCAGAAACTAACGGAGCAACAAAGGTTTTCTTGCATTGACCAGATATGTCAGGGTCTCAATGCCACACTACAGTCAATACTTCCGGGTTGTGATGCTGGTGAATATACACTTCATTCCCTTGCAGCACAAGCAGAGTTGCTTTTCCATTTCATGAGATCTATAGACAATAGATTGTCAGTACCTACGTGCATACTCATTTTAAAAACATCTGGTGCTGGCCTTAAAGTGGTGAGTGAATCCAAGTCCTCTGTTGTCGCTTTCAAGTTGATAATGAAGCTATTACTTATGGTGCTTCTATTAGCACTGGAGTTGAGTTGCATTAGCTCGCCAGAAGTTGAGGTTACTGATGGGGAAACTTTAGAAGCCTATGCTGAGGCATCTACAGTGAGTTTGGGGCTCATACCCATTCTCTGCAACTGCATTGAGCCTTCAGATCTTTGTACCCTTTCTCTGACGTGTACTGACTTAATACTGAAAGGGTTTTTGACACCTACAACATGGTTCCCCATCATGCAGAAACATTTCAACGTGCAGCTTGTTATGAAAAAGCTCCAAGATAAAAATTCTCATGCATCGGTTTCTATAATATTGAAATTCTTTCTGACCCTTGCACATGTTAGAGGAGGTGCGGAGATGCTTGTTAATGCTGGGTTTTTCGAGTCTTTGAGAGTATTGTTTTCAAACTCAGCAGATGGTAGCCCATCTTCTGTAATTCAAGGTGAAAAGGATCTCTTGTTCTCCAACTTGTCTGAGATAGGAGAAAAGCCGCAGCACATTTGGGGGCTCTGCTTGGCTGTGGTGACAGCAATTGTTCAGTCTCTCGGAGACAGTTCTTCTTGTTCTGATGTTGTTGACTATGTGATTTCTTACGTCTTTCTGGAAAAATCTTATTTAGTATCCTATTATCTGAACACATTGGACTTTCCCTCAAGCGTAAATGACAAAAAGAGAGCGGGCATTCAGAAAATGCCTACTAGTCTAAATATGCTCAAGGAGACACAAAATACCCTCATACTGATCTGTATTCTAGCTAAACATCAGAATTCATGGAATAAAGGCATGAAAGATATGGAGACGCAGTTGAGAGAGAGAAGCATCCATTTGTTGGCATTCATAAGTCGGGGAAGTCAGCTTCTTGGAGAATCCAGCCGTGGCCCACTTCTTCTGTGCCATCCTAACCTTAAACAGGAGTTTGAATGGTACAAGAAGCCGTCATTTGTCAACAGCAAAAATGGCTGGTTTTCACTTTCGCCTCTTGCTTGTGGCCTAAATCCCCAATTTTCAACTTTATCGTCAAAAACTACTGCTCCATCGACTGAAAACATTGAAGTTGCTCCTCAAACGTGTTTCTCGGACACTGCAGCTACAGAGATATACAGAATTGCATTTTATCTTTTGAATTTTTTGTGCCTTCAAGCCGACGCTGCTTCTAGGAGAGCGGAGGAGGTGGGTTTTGTGGATGCTGCTCATTTTCCTGAGCTTCCAATGCCAGATATCTTACATGGGTTGCAGGTAAGAGAGTCATGTTTCGCTTGTTTGCAGATTTGCTGTCATGGGATGCATATCCTTAAACTCATGTTTTTTTTTCCTTTTAATCCTTTAATGGTGGGACATTTTTTGATGCTGAATGTCTAAAGTAGTATTCCCTCCGCTCCATTCAAAGAGGACCACATTTGAAATCCAAAATTTTAAGAATAAATTAATGCCATTACTACCCTTAATTTTAAGAACTTAAGCATTTTTTTAAAAAAAAAAAATTTAAATCTGGTTTGTACGCTCAAGTTATAAAAAGCTAATTTTTCAAATATGCTTGTGAACTGGAAATTTCCAATCTAAATAAATAGGACTCTTTTCGATGAACGGAGAGAGAAGCTTTATGAAGCATTCAACGTACCATCTTTTTGGTCACCTCTGCTTTCATTTGTAGGGAGGATCTGAATATTTGTCGCGTCAAGACTCAAAATAGACAAACATGTCCGTTTTATATACAACTGTTGTTGGAACTGAGGTTCTTATGTGGTTTGCTAAAGTGAAAAGCAAGTTTTTATCTGAAAATTGAATGTCCCTGATGCTAATTCTAGCTGCTATTCCCATCGAAAAATATTACTAGGAGAAATACTCCTCTGTGTTAACCATGTTCTCATTTTTTCTTATTACAAAAGTGCAATACTCCATCATTGAAAATATTTTTCTTTTTTTGCCAACTAGATGCAACTTTGTCAAAATATTTGTAAAAACTAATTAAAATTATGAAATTGTAAAAATAGTTATCGGAATAATTATTTGATGAACAATCAATAATTATTTGCATAATATTCAGTAGATTGTTGTAAAATTTTGGTCAAAGTTGATTCTAGTTGACCAAGAAAAGTCAAATGGGAAGAACTTTTTGGGACTGGGGAGTGCATTTTGGGTGATATGGCTTCAAACATTGAAAACTATATTGAAACTACAGTGAATTGCAATTTTTGCATTCATGAAAATATGTCTTGTATATATATATATTTATATATTGTTGGTCAATGTTTAATGAAATTGACCAAAAAGAGATAAAAGTTCACTCTTTGCGTGGGATGGAGAGTACCAAATAAACTTTCTATATGCTGTCCAAGCAGCCTTGAAGTATAGTTTTAACTGCAGTTCAAATATCTGGACCGGATTGTATTCTTTTGAGGCTCTTCATCATTGGTGTGTCCTTGCCACAGGATCAAGGGATCACTATTGTCCATGAATTATGCGAAGCCAATAAATTGAAGCAGGTTCCATCAGAAATACGGGCTGTGTGTATTTTACTGGTACAAATAACAGAAATGGCATTATACTTGGAATTCTGTGTTTCTCAAATTTGTGGGATAAGACCAGTGATGGGGCGTGTTGAAGATTTCTCGAAGGAATTCAAATTGTTGTTAAGAGGTAATCATCTTTACTGTCTTGATTTAGTTACAATCCATTGCTTTTATGATTCATAAATTGACTTGACATGATTTATTCTTCTAATTTTTTTGCAGCAACGGAGGGGCATGCTTTTTTGAAAGAGTCGGTAAATTCCTTGAAACAAATCACATCATTTACGTATCCTGGTTTGTTACATAATGAAGGGTTCTAGTAAGACATCTCATACTAACATGTAAAATCGTTGTAATTACATGTAACAATCATCTGCTAATTTGGGTAGAGACATATTTGTTCCGAACTGATCTTGTGTAGTTAAGTTATAGGCTTATAGCATGTATTCAGGCTATGGCAATACAATCAGTATTTTTGTCCTTTTGTCCCTTAGTTTTGGAAGAAAAGCATAACAGAAGTCATTGCATAAAGGCACTGTGACCATATTGTCCTTGTGTAGTGATGATGCTGATTGTTGCTCCTTACGTGTTCTTGTTTAGCCGAGAGGCTTATAACAGTAATGTGATCATGGCTTCTTATTTTCTCTGTTTTGGGCGTGGGGAAGTGAAGAGGGCATGAGAGGATTTGAATCGGAGGAGGATGGTTCAATTTCTTAATGGTACATCTCTGTATGTGCATTCAAAAGCTCCGTAAGTTTCTTAGCTTGATGTGCCTGATAGCATGCATCAGAATGGATTTAGCTATTCCGTGTGAAAAGAGCCTGGGCTACTTTTCTTGTTATCCTTGGACTAAGGAATCAAATGTTGAGTTTTTTTTTTTTTTAATTTTAATTTTTTTTTTTTTTTTGCCAAATATTGGAGCATTTTTGAGAAATTGATTCTCGAGAAGTAAATTGAAGTTGAGTGAAGAAAAAGAAAATGGAAGTTTATATTTTAAACGTGTTTGAAAATAAAATAAAATAAAATAAATAATCATCGCAAGTCTCGGTCTAAAGTTTTCCCTTGGAAAATTATCACGTTTTTTCCTTTTCTTCCCCACTATCCAAGTGTGTATGAATGTTGCTAATAAGTCAATAGTTTTGAAATTGAAAAGCTCATGCGCTATATTTTCTTGAATTTTAGAATAATAGAAAATATTCTTGTTCGATTTTTACTTTAATGCTTTCAAACTATAAATCAATTACTAAAAAACATTAAAAATAATAGTGAAAAATAATAATAAGTTAAGTAAATATTTTTAAATAATATTTGATTTACATAGAAAAAAGGGTACTAATATACTTTAAAAAAAAAACTAAATTTAAAGCTATTAAATTTAATTAATCCATTACCTTCTCTCTTATTTGCACACAATTTCACAGATTCTTGGCACCTTCTTTCTCATTAACACGACACCATACACACTCTATACGTATTGTACTCCGATCTTTTCCATCTCAACCATTCGATCCTTTAATGTTTCTAAGGCCTATACAATGAATAGTAAATGTTAAGTTTTCTTATAACATAAACTAGAACATGTTTGTGCTCGAGGGGCACACAGCCAAATAAAAATTTTGATTAAATATTTAAAAATTATATTTGTGTCCAAGAGCGTAGGGTGAAAAGATTATTAAAAATAATAATAACTTAAGTAAATACTTTTGACAAAATTGCTATATATATCTAAAGAATTTCTCTATTTCATTGATTTTGGGTATTTTTCTCCATCTTTCTCAATATAAAAATACTTGAGCTATTATCAAAATTATAAAATAATATAAAATCTACACAAAGATGGTGCATCCAATCCATATCTCAGTCCAATGGCGGAGTGGGGGTGGGGTAGTCAGAGGAGGTGGCCGTTCACTCCCTCCTCCCCTGTGTCACGGGCCGCCCTAATTTATACAATTGGGCCTTAGTGGAATTACCGTTGCTTTCAAATAAAGTCAGGAGGGCACACCGGTCATTAGCCAGTAACTAGAGAGGGCAGTTGAGTAATTGAGCTGGACAGGAAACAAAGCCATGCAGACGGCCTCCAAGATAAACAGAATGGTGTTGGCTCAACAAACTCACATGCCCAACCAAACCACAATCAGTTGAGGGCAAGGCATTGGAAGTAGGACCGAGCAAAAAAAATATAAAATCGAATCAACTGTATTAAACCTACAAAATCGAACGAAAAAAATCGAATCAATGTATTGATTTAGTTTCGATTTCTAATACTATCAAAATTGAGAATATTGATTTGATTGCGGTTTAGTCGTGATATTACAATTTTCAAACCGAACCGAAACGAAATAATATTACTATTATATATTTAATTTTTTTAACTTAGTTAATTACTTATATATACTTATATTATCAATACATTTATATTTTAAATATTCAGTATTGTATTTATATAAAATTTCACTCTTTTTTTTACTTTCTATTTTTCTTATTAAACTTTTATAATAGATATTATGTTCGAAAATCTCTATTTTATGAATTTTTTTATTTTCTATTAAAATTTGAGAATTACATAAATTATTTTTGAAAATCGAAAGTTTATAAAAACCGAACGAAAAAATATAAAATCGAATAATCGTTTTTTCATATTTTTGGGTTGGTTTCTATTTTGAAAAATGATAAAATCGAATTATTTGTTTGATTGCGGTCAAAAATGAACAAAATCGAACCAAACCGAACCACGATCGCCCCTAGTTCCAAGAAAAAATATCGGTCCATCCCTCCACACTCTCTCCCCCGCCGACTACCACAACCAACAACTCCAACGCCACCACCTCCATCAACAACAATAAACGCCGCCACCACCGCAGCCAATACCTCGTGCCCTGAACCCCTCTCAGATCAGTCTATCGCCGCCGCCACCCTCTAAAAAAACCATACTGCCACTTATGACTTAACCTACCTATAAACTACCTACCGCCGCCCTACTAAAAGGTAATCCTAAACACCATACCGGCGCCGTCGCCCTTCCATTGAGCTTACGTCTATCTCTTGACAACCACCACCGCCGTCTAAAACAGCCCTTCCACCCCGCCAACCGCCAACTCCGAGAATAGGAGGTACAGAAAAGCTTTCTCCCGCTCTCCCCCCTGTATGTTTAAAGTTCCATGTTTTTTTAGCCGGATTAGGTAGCTTGCTGACTAACTTTTAACTTGTTAATGTTGTTACTATAGAAATTCCAATAAAAATGAAAGCCTTTTCATCCAGCAGGTAATTTCATTCTATCTTTCTTTGTGTGAAATGATCATACCTCTCTGTATCTTTCTTCGCTGATGGATCATAATTTTTCATGTTCGTGATCTCTGGTGTAAAAAAGAGGAATGCCTAGAAATGATTGAAGCCCTATCACACTTTTTATTATTTGTCCCTTACATTGTTTACTCATTATTCTTCTCCATGTTTTCCAACCATGCAATAATGGGGTAAATAGTAAATTCCCATCCTCAAGTCCTTTCCCATCCACCCCATGAACCAGGTATGCATTCAGATTGAGCAGTTACCCCTCCTTTTAAGATTGCACTTCAAAAAGAGCTGTTATCAATTGTGTAGTGATGTATGTATAATAAAATAATGTGATAATTAGTTTACATCTGCATTGGTACTTCTCATTGAAAAGTCTGCAGGTAAATATCAATGCCCAACTTCTTCTAGTTTCATTAACCCACTATATGAAACGATGACATGTTAAAGTCAGACAGATAAGGCTGCACATATTATAAGCTCGCTGGAAAGTATGTTTGTATGGGGTTACGGAATCTAGATGTATATGTAGTGTAACTAAGTTTTGTGTAGGAACTCCTATCCGCAGGAACTCAACTAAAAACATATTTGGATGGATAAGGACATCAATTATCAAGACGAGCAGAAGGACGTGGATAGAGACGACTATGAGGACTATCCAGTATGATAGCCCTTGTCTCTCCTTTATTTTGTTTTCGCTACTGTAGTTGCTACTGAACCTAATCTTACTGGATTATCCTCCTTTAGACAAATGAACTCATAGGTAAACATTTTA
>JAOWAN010000051.1:1225584-1236772 GCA_028566635.1 Lobelia cardinalis | reverse complement strand
AATACGAACTACTTGCAATTAAATATTTTGATACGCCGTGTTTGAGCCGTACCCTCGGGCACGGGCATTTACTAGTATGCATACAAGATAGATCCGTAAACACGGGCACATGGGTCATATTTTTTAAATAAAATATTTTAAATAATTTAAAAAATATGAAAAGAATTGGATCAAAAATACAATTACCAATAGACTGCACCTCGTTGTCTCAAAAGATTCATTGTAAGTTGTGCAAGAAGAAGAAGATTTCATGTCAAGTGTCTTGGAGAAAGATGGTGAAGTAGAATTTAATGGATTATTAGAGGTGGTTTCGGTAGGATAATTGTATCAAAACTTTATTATCATTATCATTATTATTACCAAAATATCGGTAATGCAAAATTTATTATCATTGCCTACAAAACTTTGATATTACTGAAATTCGATATACCGAAATTTCGGTAAGATACGATAGGGTATTAATATTACAAAAAAAAAAAAAAAAAAAAAACTCAAGAATGGTTTATCAAAAATAAACCTTAACATCAAATACATATTTTAGGGCAGCGTAAATGTATAAATTACATCTTCCATCGCAATATTACAAATTACAGTGAACATTAACCAATAAAATATCAAGCTAAGTATTTCATGCAAACATTCAGGCTACCCTATCATTTTAATGAAGTAACCTTCACTGCACTTCCCCCTCATTTCCAAGATTATACATATTTTTATTCTTTTTTTTTTTTACCCTAAGGGGCATGGAAATGAATCGAACCTGAGACCTTACATACAGTAAAGCTCGGCTCTACCACTGAGCCACCCCTTGGTTCCCCCAAGTATACGTATGCTTTTGACTTTGTATACAAACTTTATACAATCTCATTAAGGGCCAAATCAGAAGTCCAATTTCGCTCGATTTGATAGAAGACGGTAATGTTTAAAATATGATATGGAGAATATGAAGTAGATGATTTTTTGCATACTAAAGACATATTTGCCCTTCTCCGACAATTTTTCTGCCAATGCATTATGGTGAAACTGGCCTGGAAAATGTCAGCCTTCTTTTTCAACATTTTCAACGCATCTGAGGGGCTGCGGGTTCAAATGCTGTTTGTAGGGGCCTACTGTGCTAGCCTTTGCATTAATGACCATCCAATTGCAACAACCTATGTTACCGTCCGCTTTTGTTTTACCTATTATGAATTATGGAACTCATTACACACAGTGTAGACTTTGGGGATAAGACAGCAGAGTGGAACCCTCAATTACATACAGTGTAGACTTTGGGTACCGTGCGTTGAGAGATTGTGTGTATAGGAATAATAGATGGAAAGTAAAATTAAAGGAGTGTGATATATGTGAAATTTGGTGTGATATTTGATATGTGATCGGATATTCTCCGTATTCTCTGTATTCCCAAATAATACCAAGTGGGACTTGTGATCTGGCCCTAATTATGATGCTAAACTCATACATGCATCTTAACTACGATGGAAAACTCAGTCAGGTCTCCTATATTTTCCTAATCATTGTCCATGTACAGAAGTCATTGATAAATCATTACAATCTTAACTATAGTGTGTGCTGCTGTTGTGTAAATTAGCAAGTAAATTGTAAAATTTTAATTTTTTATGTAATATATATGTAAAATTACTAAATTGTTCTTATTTCGGTACGGTAATGATAGTATCGTGATAATGATATTCTTATTATTACTCAACTAAAAAAAATCGATACGATACGATAATAGTAGGATAATTTTTCTGTAAATATTTTTTGATAATTTTTGATAAAAAAATGATAGGACAATGGATATGATTGGAAAAGTTTGGAAATTTTTTCCACCCCTATGGATCACAATAGGCAGTCACAAATTCTTCCGAAATACACTTGCTGAAAACAGATCAACAACATTTCAAATGGGAAATTATATATGGACTAATAATACGCAATTGTTATACAGAGTGCCTGAGCACTCCTTGCTCATGGAGTGCCTAAATGCACATAGACGTTATAAAATATGCACATAATATAATTACAATGCACATAGCATAATTAATAATGCACATAAAAATAAATATGCGCATAATTTATAACTGTTATGTGCATTAGGGCACTCCTAGTACGGAGTGCCTAGGCACTCCATATAATTTTCGAATAATACGTGGCAATATATGATTTGCTAATAACGTTCATAGGCTTTGAGCTCAACCCCACTAGTCACCACCTTCGTCTCCTAAGCAGCCGGCGCAGTCCATACCACCTACTTGTGACCGTCGGCGAACATCGCCGGCGCAACTAGCCACTTCCAGATCAGAGTAGATGAAACCATCATGAAGAATAACAACAAACCATCAACCTCACCACGTGGCGCCCCTCTGCAATGCCCCCATTCTCTCCCAAACCTTCACCACCTACCCACAAGCGTATCAATTGTGTAATTCAATCCATCTTCAAGCTCTGTTCCCAAGGCAACTTAACGAAAGCCTTGCATTCACTTGATAACTTAACCCACGAGGGCCACCGCCTCGACACCAAAACCCTCTCTTTCCTCATCCAACAATGCGCCACCGCGAAATCCCTCAGAAAAGCCAAATGGATTCACCTTCACATGAAGGTTACGGGACTAAACCCTCCCAATACATTGTTATCGAATCGATTAATTTATATGTACTGTGAATGTGGCAGCCATGCTGATGCACGCATGGTGTTTGATAGAATGGTTAACAGAAATTTGTTCTCTTGGAACAATATGCTTTCTGGGTATTGTAAGTTGGGTATGGTGAAGCCGGCACGGAAGTTATTTGATAAAATGGTGGAGAAAGATGTTGTTTCTTGGAACACGATGGTTGTCGGGTACGCTCAGAGTGGGGGTTTTTACGAGGCGTTGAGGATGTACAAGGAGTTTAGGAGGTTGGGAATTGGGTATAGTGAGTTCAGCTTTTCTGGGGTTTTGACGGTTTGTGTTAAGTTGAAGGAGTTGGGGCTTACAAGACAAGTTCATTGTCAAGTGTATGTTGCGGGGTTTTTGAACAATGTGGTTTTGGGAAGTTCAGTTGCCGATGCATATGCAAAATGTGGGGAGATGGCTGAGGCTAGGTTGATGTTTGATGAGATGCCGAGGAAGGATGTTCTTGCTTGGACCACACTGGTTTCGGGCTATGCTTTGTGGGGGCAGATGAACTTGGCTAGGAAGTTGTTTGAGGAGATGCCGCAGAAGAATTCTGTTTCATGGACTGCATTGATAGCCGGATATGCAAAAAACGGGTTGGGATATGAGGCGCTTGAGTTATTCACTGAGATGATGGTGCATCGAGTTAAACCAGATCAGTTTACATTTAGTAGTTGTTTGTGTGCTTGTGCTGGTATTGCTTCGCTTAAACATGGTAAGCAAGTTCATGCTTGCTTAGTACGTACTAATTTCAGACCTAATGTAATAGTTGTTAGCTCTCTCATTGACATGTACTCAAAGTGTGGGAGTCTGGAAGCTGGGCAGCGGGTTTTCGAGTCCATGGATCATAAACAAGATCCTGTGATGTGGAACACTATGATTTCTGCATTAGCACAACATGGTTTGGGTGAAAGGGCAATAGAATTGTTTTATGACTTGGTTAAATCAGGCGTAAAACCCGATAGGATCACATTTGTTGTGATTCTCAATGCATGTAGTCATTCCGGGCTTGTTCCGGCAGGCATGGACCTTTTCGAGTCCATGACGCGAGATTTCCATATTTCTCCTGATCAAGAACATTATGCATGCTTAATTGATCTTTTGGGCCGAGCAGGATGCTTTAGTGAGGTGATAACTCAGCTGAGAAAGATGCCTTTTCGGCCTGATAGTCGTGTTTGGAATTCTTTACTTGGTGTTTGTAGGATTCATGGAAACATTGAATTTGGAAGAAAAGCAGCTGAGCACTTAATTGAGTTGGAGCCTCAATCCTCTGCAGCCTATGTATTACTTTCGAGTACATATGCAGCACTTGGGAAGTGGGAATCTGCTGCCAATGTGAGAAAGCTTATGGATGAGAGACATGTGAAGAAAGATAGAGCTGTTAGTTGGTTAGAAGTTGAAAATAAGATGCATGCTTTTACTGTTTCCGATAAGTCACACCCTTTGACAGATAAAATATACTCAGTTTTGGAAAACCTTGTTGATCATATGGAAGACAATGACTCTTTACTGGATGCTAGAGAAAAACATCTTTTTCCTTCTTTGTTAGGTGGGACGGAGATCATTAGGTTGTAACATTCTTCTTTGATTGTTTTAAGTAGACAAATTTATACTAGAACGACTAAATGGGGATCCTGTACAAATCAATCTTCATTGATTCTGTTTCTTTTCGGGCAAGTCCAGGTAGGTACCCCTTTCAGTATGCTCTGGTTTCCTGTTATGATATTGTACAATTGTTTCTTCAAATGTATAAGATGTGATTTCTTATATGAAATGCTCTTTCAAATAGTCCATATATGTACTTGTTCTGTGTTCCAGATTTATGTTTTGTACATTTTCTTCGTAGTCTCTAATGTTTGCTCAGATGCAGTAACCTCCTTGTCGAGGTTGACCAACCAAAATTTTAATGTTTAGAGGGACACACACACACACATGTATGCAGGTATAATATTTAGGATTTAATTTTTGTCCACCGTCACCGTTATTGTTTAAGTTAATTATGCACTTTTTATAGCATGAAATTCCTTAAAAACTAACTTGATTCATATAATCATGTTATGTATGATAGCAATTAATGTTCTACCTACTATTGGAATTTAAATTCCGTGAATCCAATAGTTCAAAATGTAGTTTCCATATCAATCAATCAAACGCCTTGGAATAAAAAATTTAATGTAATAAAAACTTAAATTAATTCACCATCAAAATCAAAATTGATACCTTATGAGTTTAGTATATAGTTAATATGTGAACACAAAGCAATAAAATTATGTTTCTTAAAAACATTCTCATCAAGTAATATGATTTTTGTGCTGCTTGTGTAAAAAAATTTACACCGACTATAGACTATAAATTTACTCATAGTATTATGCTAGTTGATCCGTTCCGTGTCTTGCATGCGCACTCCTATTATAAAACTTAATATGCAAATAAATGATGAAAAATTGTTGAAGGCCAAGTAAGAATTGGAAAAATTGGGTTATGAGGTGCTTGAGTTATTCACTAACTAACAAATGGCATAAGGAGCACGTGAAATACGACCAGTCGAAAAAACTTCGGAGTTTTGTTCTATATTACCTCGACCCTTCACTTTTGCCAAAGTACTCGTGTCCGACACTGATATGGGTGTGGGTGTGGGTGTGACCGTTTTACACTATAATTGGTGTAAATTTTACAATTTCAAAGGACCCGACATCCTAATCCGCACCCGTGTCGGATCCTTGTCGCCTTGTCCAGGTAACATAAGTTCTGTTACTAACAATATAGATTTACAATCACCTTGCTTCATAGATTACAATATTACTTTCTGTTATTTGCTTGCCTGTATATTTCTTTTATGAGAATGATGGCACTCATGTAAGTGGTTATTTCAATTATTCACTGTTGCTTGAAAGTCAAAGCATGTTGAGCAGTACTAGGGAAATTGTGGAGTGATCTGCCTGTGTGTGCGTTGGGTAGGGGGGGTGGGTGTTGTATTATGAAAATTCAGCCTAGACTTCTTTTGGTTTTCCTACAATTAGTAGTAATTGGTTTGAGAAACTGTTTTGATAGGGGAGGTTCATTGAGGTACAAGTGACATGGCAGATGATAAAGCTCCAGATTTGGATGCCTTTCCTCTGCACTTCATTGTTTAGGTTTGAAGAATGTGTGTATTTTGTTGTAGAGTTTTGTGCGTTCCAAGGAGTAGTTGGTTAGACTAGCTCAAGTGTGTGTAGTCCTTTGGGTTTGAGTTAACCCGTACGTACTTGCAGGTAATCCAAGGTCGATTACCTTTTGGATTTCTGTGGTAGATAGAATCACCAGTTAGCTGGATGAGTGTAAGTTTATCCATTTTTTATCCTCAGTGGTAGGACGGTTGTGTCTTTCAAGTTATCCACTTTCCTTTCCCTCTGTAGGATCTTTGGTTGTAAGGTAATGAAATAGAGAATATGACCATTGATGAGGGAATTTCTCTGGGTTGCTTCGGTTGAGGAACAAGGATATATAGATCTGGTGGGAATGTTTTGAAACAGACTGCTTCAAAAAGGCTAATTACATTTCCAGGGTTGGTAATTGGTATAGTTAACTGTGATCAATTCCATACCCTAGCCTTCCAACTCATTTCTGCTCTATTATTCTGTATCATGCCTGGGTTGAAAGTAAGCTTCAACAAGATCACTTCATGACTTCTTATTGAAGGGCGCATGTACTTAATTCCGGTAAGGGACTTGATCTTGATATCGATTTACATAGTTAGTCGGTCTTTTTGGTAAGTGGCTGTGGAAAAGAAGACACTACATGGTGAATCTGGTGATGAAGAAAGTTGGTGGAAAGGAGAGACCGGTGGATGAACAATGATGTTCTCTTTTTGTATGAAGAGATGGAACTATGTGACGTTTTCTCCTTATGTTATTCCGAGTTGCTTGGACTAAGCTGAGGGCAGTGAGCAGAATGCTAGCTGCATGGTCTGGTGCCCATATTCAGAAGTCCGAGGGAAGAATGTGGAAGCAGCTTCCTTTCGATTAATGTGGACATAACCTAAAATTTTCCATGATGACGTTTTGTTTGAGGAGGATTTTAAGTTCTGCAGTTCCATTCACTGAAATTAAGGTGTGCTTGAGTGGAGTTCGTAGTGTTCTTACTTTTGGACATTAGCCTTTTATGCATCTCCTTTTGGCCCATGGTATGTATGGAGGCGGCCCCTGTGTTGATGATTTGACCTGTAAAAACAATTCCTTGGTGGGTGAGTGGTTATGGCTTTTTCTTCACATTTACTTTGGGCATAGAGTTATTTTTCTAAGTAGCCTCTCTACATGTGAATGCACAGTGCCCCATGTTCTTGCTTGCACTTGAACCAATGAATCCATGGTGTATGCTTTAAGCCCAGCTAAATATGCGCGGGGTGTGTTGAGACACTAAAGTAAACCCACATATATACTAGCCTTGCAAACATATATTGAAGATGTTGGTGCCACATCACAAGCCAATTGGTTTTGAGATAGGCCCTTGCACTTAGTTTTAACACTTTCCAGTGTTCTGCTAATCCTTGTAGTTTACTTCCCAAAGCTATCAGGGTTTTTCTCTTATTAGTGCTTTGTCGTAGCTTTTCACCTTTTCCATTATGTGAGGCAAAGATGTCCAGTAATCTTATTTGAGGGGCATGTCATCACGTGGAATATGTACTTATTCAGATATCCAGAAGCTGTGAAGGTGAATTTTTTGTTTTTCTCTAATTTGTGTATTCACCTGATTAGGTTTTGGTTGTTGACCCCTTGGTTGGTTTTACTTGTAATTCCTTTTGTCTTTCTTGTCTGTCCTGTTAATCGCTGCCTTTCCCATGTGTGTTCTTGAAATGGATGGCACCAGTCGCATCCAAAATTAAGGCTTCAGCTTACCCCTGGTTTAGGACAAGCTGAATAACAATGATAAAGGCAAGAGCAAAGACATTCTTTTGTTGAAGCCAAGAGGTCTCTACAAGTTGCAGAAATGGTACATCACCAGTAAGGTAACATCTTTAAATAAACTTTGGTCGTCATTCCGTTGTGTCTATATATAAAGCACCTTTTTAGTTATGCATTGCATCCATGTCTCTACTTGATACTTGGTTGATGACTGATTCTTGTTTTCTGCATGCTAATTTCATTAATTATAAACATGGTTATTGATCATATATAATTCATGTATTTATATTAAATCAATCTTTAGTAGGCACATGGTGGTTGAACTGCAGTTGAAAGGCAAATAATTGACATGGACCACATCTGGCCTTTAGATAAGAAAATGCTAATCTTAAATCCCGTGTAAGGTTTGTTCCTATATCTATAATCAAGTACTTGTGATCAGTTGTTCTGATCCTGTGGCACTTATAATTTCTGATGGAATTGAAAATTTGTAGGATTTGGCCCTTTCTATTTCCTCATTTCTGGCAATGCAATGTCAGATGATCAACACTCAATACTTGGCTAAAATCTGGTAATCAGGTGTTCATCTCGGCTAAAATCTGGTAGTCAGGTATTCATTCATCTCTAACATCAATAGTGAGTTATATCTATTGTTTAATACTGTTTGATCAATGACATTGACAGGTAATTAAAATATAGAAATGCATCCATCTAACTTGGATGTGCTAGCTAATGCCAGCCATACAGTTGGACTAACCAAGGTGGCACATTGATTATAACTCTCCACCAATAATACCTATCGTCCGACCCACCCATATCAAAGACAAGGAAGATTTTTTGTCCTTGATCAAAACATAATTATAAATTGACAGAAATTATCATAAAGAAAAGAGAGCCCACCACAATTGAAAGTTGTCTAATCCCCAAAGTTAAAGACGTTTGGTATTAAATATGCATCTATTACATCCCCACATACCCAATCATTTCTGTGTGTCAACAACATTACATAAAAGAAAGAAGAGGAAGAAGAAGAGGAAGAGGAGGAGGAAGAAGTATTCTTCTTCTCCTCTGGTTCTCATAATGGGTGCGGAGGTGTCTAAACAGGTGGAGCGGCGGAAAACAATCGAGGCTGAGAAGAAAATTTTGGTTGATCTTAAGGAAAGCTGCGGGACTGATTACCCTGGTTCAGAGTACCGCCCCAGTGATCGGAAAAACTGGATGGCCGGCCTTGGCCCGGAGAAAGTACACGTGAATCAGATTGTGTGGCCAGGTACTCATGATTCTGCTACCGACAAGATTGGAATCAGATTCGTCTCTCGCCCGTTTGCTCAATGCCAATCATTGTCCATTTACAATCAACTCACTCTAGGGGCTCGTGTTCTTGATATACGTGTCCAGGAGGATCGCAAGATCTGTCATGGGATTCTAACCACATACAGTGTTGATGTTGTCATCAAGGATGTTAAGAAGTTTCTGTCTGAAACCCAGTCAGAGATTATTATTCTCGAGATCCGTACAGAGTTCGGACACGAGGATCCTCCTGAATTTGACAAGTACTTGGAGGATCAACTCGGTGAGTTCTTGATCCACCAGGATGATCATGTCTTTGGAAAGACAATTGCAGAGCTTTTACCAAAGAGGGTTATTTGTGTATGGAAGCCGAGAAAATCACCTCAGCCAAAGGCCGGAGGACCCTTGTGGGGTTCTGGGCATCTAAAAGATAACTGGATCGACACGGATCTGCCATCAACAAAGTTCGAAAGTAATCTGAAGCATTTGAGTGAACAGCAACCAGTAACATCCAGGAAATTCTTTTACAGGGTGGAGAATACAGTTACACCACAAGCTGATAATCCAGTGCTGTGTGTTAGACCCGTAACTGATCGAATTCATGGATATGCCCGGCTATTTATAGCTCGGTGCCTTTCACAGGGTATCCTGGATCGGCTACAGGTTTTTTCGACTGATTTCATTGATGGGGATTTCGTAGATGCTTGTGCGGGAGTCACGTATGGCAGGATTGAAGGGAAGGCCTGATTGATTCTCTAGTAGCAAGTCTTCCTTGTTCTTCAGTTGATCAAAATAATCTGTTATTGTTTCTTTTTCTTTTCTTCTCTGGAGGGAGAGATAATATTTTAAGTAATTTAGTGTATTTTGTGTGGATAATATACGTCACTTGTAAATAGGTATTTTCATGGTGTAGTGTGTGTAATAATGTGTAATTGAGAAAGTCTTTTGGATCTATTATTGGGCCTCCTTTTAGGTCTATAATTAAAGGGAAATGCCTTTATTTTTATTTTTCTGATATTTGTTTGGGAATGATTTCTGTTGCTAGGTAAAGTGTACGGATCGAGAAGAAGAAAAAGAACGAATCAGTGGAGCTTTAGAAAAGTTCTAATCATAATCTATCTTGCTTCTCTACGTGCGTGTGAGCTTAATTTGTGTATGTTCTGCCTTTTGAGTATGAGAAGTTCTTATGGTTTATAAGTAACTTCTACTATTCATCTAGTATCAAATTATGAACTTTTGGATTGACTGTCCCAAAAGTACTACCCGGTCTCGGTCGGCGATACACGAGTTTCGAACTCGGGCCTTACAATGATGCTGAATAGTAGGAATCTTACTTATAAACCCATTTGAGGCTTGAGAGTGATGCCAAGTCAAAGGACCTGTCACTATATCAAGCCATGGTTCACAAATAGACCAGTACCTCACCCATGTTGGACATTAATGTTCAACTCTTATCTTGGTTCTCTATTCACTACGTGATGGTTATAGCAGACATTTAAATGTCCTACGGATCCCAGTGACAATTTGCTCTTTGACTTTCCATTCTTATCTTTGATGTATACCACATTGATCCAACAAAAATATAAGGAAAAACAAAAATATGAGAAAACAAATCATTGCTCATAAAGTATTTAAAGAATCGTACATACTAAAATAATGTACTATGTTTGCAACAATGACGAAAACAGAAAAAATAAGCAAAAATGATTGAAAAGACAGATGGAAAATCGGCAGCAAAACTGATCAATATCGATCAGTAATGCAAAACTGTTACTCTGAGAAGTTCAATGGTGTATGTGGCATTTGGCTGGCCATGATAGCCAGAAAAGATGACAGACCCCCTCGCCAGTCCGAAAGCACCTGATCCTCCCACAATAGGCAACTCACGAGTATCTACCGCGGTTGGATCGTAGCCGATTATATTCAAAGTGCTGCCATTGTACTTCCCGGTTTGGAAGACGAGGGTAAGGGCTGTGAACAGGCTAAAATCAGTCATGGATGAGGAAGACGCGAAGAGACCGTGAGCTCGTCCGATGATTGCGGAAGTTGGACTGGGTCCCATTGTCAATGCATAATCTGCTACGTTAACCAAGCCGAACAGATTGGGTGGGCGCGTCACGTTGGCTGCAGTGGCGACGGTCACATGGTACCCGTCTGGACCACCTGGTCTGACGTAGAACTGGAGTCGGGTTAGCTTTTCGTTCGGTTGGCGGGCCTTGCGGAACCGCTCGCTTGGGTGGTCATGAGCAAGAACATGGGTGACAAAGAGAGCAAATGTGATTAGTAGAGCTGCAGATAGACTCCCCATTTTGAGTTTTGTGCTGAATTTGTATGTCAATTTCTGTGTGTGTGTGTGTGTGTG